>CAWUFW010007498.1:600000-1002013 GCA_963921515.1 Calotriton arnoldi | reverse complement strand
CTTCGTTCCGGTACATGTGCTTCCATCATCATTCTTTAGCTCACTCCGCCACCCCAGTTCAGACATGGCCATATGCAAATCAGTCTGACCCTGTGCCTCATAGGGAACTGTCCAGCCTGAACTGCCAAGCCATGTCTTCCCTGGACCGGAAACAAGCATCCTGGGACCGGTTTCTGGCTTACAGCCGTCATCAGCCAGGCTATCTTGAATCAGGTGGCAAAGTGAGCAAGGGACCCACGTCTGGGCATACCCTGCCAACTTAGGGCGAACATAGCAAAACCAAAGGGGATGATGGACGGAGTGTTGAACATTGCAAGCACTCACCCCCAGTCAACTGATCTGGGTTTAATCCATCATCATTCTTTAGCTCACTCCGCCACCCCAGTTCAGACATGGCCATATGCAAATCAGTCTGACACTGTGCCTCATGGGAACAGTCCAGCCCGAACTGCCAAGCCATGTCTTCCCTGGACCGGAAACAAGCATCCTGGGACCGGTTTCTGGCTTACAGCCGTCATCAGCCAGGCTATCTTGAATCCAGTGGCAAAGTGACCAAGGGACCCACGTCTGGGCATACCCTGCCAACTTAGGGCGAACATAGCAAAACCAAAGGGGATGATGGATGGAGTGTTGAACATTGCAAGCACTCACACCCAGTCAACTGATCTGGGTTTAATCCACATCATTCTTTAGCTCACTCCGCCACCCCAGTTCAGACATGGCCATATGCAAATCAGTCTGACCCTGTGCCTCATGGGAACAGTCCAGCCCGAACTGCCAAGCCATGTCTTCCCTGGACCGGAAACAAGCATCCTGGGACCGGTTTCTGGCTTATAGCCGTCATCAGCCAGGCTATCTTGAATCCAGTGGCAAAGTGAGCAAGGGACCCACGTCTCGGCATACCTTGCCAACTTAGGGCGAACATAGCAAAACCAAAGGGGATGATGGACGGAGTGTTGAACATTGCAAGCACTCACCCCCAGTCAACTGATCTGGGTTTAATCCATCATCATTCTTTAGCTCACTCCGCCACCCCAGTTCAGACATGGCCATATGCAAATCAGTCTGACCCTGTGCCTCATGGGAACTGTCCAGCCCGAACTGCCAAGCCATGTCTTCCCTGGACCGGAAACAAGCATCCTGGGACCGGTTTCTGGCTTACAGCCGTCATCAGCCAGGCTATCTTGAATCAGGTGGCAAAGTGAGCAAGGGACCCACGTCTGGGCATACCCTGCCAACTTAGGGCGAACATAGCAAAACCAAAGGGGATGATGGACGGAGTGTTGAACATTGCAAGCACTCACCCCCAGTCAACTGATCTGGGTTTAATCCATCATCATTCTTTAGCTCACTCTGCCACCCCAGTTCAGACATGGCCATATGCAAATCAGTCTGACCCTGTGCCTCATGGGAACAGTCCAGCCCGAACTGCCAAGCCATGTCTTCCCTGGACCGGAAACAAGCATCCTGGGACCGGTTTCTGGCTTACAGCCGTCATCAGCCAGGCTATCTTGAATCCAGTGGCAAAGTGAGCAAGGGACCCACGTCTGGGCATACCCTGCCAACTTAGGGCGAACATAGCAAAACCAAAGGGGATGATGGACGGAGTGTTGAACATTGCAAGCACTCACCCCCAGTCAACTGATCTGGGTTTATTCCATCATCATTCTTTAGCTCACTCCGCCACCCCAGTTCAGACATGGCCATATGCAAATCAGTCTGACCCTGTGCCTCATGGGAACAGTCCAGCCCGAACTGCCAAGCCATGTCTTCCCTGGACCGGAAACAAGCATCCTGGGACCGGTTTCTGGCTTACAGCCGTCATCAGCCAGGCTATCTTGAATCCAGTGGCAAAGTGAGCAAGGGACCCACGTCTGGGAATACCCTGCCAACTTAGGGCGAACATAGCAAAACCAAAGGGGATGATGGACGGAGTGTTGAACATTGCAAGCACTCACCCCTAGTCAACTGATCTGGGTTTAATCCATCATCATTCTTTAGCTCACTCCGCCACCCCAGTTCAGACATGGCCATATGCAAATCAGTCTGACCCTGTGCCTCATGGGAACAGTCCAGCCCGAACTGCCAAGCCATGTCTTCCCTGGACCGGAAACAAGCATCCTGGGACCGGTTTCTGGCTTACAGCCGTCATCAGCCAGGCTATCTTGAATCCAGTGGCAAAGTGAGCAAGGGATCCACGTCTGGGCATACCCTGCCAACTTAGGGCGAACATAGCAAAACCAAAGGGGATGATGGATGGAGTGTTGAACATTGCAAGCACTCACCCCCAGTCAACTGATCTGGGTTTAATCCATCATCATTCTTTAGCTCACTCCGCCACCCCAGTTCAGACATGGCCATATGCAAATCAGTCTGACCCTGTGCCTCATGGGAACAGTCCAGCCCGAACTGCCAAGCCATGTCTTCCCTGGACCGGAAACAAGCATCCTGGGACCGGTTTCTGGCTTACAGCCGTCATCAGCCAGGCTATCTTGAATCCAGTGGCAAAGTGAGCAAGGGACCCACGTCTGGGCATACCCTGCCAACTTAGGGCGAACATAGCAAAACCAAAGGGGATGATGGATGGAGTGTTGAACATTGCAAGCACTCAACCCCAGTCAACTGATCTGGGTTTAATCCATCATCATTCTTTAGCTCACTCCGACACCCCAGTTCAGACATGGCCATATGCAAATCAGTCTGACCCTGTGCCTCATGGGAACAGTCCAGCCCGAACTGCCAAGCCATGTCTTCCCTGGACCGGAAACAAGCATCCTGGGACCGGTTTCTGGCTTACAGCCATCATCAGCCAGGCTATCTTGAATCCAGTGGCAAAGTGAGCAAAGGACCCATGTCTGGGCATACCCTGCCAACTTAGGGCGAACATAGCAAAACCAAAGGGGATGATGGACGGATTGTTGAACATTGCAAGCACTCACCCCCAGTCAACTGATCTGGGTTTAATCCATCATCATTCTTTAGCTCACTCCGCCACCCCAGTTCAGACATGGCCATATGCAAATCAGTCTGACCCTGTGCCTCATGGGAACAGTCCAGCCCGAACTGCCAAGCCATGTCTTCCCTGGACTGGAAACGAGAATCCTGGGACCGGTTTCTGGCTTACAGCCGTCATCAGCAAGGCTATCTTGAATTCAGTGGCAAAGTGAGCAAGGGACCCACGTCTGGGCATACCCTGTCAACTTAGGGCGAACATAGCAAAACCAAAGGGGATGATGGACGGAGTGTTGAACATTGCAAGCACTCACCCCCAGTCAACTGATCTGGGTTTAATCCATCATCATTCTTTAGCTCACTCCGCCACCCCAGTTCAGACATGGCCATATGCAAATAAGTCTGACCCTGTGCCTCATGGGAACAGTCCAGCCCGAACTGCCAAGCCATGTCTTCCCTGGACCAGAAACAAGCATCCTGGGACCGGTTTCTGGCTTACAGCCGTCATCAGCCAGGCTATCTTGAATCCAGTGGCAAAGTGAGCAAGGGACCCAAGTCTGGGCATACCCTGCCAACTTAGGGCAAACATAGCAAAACCAAAGGGGATGATGGTCGGAGTGTTGAACATTGCAAGCACTCACCCCCAGTCAACTGATCTGGGTTTAATCCATCATCATTCTTTAGCTCACTCCGCCACCCCAGTTCAGACATGGCCATATGCAAATCAGTCTGACCCTGTGCCTCATGGGAACAGTCCAGCCGGAACTGCCAAGCCATGTCTTCCCTGGACCAGAAACAAGCATCCTGGGACCGGTTTCTGGCTTACAGCCGTCATCAGCCAGGCTATCTTGAATCCAGTGGCAAAGTGAGCAAGGGACCCACGTCTGGGCATACCCTGCCAATTTAGGGCGAACATAGCAAAACCAAAGGGGATGATGGACGGAGTGTTGAACATTGCAAGCACTCACCCCCAGTCAACTGATCTGGGTTTAATCCATCATCATTCTTTAGCTCACTCCGCCACCCCAGTTCAGACATGGCCATATGCAAATCAGTCTGACACTGTGCCTCATGGGAACAGTCCAGCCCGAACTGCCAAGCCATGTCTTCCCTGGACCGGAAACAAGCATCCTGGGACCGGTTTCTGGCTTACAGCCGTCATCAGCCAGGCTATCTTGAATCCAGTGGCAAAGTGACCAAGGGACCCACGTCTGGGCATACCCTGCCAACTTAGGGCGAACATAGCAAAACCAAAGGGGATGATGGATGGAGTGTTGAACATTGCAAGCACTCACACCCAGTCAACTGATCTGGGTTTAATCCACATCATTCTTTAGCTCACTCCGCCACCCCAGTTCAGACATGGCCATATGCAAATCAGTCTGACCCTGTGCCTCATGGGAACAGTCCAGCCCGAACTGCCAAGCCATGTCTTCCCTGGACCGGAAACAAGCATCCTGGGACCGGTTTCTGGCTTATAGCCGTCATCAGCCAGGCTATCTTGAATCCAGTGGCAAAGTGAGCAAGGGACCCACGTCTCGGCATACCTTGCCAACTTAGGGCGAACATAGCAAAACCAAAGGGGATGATGGACGGAGTGTTGAACATTGCAAGCACTCACCCCCAGTCAACTGATCTGGGTTTAATCCATCATCATTCTTTAGCTCACTCCGCCACCCCAGTTCAGACATGGCCATATGCAAATCAGTCTGACCCTGTGCCTCATGGGAACTGTCCAGCCCGAACTGCCAAGCCATGTCTTCCCTGGACCGGAAACAAGCATCCTGGGACCGGTTTCTGGCTTACAGCCGTCATCAGCCAGGCTATCTTGAATCAGGTGGCAAAGTGAGCAAGGGACCCACGTCTGGGCATACCCTGCCAACTTAGGGCGAACATAGCAAAACCAAAGGGGATGATGGACGGAGTGTTGAACATTGCAAGCACTCACCCCCAGTCAACTGATCTGGGTTTAATCCATCATCATTCTTTAGCTCACTCTGCCACCCCAGTTCAGACATGGCCATATGCAAATCAGTCTGACCCTGTGCCTCATGGGAACAGTCCAGCCCGAACTGCCAAGCCATGTCTTCCCTGGACCGGAAACAAGCATCCTGGGACCGGTTTCTGGCTTACAGCCGTCATCAGCCAGGCTATCTTGAATCCAGTGGCAAAGTGAGCAAGGGACCCACGTCTGGGCATACCCTGCCAACTTAGGGCGAACATAGCAAAACCAAAGGGGATGATGGACGGAGTGTTGAACATTGCAAGCACTCACCCCCAGTCAACTGATCTGGGTTTATTCCATCATCATTCTTTAGCTCACTCCGCCACCCCAGTTCAGACATGGCCATATGCAAATCAGTCTGACCCTGTGCCTCATGGGAACAGTCCAGCCCGAACTGCCAAGCCATGTCTTCCCTGGACCGGAAACAAGCATCCTGGGACCGGTTTCTGGCTTACAGCCGTCATCAGCCAGGCTATCTTGAATCCAGTGGCAAAGTGAGCAAGGGACCCACGTCTGGGAATACCCTGCCAACTTAGGGCGAACATAGCAAAACCAAAGGGGATGATGGACGGAGTGTTGAACATTGCAAGCACTCACCCCTAGTCAACTGATCTGGGTTTAATCCATCATCATTCTTTAGCTCACTCCGCCACCCCAGTTCAGACATGGCCATATGCAAATCAGTCTGACCCTGTGCCTCATGGGAACAGTCCAGCCCGAACTGCCAAGCCATGTCTTCCCTGGACCGGAAACAAGCATCCTGGGACCGGTTTCTGGCTTACAGCCGTCATCAGCCAGGCTATCTTGAATCCAGTGGCAAAGTGAGCAAGGGACCCACGTCTGGGCATACCCTGCCAACTTAGGGCGAACATAGCAAAACCAAAGGGGATGATGGATGGAGTGTTGAACATTGCAAGCACTCACCCCCAGTCAACTGATCTGGGTTTAATCCATCATCATTCTTTAGCTCACTCCGCCACCCCAGTTCAGACATGGCCATATGCAAATCAGTCTGACCCTGTGCCTCATGGGAACAGTCCAGCCCGAACTGCCAAGCCATGTCTTCCCTGGACCGGAAACAAGCATCCTGGGACCGGTTTCTGGCTTACAGCCGTCATCAGCCAGGCTATCTTGAATCCAGTGGCAAAGTGAGCAAGGGACCCACGTCTGGGCATACCCTGCCAACTTAGGGCGAACATAGCAAAACCAAAGGGGATGATGGATGGAGTGTTGAACATTGCAAGCACTCAACCCCAGTCAACTGATCTGGGTTTAATCCATCATCATTCTTTAGCTCACTCCGACACCCCAGTTCAGACATGGCCATATGCAAATCAGTCTGACCCTGTGCCTCATGGGAACAGTCCAGCCCGAACTGCCAAGCCATGTCTTCCCTGGACCGGAAACAAGCATCCTGGGACCGGTTTCTGGCTTACAGCCGTCATCAGCCAGGCTATCTTGAATCCAGTGGCAAAGTGAGCAAAGGACCCATGTCTGGGCATACCCTGCCAACTTAGGGCGAACATAGCAAAACCAAAGGGGATGATGGACGGATTGTTGAACATTGCAAGCACTCACCCCCAGTCAACTGATCTGGGTTTAATCCATCATCATTCTTTAGCTCACTCCGCCACCCCAGTTCAGACATGGCCATATGCAAATCAGTCTGAGCCTGTGCCTCATGGGAACAGTCCAGCCCGAACTGCCAAGCCATGTCTTCCCTGGACTGGAAACAAGAATCCTGGGACCGGTTTCTGGCTTACAGCCGTCATCAGCAAGGCTATCTTGAATTCAGTGGCAAAGTGAGCAAGGGACCCACGTCTGGGCATACCCTGTCAACTTAGGGCGAACATAGCAAAACCAAAGGGGATGATGGACGGAGTGTTGAACATTGCAAGCACTCACCCCCAGTCAACTGATCTGGGTTTAATCCATCATCATTCTTTAGCTCACTCCGCCACCCCAGTTCAGACATGGCCATATGCAAATAAGTCTGACCCTGTGCCTCATGGGAACAGTCCAGCCCGAACTGCCAAGCCATGTCTTCCCTGGACCAGAAACAAGCATCCTGGGACCGGTTTCTGGCTTACAGCCGTCATCAGCCAGGCTATCTTGAATCCAGTGGCAAAGTGAGCAAGGGACCCAAGTCTGGGCATACCCTGCCAACTTAGGGCAAACATAGCAAAACCAAAGGGGATGATCGTCGGAGTGTTGAACATTGCAAGCACTCACCCCCAGTCAACTGATCTGGGTTTAATCCATCATCATTCTTTAGCTCACTCCGCCACCCCAGTTCAGACATGGCCATATGCAAATCAGTCTGACCCTGTGCCTCATGGGAACTGTCCAGCCCGAACTGCCAAGCCATGTCTTCCCTGGACCGGAAACAAGCATCCTGGGACCGGTTTCTGGCTTACAGCCGTCATCAGCCAGGCTATCTTGAATCAGGTGGCAAAGTGAGCAAGGGACCCACGTCTGGGCATACCCTGCCAACTTAGGGCGAACATAGCAAAACCAAAGGGGATGATGGACGGAGTGTTGAACATTGCAAGCACTCACCCCCAGTCAACTGATCTGGGTTTAATCCATCATCATTCTTTAGCTCACTCTGCCACCCCAGTTCAGACATGGCCATATGCAAATCAGTCTGACCCTGTGCCTCATGGGAACAGTCCAGCCGGAACTGCCAAGCCATGTCTTCCCTGGACCAGAAACAAGCATCCTGGGACCGGTTTCTGGCTTACAGCCGTCATCAGCCAGGCTATCTTGAATCCAGTGGCAAAGTGAGCAAGGGACCCACGTCTGGGCATACCCTGCCAATTTAGGGCGAACATAGCAAAACCAAAGGGGATGATGGACGGAGTGTTGAACATTGCAAGCACTCACCCCCAGTCAACTGATCTGGGTTTAATCCATCATCATTCTTTAGCTCACTCCGCCACCCCAGTTCAGACATGGCCATATGCAAATCAGTCTGACACTGTGCCTCATGGGAACAGTCCAGCCCGAACTGCCAAGCCATGTCTTCCCTGGACCGGAAACAAGCATCCTGGGACCGGTTTCTGGCTTACAGCCGTCATCAGCCAGGCTATCTTGAATCCAGTGGCAAAGTGACCAAGGGACCCACGTCTGGGCATACCCTGCCAACTTAGGGCGAACATAGCAAAACCAAAGGGGATGATGGATGGAGTGTTGAACATTGCAAGCACTCACACCCAGTCAACTGATCTGGGTTTAATCCACATCATTCTTTAGCTCACTCCGCCACCCCAGTTCAGACATGGCCATATGCAAATCAGTCTGACCCTGGGCCTCATGGGAACAGTCCACCCCGAACTGCCAAGCCATGTCTTCCCTGGACCGGAAACAAGCATCCTGGGACCGGTTTCTGGCTTATAGCCGTCATCAGCCAGGCTATCTTGAATCCAGTGGCAAAGTGAGCAAGGGACCCACGTCTCGGCATACCTTGCCAACTTAGGGCGAACATAGCAAAACCAAAGGGGATGATGGATGGAGTGTTGAACATTGCAAGCACTCAACCCCAGTCAACTGATCTGGGTTTAATCCATCATCATTCTTTAGCTCACTCCGCCACCCCAGTTCAGACATGGCCATATGCAAATCAGTCTGACACTGTGCCTCATGGGAACAGTCCAGCCCGAACTGCCAAGCCATGTCTTCCCTGGACCGGAAACAAGCATCCTGGGACAGGTTTCTGGCTTACAGCCGTCATCAGCCAGGCTATCTTGAATCCATTGGCAAAGTGACCAAGGGACCCAAGTCTGGGTATACCCTGCCAACTTAGGGCGAACATAGCAAAACCAAAGGGGATGATGGATGGAGTGTTGAACATTGCAAGCACTCACCCCCAGTCAACTGATCTGGGTTTAATCCATCATCATTCTTTAGCTCACTCCGCCACCCCAGTTCAGACATGGCCATATGCAAATCAGTCTGACCCTGTGCCTCATGGGAACAGTCCAGCCCGAACTGCCAAGCCATGTCTTCGCTGGACCGGAAACAAGCATCCTGGGACCGGTTTCTGGCTTACAGCCGTCATCAGCCAGGCTATCTTGAATCCAGTGGCAAAGTGAGCAAGGGACCCACGTCTGGGCATACCCTGCCAACTTAGGGCGAACATAGCAAAACCAAAGGGGATGATGGACAGAGTGTTGAACATTGCAAGCACTCACCCCCAGTCAACTGATCTGGGTTTAATCCATCATCATTCTTTAGCTCACTCCGACACCCCAGTTCAGACATGGCCATATGCAAATCAGTCTGACCCTGTGCCTCATGGGAACAGTCCAGCCCGAACTGCCAAGCCTTGTCTTCCCTGGACCGGAAACAAGCATCCTGGGACTGGTTTCTGGCTTACAGCCGTCATCAGCCAGGCTGTCTTGAATCCAGTGGCAAAGTGAGCAAGGGACCCACGTCTGGGCATACCCTGCCAACTTAGGGCGAACATAGCAAAACCAAAGGGGATGATGGACGGAGTGTTGAACATTGCAAGCACTCACCCCCAGTCAACTGATCTGGGTTTAATCCATCATCATTCTTTAGCTCACTCCGCCACCCCAGTTCAGACATGGCATATGCAAATCAGTCTGACCCTGTGCCTCATGGGAACAGTCCAGCCCGAACTGCCAAGCCATGTCTTCCCTGGACCGGGAACAAGCATCCTGGGACCGGTTTCTGGCTTATAGCCGTCATCAGCCAGGCTATCTTGAATCCAGTGGCAAAGTGAGCAAGGGACCCACGTCTGGGCATACCTTGCCAACTTAGTGCGAACATAGCAAAACCAAAGGGGATGATGGACGGAGTGTTGAACATTGCAAGCACTCAACCCCAGTCAACTGATCTGGGTTTAATCCATCATCATTCTTTAGCTCACTCCGCCACCCCAGTTCAGACATGGCCATATGCAAATCAGTCTGACACTGTGCCTCATGGGAACAGTCCAGCCCGAACTGCCAAGCCATGTATTCCCTGGACCGGAAACAAGCATCCTGGGACCGGTTTCTGGCTTACAGCCGTCATCAGCCAGGCTATCTTGAATCCAGTGGCAAAGTGACCAAGGGACCCAAGTCTGGGCATACCCTGCCAACTTAGGGCGAACATAGCAAAACCAAAGGGGATGATGGATGGAGTGTTGAACATTGCAAGCACTCACCCCCAGTCAACTGATCTGGGTTTAATCCATCATCATTCTTTAGCTCACTCCGCCACCCCAGTTCAGACATGGCCATATGCAAATCATCTGACCCTGTGCCTCATGGGAACAGTCCAGCCCGAACTGCCTAGCCATGTCTTCCCTTGACCGGAAACAAGCATCCTGGGACCGGTTTCTGGCTTACAGCCGTCATCAGCCAGGCTATCTTGAATCCAGTGGCAAAGTGAGCAAGGGACCCACGTCTGGGCATACCCTGCCAACTTAGGGCGAACATAGCAAAACCAAAGGGGATGATGGACGGAGTGTTGAACATTGCAAGCACTCACCCCCAGTCAACTGATCTGGGTTTAATCCATCATCATTCTTTAGCTCACTCCGCCACCCCAGTTCAGACATGGCCATATGCAAATCAGTCTGACCCTGTGCCTCATGGGAACAGTCCAGCCCGAACTGCCAAGCCATGTCTTCCCTGGACCGGAAACAAGCATCCTGGGACCGGTTTCTGGCTTACAGCCGTCATCAGCCAGGCTATCTTGAATCCAGTGGCAAAGTGAGCAAGGGACCCACGTCTGGGCATACCCTGCCAACTTAGGGCGAACATAGCAAAACCAAAGGGGATGATGGATGGAGTGTTGAACATTGCAAGCACTCACCCCCAGTCAACTGATCTGGGTTTAATCCATCATCATTCTTTAGCTCACTCCGCCACCCCAGTTCAGACATGGCCATATGCAAATCAGTCTGACCCTGTGCCTCATGGGAACAGTCCAGCCCGAACTGCCAAGCCATGTCTTCCCTGGACCGGAAACAAGCATCCTGGGACCGGTTTCTGGCTTACAGCCGTCATCAGCCAGGCTATCTTGAATCCAGTGGCAAAGTGAGCAAGGGACCCACGTCTGGGCATACCCTGCCAACTTAGGGCGAACATAGCAAAACCAAAGGGGATGATGGACGGAGTGTTGAACATTGCAAGCACTCACCCCCAGTCAACTGATCTGGGTTTATTCCATCATCATTCTTTAGCTCACTCCGCCACCCCAGTTCAGACATGGCCATATGCAAATCAGTCTGACCCTGTGCCTCATGGGAACAGTCCAGCCCGAACTGCCAAGCCATGTCTTCCCTGGACCGGAAACAAGCATCCTGGGACCGGTTTCTGGCTTACAGCCGTCATCAGCCAGACTATCTTGAATCCAGTGGCAAAGTGAGCAAGGGACCCACGTCTGGGAATACCCTGCCAACTTAGGGCGAACATAGCAAAACCAAAGGGGATGATGGACGGAGTGTTGAACATTGCAAGCACTCACCCCTAGTCAACTGATCTGGGTTTAATCCATCATCATTCTTTAGCTCACTCCGCCACCCCAGTTCAGACATGGCCATATGCAAATCAGTCTGACCCTGTGCCTCATGGGAACAGTCCAGCCCGAACTGCCAAGCCATGTCTTCCCTGGACCGGAAACAAGCATCCTGGGACCGGTTTCTGGCTTACAGCCGTCATCAGCCAGGCTATCTTGAATCCAGTGGCAAAGTGAGCAAGGGACCCACGTCTGGGCATACCCTGCCAACTTAGGGCGAACATAGCAAAACCAAAGGGGATGATGGATGGAGTGTTGAACATTGCAAGCACTCACCCCCAGTCAACTGATCTGGGTTTAATCCATCATCATTCTTTAGCTCACTCCGCCACCCCAGTTCAGACATGGCCATATGCAAATCAGTCTGACCCTGTGCCTCATGGGAACAGTCCAGCCCGAACTGCCAAGCCATGTCTTCCCTGGACCGGAAACAAGCATCCTGGGACCGGTTTCTGGCTTACAGCCGTCATCAGCCAGGCTATCTTGAATCCAGTGGCAAAGTGAGCAAGGGACCCACGTCTGGGCATACCCTGCCAACTTAGGGCGAACATAGCAAAACCAAAGGGGATGATGGATGGATGGAGTGTTGAACATTGCAAGCACTCAACCCCAGTCAACTGATCTGGGTTTAATCCATCATCATTCTTTAGCTCACTCCGACACCCCAGTTCAGACATGGCCATATGCAAATCAGTCTGACCCTGTGCCTCATGGGAACAGTCCAGCCCGAACTGCCAAGCCATGTCTTCCCTGGACCGGAAACAAGCATCCTGGGACCGGTTTCTGGCTTACAGCCGTCATCAGCCAGGCTATCTTGAATCCAGTGGCAAAGTGAGCAAAGGACCCATGTCTGGGCATACCCTGCCAACTTAGGGCGAACATAGCAAAACCAAAGGGGATGATGGACGGATTGTTGAACATTGCAAGCACTCACCCCCAGTCAACTGATCTGGGTTTAATCCATCATCATTCTTTAGCTCACTCCGCCACCCCAGTTCAGACATGGCCATATGCAAATCAGTCTGACCCTGTGCCTCATGGGAACAGTCCAGCCCGAACTGCCAAGCCATGTCTTCCCTGGACTGGAAACAAGAATCCTGGGACCGGTTTCTGGCTTACAGCCGTCATCAGCAAGGCTATCTTGAATTCAGTGGCAAAGTGAGCAAGGGACCCACGTCTGGGCATACCCTGCCAACTTAGGGCGAACATAGCAAAACCAAAGGGGATGATGGACGGAGTGTTGAACATTGCAAGCACTCACCCCCAGTCAACTGATCTGGGTTTAATCCATCATCATTCTTTAGCTCACTCCGCCACCCCAGTTCAGACATGGCCATATGCAAATCAGTCTGACCCTGTGCCTCATGGGAACAGTCCAGCCCGAACTGCCAAGCCATGTCTTCCCTGGACCAGAAACAAGCATCCTGGGACCGGTTTCTGGCTTACAGCCGTCATCAGCCAGGCTATCTTTAATCCAGTGGCAAAGTGAGCAAGGGACCCAAGTCTGGGCATACCCTGCCAACTTAGGTCAAACATAGCAAAACCAAAGGGGATGATGGTCGGAGTGTTGAACATTGCAAGCACTCACCCCCAGTCAACTGATCTGGGTTTAATCCATCATCATTCTTTAGCTCACTCCGCCACCCCAGTTCAGACATGGCCATATGCAAATCAGTCTGACCCTGTGCCTCATGGGAACTGTCCAGCCCGAACTGCCAACATGTCTTCCCTGGACCGGAAACAAGCATCCTGGGACCGGTTTCTGGCTTACAGCCGTCATCAGCCAGGCTATCTTGAATCAGGTGGCAAAGTGAGCAAGGGACCCACGTCTGGGCATACCCTGCCAACTTAGGGCGAACATAGCAAAACCAAAGGGGATGATGGACGGAGTGTTGAACATTGCAAGCACTCACCCCCAGTCAACTGATCTGGGTTTAATCCATCATCATTCTTTAGCTCACTCTGCCACCCCAGTTCAGACATGGCCATATGCAAATCAGTCTGACCCTGTGCCTCATGGGAACAGTCCAGCCGGAACTGCCAAGCCATGTCTTCCCTGGACCAGAAACAAGCATCCTGGGACCGGTTTCTGGCTTACAGCCGTCATCAGCCAGGCTATCTTGAATCCAGTGGCAAAGTGAGCAAGGGACCCACGTCTGGGCATACCCTGCCAATTTAGGGCGAACATAGCAAAACCAAAGGGGATGATGGACGGAGTGTTGAACATTGCAAGCACTCACCCCCAGTCAACTGATCTGGGTTTAATCCATCATCATTCTTTAGCTCACTCCGCCACCCCAGTTCAGACATGGCCATATGCAAATCAGTCTGACACTGTGCCTCATGGGAACAGTCCAGCCCGAACTGCCAAGCCATATCTTCCCTGGACCGGAAACAAGCATCCTGGGACCAGTTTCTGGCTTACAGCCGTCATCAGCCAGGCTATCTTGAATCCAGTGGCAAAGTGACCAAGGGACCCACGTCTGGGCATACCCTGCCAACTTAGGGCGAACATAGCAAAACCAAAGGGGATGATGGATGGAGTGTTGAACATTGCAAGCACTCACCCCCAGTCAACTGATCTGGGTTTAATCCATCATCATTCTTTAGCTCACTCCGCCACCCCAGTTCAGACATGGCCATATGCAAATCAGTCTGACCCTGTGCCTCATGGGAACAGTCCAGCCCGAACTGCCAAGCCATGTCTTCCCTGGACCGGAAACAAGCATCCTGGGACCGGTTTCTGGCTTATAGCCGTCATCAGCCAGGCTATCTTGAATCCAGTGGCAAAGTGAGCAAGGGACCCACGTCTGGGCATACCTTGCCAACTTAGGGCGAACATAGCAAAACCAAAGGGGATGATGGATGGAGTGTTGAACATTGCAAGCACTCAACCCCAGTCAACTGATCTGGGTTTAATCCATCATCATTCTTTAGCTCACTCCGCCACCCCAGTTCAGACATGGCCATATGCAAATCAGTCTGACACTGTGCCTCATGGGAACAGTCCAGCCCGAACTGCCAAGCCATGTCTTCCCTGGACCGGAAACAAGCATCCTGGGACCGGTTTCTGGCTTACAGCCGTCATCAGCCAGGCTATCTTGAATCCAGTGGCAAAGTGACCAAGGGACCCAAGTCTGGGTATACCCTGCCAACTTAGGGCGAACATAGCAAAACCAAAGGGGATGATGGATGGAGTGTTGAACATTGCAAGCACTCACCCCCAGTCAACTGATCTGGGTTTAATCCATCATCATTCTTTAGCTCACTCCGCCACCCCAGTTCAGACATGGCCATATGCAAATCAGTCTGACCCTGTGCATCATGGGAACAGTCCAGCCCGAACTGCCAAGCCATGTCTTCCCTGGACCGGAAACAAGCATCCTGGGACCGGTTTCTGGCTTACAGCCGTCATCAGCCAGGCTATCTTGAATCCAGTGGCAAAGTGAGCAAGGGACCCACGTCTGGGCATACCCTGCCAACTTAGGCGAACATAGCAAAACCAAAGGGGATGATGGACGGAGTGTTGAACATTGCAAGCACTCACCCCCAGTCAACTGATCTGGGTTTAATCCATCATCATTCTTTAGCTCACTCCGCCACCCCAGTTCAGACATGGCCATATGCAAATCAGTCTGACCCTGTGCCTCATGGGAACAGTCCTGCTCTAACTGCCAAGCCATGTCTTCCATGGACCGGAAACAAGCATCCTGGGACCGGTTTCTGGCTTACAGCCGTCATCAGCCAGGCTATCTTGAATCCAGTGGCAAAGTGAGCAAGGGACCCACATCTGGGCATACCCTGCCAACTTAGGGCGAACATAGCAAAACCAAAGGGGATGATGGACGGAGTGTTGAACATTGCAAGCACTCACCCCCAGTCAACTGATCTGGGTTTAATCCATCATCATTCTTTAGCTCACTCCGACACCCCAGTTCAGACATGGCCATATGCAAATCAGTCTGACCCTGTGCCTCATGGGAACAGTCCAGCCCGAACTGCCAAGCCTTGTCTTCCCTGGACCGGAAACAAGCATCCTGGGACTGGTTTCTGGCTTACAGCCGTCATCAGCCAGGCTATCTTGAATCCAGTGGCAAAGTGAGCAAGGGACCCACATCTGGACATACCCTGCCAACTTAGGGCGAACATAGCAAAACCAAAGGGGATGATGGACGGAGTATTGAACATTGCAAGCACTCACCCCCAGTCAACTGATCTGGGTTTAATCCATCATCATTCTTTAGCTCACTCCGCCACCCCAGTTCAGACATGGCCATATGCGTATCAGTCTGACCCTGTGCCTCATGGGAACAGTCCAGCCCGAACTGCCAAGCCATGTCTTCCCTGGACCGGAAACAAACAACCTGGGACCGGTTTCTGGCTTACAGACGTCATCAGCCAGGCTATCTTGAATCCAGTGGCAAAGTGAGCAAGGGACCCACGTCTGGGCATACCCTGCCAAATTAGGGCGAACATAGCAAAACCAAAGGGGATGATGGACGGAGTGTTGAACATTGCAAGCACTCACCCCCAGTCAACTGATCTGGTTTTAATCCATCATCATTCTTTAGCTCACTCCGCCACCCCAGTTCAGACATGGACATATGCAAATCAGTCTGACCCTGTGCCTCATGGGAACAGTCCAGCCCGAACTGCCAAGCCATGTCTTCCCTGGACCGGAAACAAGAATCCTGGGACCGGTTTCTGGCTTACAGCCGTCATCAGCAAGGTATCTTGAATTCAGTGGCAAAGTGAGCAAGGGACCCACGTCTGGGCATACCCTGCCAACTTAGGGCGAACATAGCAAAACCAAAGGGGATGATGGACAGAGTGTTGAATATTGCAAGCACTCACCCCCAGTCAACTGATCTGGGTTTAATCCATCATCATTCTTTAGCTCACTCCGCCACCCCAGTTCAGACATGGCCATATGCAAATCAGTCTGACCCTGTGCCTCATGGGAACAGTCCAGCCCGAACTGCCAAGCCATGTCTTCCCTGGACCAGAAACAAGCATCCTGGGACCGGTTTCTGGCTTACAGCCGTCATCAGCCAGGCTATCTTGAATCCAGTGGCAAAGTGAGCAAGGGACCCAAGTCTGGGCATACCCTGCCAACTTAGGGCAAACATAGCAAAACCAAAGGGGATGATGGTCGGAGTGTTGAACATTGCAAGCACTCACCCCCAGTCAACTGATCTGGGTTTAATCCATCATCATTCTTTAGCTCACTCCGCCACCCCAGTTCAGACATGGCCATATGCAAATCAGTCTGACCCTGTGCCTCATGGGAACAGTCCAGCCCGAACTGCCAAGCCATGTCTTCCCTGGACCGGAAACAAGCATCCTGGGACCGGTTTCTGGCTTACAGCCGTCATCAGCCAGGCTATCTTGAATCCAGTGGTAAAGTGAGCAAGGGACCCAAGTCTGGGCATACCCTGCCAACTTAGGGCAAACATAGCAAAACCAAAGGGGATGATGGTCGGAGTGTTGAACATTGCAAGCACTCACCCCCAGTCAACTGATCTGGGTTTAATCCATCATCATTCTTTAGCTCACTCCGCCACCCCAGTTCAGACATGGCCATATGCAAATCCTTCTGACCCTGTGCCTCATGGGAACTGTCCAGCCCGAACTGCCAAGCCATGACTTCCCTGGACCAGAAACAAGCATCCTGGGACCGGTTTCTGGCTTACAGCCGTCATCAGCCAGGCTATCTTGAATCCAGTGGCAAAGTGAGCAAGGGACCCACGTCTGGGCATACCCTGCCAATTTAGGGCGAACATAGCAAAACCAAAGGGGATGATGGACGGAGTGTTGAACATTGCAAGCACTCACCCCCAGTCAACTGATCTGGGTTTAATCCATCATCATTCTTTAGCTCACTCCGCCACCCCAGTTCAGACATGGCCATATGCAAATCAGTCTGACACTGTGCCTCATGGGAACAGTCCAGCCCGAACTGCCAAGCCATGTCTTCCCTGAACCGGAAACAAGCATCCTGGGACCGGTTTCTGGCTTACAGCCGTCATCAGCCAGGCTATCTTGAATCCAGTGGCAAAGTGACCAAGGGACCCACGTCTGGGCATACCCTGCCAACTTAGGGCGAACATAGCAAAACCAAAGGGGATGATGGATGGAGTGTTGAACATTGCAAGCACTCACCCCCAGTCAACTGATCTGGGTTTAATCCATCATCATTCTTTAGCTCACTCCGCCACCCCAGTTCAGACATGGCCATATGCAAATCAGTCTGACCCTGTGCATCATGGGAACAGTCCAGCCCGAACTGCCAAGCCATGTCTTCCCTGGACCGGAAACAAGCATCCTGGGACCGGTTTCTGGCTTACAGCCGTCATCAGCCAGGCTATCTTGAATCCAGTGGCAAAGTGAGCAAGGGACCCACGTCTGGGCATACCCTGCCAACTTAGGGCGAACATAGCAAAACCAAAGGGGATGATGGACGGAGTGTTGAACATTGCAAGCACTCACCCCCAGTCAACTGATCTGGGTTTAATCCATCATCATTCTTTAGCTCACTCCGCCAACCCAGTTCAGACATGGCTATATGCAAATCAGTCTGACCCTGTGCCTCATGGGAACAGTCCTGCCCTAACTGCCAAGCCATGTCTTCCATGGACCGGAAACAAGCATCCTGGGACCGGTTTCTGGCTTACAGCCGTCATCAGCCAGGCTATCTTGAATCCAGTGGCAAAGTGAGCAAGGGACCCACTTCTGGGCATACCCTGCCAACTTAGGGCGAACATAGCAAAACCAAAGGGGATGATGGACGGAGTGTTGAACATTGCAAGCACTCACCCCCAGTCAACTGATCTGGGTTTAATCCATCATCATTCTTTAGCTCACTCCGACACCCCAGTTCAGACATGGCCATATGCAAATCAGTCTGACCCTGTGCCTCATGGGAACAGTCCAGCCCGAACTGCCAAGCCTTGTCTTCCCTGGACCGGAAACAAGCATCCTGGGACTGGTTTCTGGCTTACAGCCGTCATCAGCCAGGCTATCTTGAATCCAGTGGCAAAGTGAGCAAGGGACCCACATCTGGGCATACCCTGCCAACTTAGGGCGAACATAGCAAAACCAAAGGGGATGATGGACGGAGTATTGAACATTGCAAGCACTCACCCCCAGTCAACTGATCTGGGTTTAATCCATCATCATTCTTTAGCTCACTCCGCCACCCCAGTTCAGACATGGCCATATGCAAATCAGTCTGACCCTGTGCCTCATGGGAACAGTCCAGCCCGAACTGCCAAGCCATGTCTTCCCTGGACCGGAAACAAACAACCTGGGACCGGTTTCTGGCTTACAGACGTCATCAGCCAGGCTATCTTGAATCCAGTGGCAAAGTGAGCAAGGGACCCACGTCTGGGCATACCCTGCCAAATTAGGGCGAACATAGCAAAACCAAAGGGGATGATGGACGGAGTGTTGAACATTGCAAGCACTCACCCCCAGTCAACTGATCTGGTTTTAATCCATCATCATTCTTTAGCTCACTCCGCCACCCCAGTTCAGACATGGACATATGCAAATCAGTCTGACCCTGTGCCTCATGGGAACAGTCCAGCCCGAACTGCCAAGCCATGTCTTCCCTGGACCGGAAACAAGAATCCTGGGACCGGTTTCTGGCTTACAGCCGTCATCAGCAAGGTATCTTGAATTCAGTGGCAAAGTGAGCAAGGGACCCACGTCTGGGCATACCCTGCCAACTTAGGGCGAACATAGCAAAACCAAAGGGGATGATGGACAGAGTGTTGAATATTGCAAGCACTCACCCCCAGTCAACTGATCTGGGTTTAATCCATCATCATTCTTTAGCTCACTCCGCCACCCCAGTTCAGACATGGCCATATGCAAATCAGTCTGACCCTGTGCCTCATGGGAACAGTCCAGCCCGAACTGCCAAGCCATGTCTTCCCTGGACCAGAAACAAGCATCCTGGGACCGGTTTCTGGCTTACAGCCGTCATCAGCCAGGCTATCTTGAATCCAGTGGCAAAGTGAGCAAGGGACCCAAGTCTGGGCATACCCTGCCAACTTAGGGCAAACATAGCAAAACCAAAGGGGATGATGGTCGGAGTGTTGAACATTGCAAGCACTCACCCCCAGTCAACTGATCTGGGTTTAATCCATCATCATTCTTTAGCTCACTCCGCCACCCCAGTTCAGACATGGCCATATGCAAATCAGTCTGACCCTGTGCCTCATGGGAACAGTCCAGCCCGAACTGCCAAGCCATGTCTTCCCTGGACCGGAAACAAGCATCCTGGGACCGGTTTCTGGCTTACAGCCGTCATCAGCCAGGCTATCTTGAATCCAGTGGCAAAGTGAGCAAGGGACCCACGTCGGGGCATACCCTGCCAACTTAGGGCGAACATAGCAAAACCAAAGTGGATGATGGACGGAGTGTTGAACATTGCAAGCACTCACCCCCAGTCAACTGATCTGGGTTTAATCCATCATCATTCTTTAGCTCACTCTGCCACCCCAGTTCAGACATGGCCATATGCAAATCAGTCTGACCCTGTGCCTCATGGGAACAGTCCAGCCGGAACTGCCAAGCCATGTCTTCCCTGGACCAGAAACAAGCATCCTGGGACCGGTTTCTGGCTTACAGCCGTCATCAGCAAGGCTATCTTGAATTCAGTGGCAAAGTGAGCAAGGGACCCACGTCTGGGCATACCCTGCCAACTTAGGGCGAACATAGCAAAACCAAAGGGGATTATGGACGGAGTGTTGAACATTGCAAGCACTCACCCCCAGTCAACTGATCTGGGTTTAATCCATCATCATTCTTTAGCTCACTCCGCCACCCCAGTTCAGACATGGCCATATGCAAATCAGTCTGACCCTGTGCCTCATGGGAACAGTCCAGCCCGAACTGCCAAGCCATGTCTTCCCTGGACCAGAAACAAGCATCCTGGGACCGGTTTCTGGCTTACAGCCGTCATCAGCCAGGCTATCTTGAATCCAGTGGTAAAGTGAGCAAGGGACCCAAGTCTGGGCATACCCTGCCAACTTAGGGCAAACATAGCAAAACCAAAGGGGATGATGGTCGGAGTGTTGAACATTGCAAGCACTCACCCCCAGTCAACTGATCTGGGTTTAATCCATCATCATTCTTTAGCTCACTCCGCCACCCCAGTTCAGACATGGCCATATGCAAATCATTCTGACCCTGTGCCTCATGGGAACTGTCCAGCCCGAACTGCCAAGCCATGACTTCCCTGGACCAGAAACAAGCATCCTGGGACCGGTTTCTGGCTTACAGCCGTCATCAGCCAGGCTATCTTGAATCCAGTGGCAAAGTGAGCAAGGGACCCACGTCTGGGCATACCCTGCCAATTTAGGGCGAACATAGCAAAACCAAAGGGGATGATGGACGGAGTGTTGAACATTGCAAGCACTCACCCCCAGTCAACTGATCTGGGTTTAATCCATCATCATTCTTTAGCTCACTCCGCCACCCCAGTTCAGACATGGCCATATGCAAATCAGTCTGACACTGTGCCTCATGGGAACAGTCCAGCCCGAACTGCCAAGCCATGTCTTCCCTGGACCGGAAACAAGCATCCTGGGACCGGTTTCTGGCTTACAGCCGTCATCAGCCTGGCTATCTTGAATCCAGTGGCAAAGTGACCAAGGGACCCACGTCTGGGCATACCCTGCCAACTTAGGGCGAACATAGCAAAACCAAAGGGGATGATGGATGGAGTGTTGAACATTGCAAGCACTCACCCCCAGTCAACTGATCTGGGTTTAATCCATCATCATTCTTTAGCTCACTCCGCCACCCCAGTTCAGACATGGCCATATGCAAATCAGTCTGACCCTGTGCCTCATGGGAACAGTCCAGCCCGAACTGCCAAGCCATGTCTTCCCTGGACCGGAAACAAGCATCCTGGGACCGGTTTCTGGCTTATAGCCGTCATCAGCCAGGCTATCTTGAATCCAGTGTCAAAGTGAGCAAGGGACCCACGTCTGGGCATACCTTGCCAACTTAGGGCGAACATAGCAAAACCAAAGGGGATGATGGATGGAGTGTTGAACATTGCAAGCACTCAACCCCAGTCAACTGATCTGGGTTTAATCCATCATCATTCTTTAGCTCACTCCGCCACCCCAGTTCAGACATGGCCATATGCAAATCAGTCTGACACTGTGCCTCATGGGAACAGTCCAGCCCGAACTGCCAAGCCATGTCTTCCCTGGACCGGAAACAAGCATCCTGGGACTGGTTTCTGGCTTACAGCCGTCATCAGCCAGGCTATCTTGAATCCAGTGGCAAAGTGACCAAGGGACCCAAGTCTGGGCATACCCTGCCAACTTAGGGCGAACATAGCAAAACCAAAGAGGATGATGGATGGAGTGTTGAACATTGCAAGCACTCACCCCCAGTCAACTGATCTGGGTTTAATCCATCATCATTCTTTAGCTCACTCCGCCACCCCAGTTCAGACATGGCCATATGCAAATCAGTCTGACCCTGTGCCTCATGGGAACAGTCCAGCCCGAACTGCCAAGCCATGTCTTCCCTGGACCGGAAACAAGCAACCTGGGACCGGTTTCTGGCTTACAGCCGTCATCAGCCAGGCTATCTTGAATCCAGTGGCAAAGTGAGCAAGGGACCCACGTCTGGGCATACCCTGCCAACTTAGGGCGAACATAGCAAAACCAAAGGGGATGATGGACGGAGTGTTGAACATTGCAAGCACTCACCCCCAGTCAACTGATCTGGGTTTAATCCATCATCATTCTTTAGCTCACTCCGCCACCCCAGTTCAGACATGGCCATATGCAAATCAGTCTGACCCTGATCCTCATGGGAACAGTCCTGCCCGAACTGCCAAGCCATGTCTTCCATGGACCGGAAACAAGCATCCTGGGACCGGTTTCTGGCTTACAGCCGTCATCAGCCAGGCTATCTTGAATCCAGTGGCAAAGTGAGCAAGGGACCCACATCTGGGCATACCCTGCCAACTTAGGGCGAACATAGCAAAACCAAAGGGGATGATGGACGGAGTGTTGAACATTGCAAGCACTCACCCCCAGTCAACTGATCTGGGTTTAATCCATCATCATTCTTTAGCTCACTCCGACACCCCAGTTCAGACATGGCCATATGCAAATCAGTCTGACCCTGTGCCTCATGGGAACAGTCCAGCTCGAACTGCCAAGCCTTGTCTTCCCTGGACCGGAAACAATCATCCTGGGACTGGTTTCTGGCTTACAGCCGTCATCAGCCAGGCTATCTTGAATCCAGTGGCAAAGTGAGCAAGGGACCCACATCTGGGCATACCCTGCCAACTTAGGGCGAACATAACAAAACCAAAGGGGATGATGGATGGAGTGTTGAACATTGCAAGCACTCACCCCAGTCAACTGATCTGGGTTTAATCCATCATCATTCTTTAGCTCACTCCGACACCCCAGTTCAGACATGGCCATATGCAAATCAGTCTGACCCTGTGCCTCATGGGAACAGTCCAGCCCGAACTGCCAAGCCATGTCTTCCCTGGACCGGAAACAAGCATCCTGGGACCGGTTTCTGGCTTACAGCCGTCATCAGCCAGGCTATCTTGAATCCAATGGCAAAGTGAGCAAGGGACCCACGTCTGGGCATACCCTGCCAACTTAGGGCGAACATAGCAAAACCAAAGGGGATGATGGACGGAGTGTTGAACATTGCAAGCACTCACCCCCAGTCAACTGATCTGGGTTTAATCCATCATCATTCTTTAGCTCACTCCGCCACTCCAGTTCAGACATGGCCATATGCAAATCAGTCTGACCCTGTGCCTCATGGGAACAGTCCAGCCCGAACTGCCAAGCCATGTCTTCCCTGGACCGGAAACAAGCATCCTGGGACCGGTTTCTGGCTTACAGCCGTCATCAGCCAGGCTATCTTGAATCCAGTGGCAAAGTGAGCAAGGGACCCACGTCTGGGCATACCCTGCCAACTTAGGGCGAACATAGCAAAACCAAAGGGGATGATGGACGGAGTGTTGAATATTGCAAGCACTCACCCCCAGTCAACTGATCTGGGTTTAATCCATCATCATTCTTTAGCTCACTCCGCCACACCAGTTCAGACATGGCCATATGCAAATCAGTCTGACCCTCTGCCTCATGGGAACAGTCCAGCCCGAACTACCAAGCCATGTCTTCCCTGGACCGGAAACAAGCATCGTGGGACCGGTTTCTGACTTACAGCCGTCATCAGCCAGGCTATCTTGAATCCAGTGGCAAAGTGAGCAAGGGACCCACGTCTGGGCATACCCTGCCAACTTAGGGCGAACATAGCAAAACCAAAGGCGATGATGGATGGAGTGTTGAACATTGCAAGCACTCACCCCCAGTCAACTGATCTGGGTTTAATCCATCATCATTCTTTAGCTCACTCCGCCACCCCAGTTCAGCCATGGCCATATGCAAATCAGTCTGACCCTGTGCCTCATGGGAACAGTCCAGCCCGAACTGCCAATCCATGTCTTCCCTGGACCGGAAACAAGCATCCTGGGACCGGTTTCTGGCTTACAGCCGTCATCAGCCAGGCTATCTTGAATCCAGTGGCAAAGTGAGCAAGGGTCCCACGTCTGGGCATACCCTGCCAACTTAGGGCGAACATAGCAAAACCAAAGGGGATGATGGACGGAGTGTTGAACATTGCAAGCACTCACCCCCAGTCAACCTTTGGTTTTGCATTGTTCGCCCTAAGTTGGCAGGGTATGCCCAGACGTGGGTCCCTTGCTCACTTTGCCACTGGATTCACGATAGCCTGGCTGAATAGGGCTGTGAGCCCGAAACCGGTCCCAGGATGCTTGTTTCCTGTCCAGGGAAGACATGGCTTGGCAGTTCGGGCTGGACTGTTCCCATGAGGCACAGGGTCAGACTGATTTGCATATGGCCATGTCTGAACTGGGGTGGCGGAGTGAGCTAAAGAATGATGATGGATTAAACCCAGATCAGTTGACTGGGGGTGAGTGCTTGCAATGTTCAACACTCCGTCCATCATCCCCTTTGGTTTTTCATTGTTCGCCCTAAGTTGGCAAGGTATGCCCAGACATGGGACCCTTGCTCACTTTGCCACTGGATTCAAGATAGCCTGGCTGATGAGGGCTGTGAGCCCGAAACCGGTCCCAGGATGCTTGTTTCCTGTCCAGGGAAGACATGGCTTGGCAGTTCGGGCTGGACTGTTCCCATGAGGCACAGGGTCAGACTGATTTGCATATGGCCATGTCTGAACTGGGGTGGCGGAGTGAGCTAAAGAATGATGATTGATTAAACCCAGATCAGTTGACTGGGGGTGAGTGCTTGCAATGTTCAACACTCCGTCCATCATCCCCTTTGGTTTTGCATCTAAACATGTCAGGCATATTCTTGAAATCAGTGCCTCATTTGCAAAAATATAAGTGCCAGTGCCATTGTCAGGAGGCTGCTGCAGCTTGGCACCACCCATTGCCCCTGCAAGCACTTCTAATGACAGTACCAACACAACTAGTAACCATCACACTCCTTCAAGTATGACAATTCAGACTATTCCAGGCCATCCAAAGCTATACTAATAGATTGGGTGGCAGACTTTAATTATTTTAATGTATATTGAATTACTAAGCAAACACAAGGAGATGATGGACGGAGAGCTGATACTTTTCACTCACCACAAGGATTCAACCCAGATCTGTGACTGGGGTTGAGTGTATGAAATGTTTCAGCACTCCGTCCATCATCTCCTTGTGTTTGCTTTGTTCCCCCTAAGTTGGCAGGGTATGCCCAGACTTGGGTCCCTTGCTCTCCCCTCATGAGGGGTGTTACCCCGAAACCAGTCCCAGGATGCTTGTTTGAGGTCCAGGGAAGACCTGGCTTGGCAGTTTGGGGTGGACTGTTCCCATGAGGAACAGGGTCAAGACTGATTTGCATATGGCTGGGTCTGAACTGGGGTGGCGAAGTGAGCTAAAGAACGATGATGTTTTCAACCCAGATCTGTAACTGGGGCTGAGTGTCTGAAAAGGTTCGGCACTCCGCCATCATCTCCTTGTGTTTGCTTTATTGAATTACTAAACAACTGTTGTTCTGCTCATCTGTAAATTAGACAAACACTGCCACCATGTGGCAGACAGGCTTAAGTGCTGCTATTGACAATTAGGTGCTGGTGTCAAGCACTGGAAGCCAAGAGCTCAAATTAAGCATTGTTTGCAATAACAAATAAAATTATACCCAGCAAGAGGTGGCCCTCTTTCAATGGTATTAAACATGGGGGCATATTCTCAAGGAGCTATCGCCGAGTTATCAGCACTTTATCGCAGCCAAATTCGCGATAAATTTATCGCCCCCTTCACAAGCTGGTGCTAACAGCCGATACCACCAGTTATCGTGCGAAAGCATCCGCAAAAAACATCGCCACAGATGACCCCGGCAACTATCGCTAATGAGATGCAGAGTAGGCGTTCCCGAGCAAAAATCCGTGACAACACCACACCTCAACATTCTCAATGACCAGCCACATCAGCGGTAAGACCACAAAACAGGCGATAAGGCGCGTTAGCAGCAGGAAATTAACACCTGCTCCGACCTGGTGTAAAGTTGGACGACAACCTGCACCATCAAAGGGAGCCCAGCCCAGAGCCACACATGAAGAACAACAGATGCCATGGAGCCACTCACCATGCATCCCGGAGACCAGAGAGGGCAACAACACCCACCGCCACCACCCCCAGGACTGCCAACCCCCCCAGGACCCTCCCACCCTGCCCCCCCCGGACCACCACAGAGGCAGTGCAGACAAAGACAGCGGACCTTCAGGAAATGCACCAGCCTCACAGACCTAACACCAGACAATGTCAATGCCCACTACAGGCTCAAAAGGACAACCATCCTCTGCATCCTGAACATCATTGCCCACAGGCTGACGGTACCAACACCCCGGACAACCAACATCCCTCCGCAGACAAAGCTGCTGGCTGTGCTGCACCTGTTGGCCTCTGGTACCTCCCAACCAACAACCGCCAGAGTCAGAGGAGTCGCACAGCCAGCCCCATCCAAGTTCCTCACACCTGTCCTGGATGCCATCATCAGCTAGGTACCCCAGTACCTATACATCCCCCACAATGCGCAGGAACAGCTGGAGATCAAGCAAGGACTATACGCCATAGCTGGATTCCCGCACGTGTTGGGGGCAATCAACTGCACACATGTCCTACTTGTGCCCCCTGCCGACACCGCACACAAGTACCACAACAGAAAGCACACGCATCCCATCAACGTGCAGGCAATAGTGGACCACAGGGGACTCTTCACCAATGTCGTAGCCAACTACCCAGGCAGTGTGCATGATCCCTTCATCTTCCGACAGTCCAACATCAACCAGCGCTTCCAGGATGGCACCTATGGAAATGCACTGCACGTTGGCAAGTACCAAATGAACACACCACACCCCTCAACTCCACAATCATGCAACTCACAACTCTGGCACTGCACACGTCACAAAATCACATACAACATGCCAAACAACATGCCCACCCACCAGACACGACAGCACAACTTACTGTGGCAACCTTGGTTAGCCATGTACATGAGCCATCAACGGCATGGCACCTCAGCCACACAATACCGGAATGTGGGGAGAGGTGGGAACCAGGCATGTGCGAAGGAGGCAAGTGACCCATGAATGAGAATGTACACAATGCCAAGTGTGGCAGAGATGTGCTGGACAGACTGCAGTATGCAGACCACAGACATATCCATGTCTACATGCACTGCTGGTGTTTGAAGTGTAGTGGACAGTGGACGCAACCATGTCACCCCAGCCAGTGGGGAAGCCCAAGGAAATGTAGCTTGTGACGTCCCCCCCTGTAAGCGTGTGCCGAGTGGGCTGGCCCGGCGTATGCCAGGCCAGCATAGGGGTGTGAATAAAAAGCACATAGTTCTGGGCGTGGTTCTCTTCCGGAATGCCCAACGTGTCTGCCAGGGCGGCGCCTCCCACCCCGCCACGAGGCCAACGCCGTCGCCGTGAGCGGTGTGGCCTGTGATCCTGTGCGCCTGCTGCACCCCGGGCCGCTGGTCCCCGAACCCATCATGCCCGCCCCTGCACAGCCAGGCCTCACTGCTCACCTGCCGACACCGGCGTGTGTCAAAGAGGGCCCACTACGTGCCGGCGCAAGCTCCAAGCCCGAAGCACGCAACCTTGGCAGCCTCCTCAGACCATCACGGCTTCCGCGTTAAGGCCCACTTTACTCCTTTTTTGTTGACGTACTCCACCGCTGCCTCGGGCCTACACTGCGGTCAAGTAGGTCACACATTTGTAACTGAGTCTTGATTACACAATGGCTGAGTACACATATCAATTCAGAGTTTATAACACTATACTCCCTTCGATGTGGTGACACAAAGTATGTGCATGGCATCCCAACCACACGTGTCTGTGGGCCTTTGATGACTACGCATTCGGCCTACACTGCGGTCGAGTAGGTCACACATTGGGAATTCAGTCATGAATCATTTATGGCAGACTTGACATCATTGTACTGGCCTCATCGCAGACTGCATCCCCTTTCAGCTCCGGTGCCACTAAGTCTGTTCCCCGACATCCATGGACACTTTCTGGTTGAACTTTGGTGGCGACTGAGTCTATGGACTGGGGCTTGTCTTCATCATCATGTCGGTGATACTGACTTTTGTGGCAAAAACGAGGCTGTAGCATTCCACGCCTCCATTTGCCGCTTCCGACCGGCTTCTGCTCTCTGCATCATGCCCTGGAGGACACCTTCCACTGTCCCCTGCAAACTTCCGCTACATTCACCTTCAACATCGACGAGGACCCGCTCACCTCGCGTGGCCCTATCTCACTGCACCGTAAGTCACCACCCCGTGGCGGTGTGCCTGTGCCGGCCGCAGTGCATCCGGGGCCACTAACTCTGTGCAGCTCAAGTCATGGCCCCTGTCTGATAGCATATTGGATGGCCTCTGGGTCGATGGACTGGGGGTCATCAAGGCCATGTGTCTGTGACCCTGCGCTGTCCGCTGCCTCCGGCCTCAACTGTGGCCCACCTGCGCTCACACATCAAATCGAGTCCTGGCCTGCCTGGACGTCGCATCACCGCAGGATGCATATGCCACCACCGCCAGGACCAACTCCAAACAACAGGTGCCAGAGTCGTAAGTGTCTTACTGCCAGACTATCAGAGTTGCTCACACCAGTCGTGGGTGCCATCATCAGCTTGTTCCCTGCTCAGCTCTTCAGGTGCCATTAACTCAGTGCACCACAAATCATGGACCATTCAGCTTGCATGTTGGGTGAACACTGTACTTTCTCCGGCTACCACCATGATGCTTCACAGTTGTTTCTGTTATGCTGGTGTTTTCTGTTTCCACTTTAATTGTGATCACTGTTCAAGTTGTTGCCAGCACCAACGACTCCATGACGGCATGCTTACACTCACCCCACACACATCCAGCACATGCATCACTGTACATGTGACCATGCCAATAAAGGTGTCTAGCGCACATGCCCGTAGCCAGTTCAACAAACTATCTGAGTGAGTCCGTGTGCTCATGATGTATGCATTTGTGCCCCGGCCCTACAACATTGCATTGTGCCGTGTACAGAGGACGCAGCCATGTCACCGCAGGCAGCGGGTGGGTCATTGCACATGCAGCTTTGTCGTCCCCCACTCAATACGTAAGAGGAGTGAACTGGGCCGGCGTACGCCAGTCCAGTGTGGGCGTGTGGATGATTATCCCATGGCTCTGGGTGTGGTTCAGTACTGGAAATGTGCAAAGGCATGTGTCTCTGTCGCAGTGTGGGTCTCCTTTGGGGAGTGTAGGTGGTCCCTGATGGGACTTAGACACCCACGTATGTGATCTAGTTCGGCTTCCATGAGGTAGTACCCCACCCGCACATGTAAGGCCACCCCCTTCTGGCAGTCTGACACCTGGCCTTGTAATGCGATGTGTGCTTCGGTGGGCTGCTGGGAGCCAGCCGGGGTGGTGGGTGCGTCCAGCTGTGTTTTCTGTGCAGGGGGTGGGGTATCCTGGATGCAGCGGTGCTGCCCTGCTCCTGGAGGTCGATTGTCTAAGATGTCCATGGACTGTTGTGGGGCGTCGGTGTCGGAAGTGTGGAGGTCCTCTTCAGCATCACTGTAGAGTTGTCTGGTCTGCTCTCCTGGAGGTGTTGTTTGTCCCTCTGCAATGTGAAGGGGAGATGCTTGTTGACATTGTGTTGGCATGTATGTTGCCGCATTGTTCAAGTTTACATACAGACTGCATGACAATGTACATTGTGACTGTTTGTGAGGGGCGGACTATTTGATGCGGGACAGTGGACATTTGGACTGCATGACGTAGGTGAGGTTGTACACGTACATTTGCATCTCACAGTTTCCTGCTATGTCAGATGTGATTGACCATTTTCTACGCACAGGCGGACCCAGTTGTGTCCTCTGTTCTGCAGTGTAGGTGTTGGACTGTGTACCACATTGTCGTCCATGTGGGTGTGCTGTCATTGCTATGTGTGTGTGCTGCATTGTGTGGGAGTCGCACCTGCAGCTGTGATTTTGCTGTCCCATATCCCTTGGAGGCGGTGTGCCTTTGGCTTTTGTGCTTTTGAGGTGCTGTGATGTTGGCGACTTTGGTCATTTGTGCTCTTGGACGGTTTTTGTACTCTTGTGCATTGTTTGTCTGCAGATGTGTTGTTGACGTCAGTGGTTGTTTGTGCAGGTGGATGGGTCAGAGTGTGACCTGCTCCTTTCCGGATGTGGTCCACACTCAGCCACCTCAGTCTCGTGGTGTGCACAGTGTCATGGTGATTGTACTCCAGCCATGCTGCTGGTCATGTGGTGTCACTTGCATTGTCAGCGTGGCTCTCACATACGCATCTTTGCTGTGTTTTGCATGGGTGCATGTGTGTGTTGTGTAATTGGTGATGTGTGGGGTGGGACCTCTTTGGGCACATGGTGGACGGGGGCCTACTTGATGTTTGTATGTGTGCTGCAGTGTGCCACGGGGATCAGGGACATGACCCAGGGTCATTGTGGGTGTGCGGTGTGCTACACGTCATTGTGCATGTGTGCCATTGTGCCCGTCCCCCGTCCCCACAGTCCCTGTTCGTTACTCACCCTGTTGCTGTTGTGTCAGGTCATGTCGAGCAGTGTCCGGACTCCCGACTCTTTGCACCGTCTCCACACTGATGACTGTGGCCGCCATTTGCTCCAGCTCCTCCTGTGGCACAGGACTCCCACCTCCATTCGCCGTTGCTGCCTTCCTGTTGGCAGCGGGTTTCTGCTTGGTTTGGCTTTTCACATCGTGCCAGCGCATCTTGGCCTCCTCGACACTCCGGCTGCATTCACGATGGAATGCCATTTTTCCGTCTGTGCTGCCAATGACACGGTGGAGGTGACTGACAGTTGTTGTTGGTGCTCTGTCACCTCTGTGACGACGATCCGGTTGTCATGCGGACTGTACCCCGTCTTCCTCTTCCTCTTCTCCTTGGCCTTCCCCGACCCCGAGGTTCCTTGCTGGTGGTCTGTGGGGCTTGTGGGGTTCGCGTTGACCTGGGCACTCATTCTGGGTGCCTCCATGTTGCTACGCAGTTTATTTTGTTTATGGTGTGTTTTTCTTGTTCAGCTTTTATAGTGCATTTTCCCGCATGACGCGTGGGGATTGCAGGCCTGTCACTGGTTATCGCTGATTTTTGTATCGCGGTTGGCCTCATCGCAACTTTATTTGCGTTTCGCATTTTTGCGGCGTCGAGTTAATTTTAACGCGGTCATTTGACGCGTTATTGTGGGGCTATCGCATGGTGCCGCCAGGTTGGGAATACTACGTTAACACGGCATTGTTTTCCCGCGATAGACTGCGATGTGCAAAATTGCGTTAAGCTAAACTTGCGGTGGTTATCACACGTTCTTGAGAATATGCCCCATGGTGTTTTGTTTTTTTGAAGTTCCGGAATGGCAGCAACATTCGGAACCAATGTGTTGGCCTTCTTGGAATGGTAAACCAGTGAAATATTGGACAGTACATTCTATGATGGTGGTCTTGTCTAGTAGCAGTGGTCTCATGGAATGTGGCACACTGAAGATGAGGTGAAAAGCAAACAAGCACCCCATTAGCACTTCCTGGGTAGATGTAGTACACACTAATAATAACGAAAATAAAAAGATGAGATGGAAAGAAATGAAAAAAATGGAAAACCAAATGACAGGCTCACCAGTCCTGCCACTGAAACATACTTAATTTCAAGTGGCGCATAATCAGAACAAGCACTGGCAATAGCAATAATTCTAGCTTAAGAATTAAAGTGGTTTTGGTGTCATTGCTGGGTTTAGGCACTTAATAAGTCATCATCATTGCACTCTGTCACTCATCTTTGCACTGATGTATCATTCATCCACCCACTTCATGAATTTACCCTTTTCCACAATTGGAATAAAACACACAATATTGCAGGAATATGCCCACTGTGTTCAGCCTCTGATATGTTTTAGTTTTACTATTTGTATTCTTCTAATTTATCTTGTATGTATTGTTGGGTTTGTGTGTGTTTTATACTTAGGTCAGGTACGTATAAGTGGTGAATTTCAGTGGTATTTTTGTATTTAAATGTTAGTTTTTTAAATAGTGGAAGACCTATGTATAACTTGACTATAACCTTTTCTATTTCGCAGTACATTTTTAATGATCTCTTCAAAATTTTATTTAATATCTTAATAGCTTACTTGCATCTAACTCTACTTTAAACTTTGGTTTTGGTCAGGGAACTCCTATTGATTCTTTAATGTAAAGTATGATTTTATAACCATACATCAGCAGCCATCGCCATGTTGAGCACAGCGTTCAGCCATGCACAGCTGGGGGTTTCTGCTTTGGGCATGGCCTGTGGCGAGCCCACCATGAGCAGCCAACTACCCCCCAGCCAGGCCCAGAGGACGCGGGCCACCAACCCGCCACAAGCAGGCAATCAGCCACAAAAGCACACCCTACATTTTCATTAGAAGCCCCATGGGACCACAGTGCTCTGCACTGGTTTCCCGTCAGACCACACAGGGTGCCCTTCTGGGTTCAGCGGAACTCCCATGGGAGCTGTCAAATGTTCCTGTGAGAATTCTGCAGGAACGGCGTGCAGAATAAGACTTTTTAAAACCTTTTGGCCCACAAAGAGCAGGGGATCAGGGTACTCCTCCCATCCCCCTTATGCTGTAATTATGCAACAGCACACATAGAAAGGGGAAAATGCCTCTAAGGATTGTTTTTGCGCTGAAAAGTAAAATTGTCTGCACAAAAACGATCTAGCCTGTAACATAGGCTACCTTGCACTATGGAGCAAGGGTGCCTGCGTTGGCGCTAAGCTACATAAAACGAGCCAGCGATAAGAGAGAGCAGAAATGTGAACCTTAATAGATATTACACCTTTCTGCTCTCTTCCTTTCATGCAAGAGTAAAATGTTAGTAAATTTAGACAGTAATATGTGAGATTTCATGTATCAAAAAGGATGTCTGAAGGCTTTAACAGCATATAACAACAATCTACCCTTAAAAACCTATTGGGTTTAATAGATGGGTTCATAATAAAGAAATGAGGCCTCTTCTGTTTTTTCAATTTGTCCTCATTACACCATCAATTTCTCATAACGTTGTTTGCTCAATAGAAGAAAATGCAGTGCTTAATTTGAGCCGGTGCTTTCCGGTGCTCAGCACCGGCACTTAATTGGTTTCCGGTGCTCTGCACCGGCACCTAACTGTTCTAAGTATGGTGTTGACAGTCTACCACATGGTGGCGCTGCTCATCTAATTTAGAGATGAGCAGAACAACGGTTGTTTAGGAATACAATATACATTAAAATAGTGCTAATACCTGCCTCCCCAGCTATTCCTTTAGCTTTGGGGACCTGGAATAATCAGAACTGTCGCATTTACATGCGAGAGAGATGGTTAGTAGTTGTTTTGGCAGCGATGGCAAGGGCGATGGGTGGTGCAAGCTGCAGTGGTCTGCTGGTCAGAGCCCTGGCACTTAATATTTTACAAATTAAGCACTGAGAAAATGACTCACTGAGATTGCTGCTAGTTGCTCGCTGACTCTACCAGTAAAGCATGTACAGCATGTGTGGGGTAATCATTAGACAAGGCAGATCCTATTTCCACTCAAGATAGCTCTTCCAGACTCTCTCCTAGCTATCTGAGTCACATGCAATATCCATTTGAGAAACACAGTTAACATATTTTAACAATTCTTTGGAGGAAGGTGGGTTGACTGACTTCCACAATTTACATATTTCTTTCCTCACAAACAAAACCAGATAAAAGTTAAGCCCCGCCTGGGCCCCGTTTGCCATGATATTAAGCTCTAGATTGCTACCAAAGAGCACCAACGGGCGGCTTACCTTACTTTGGCGGGCAGTTATTTCAGTTAATATCCTACTCACTCTGCTCCAGTAAGACGACATTGCAGGACAGTCTAGAAACATATGTATGTCTTCCACCTATAAAGCCTCTCATTTTGGGCACGTAGGCACCTTGCCGAGCACTTTTGCTAATTTGCATGGAGTTCAGTAGGCCCTATGGATGATAAAAGGAAGGTTTCTCTTTAATGGTGCAGACTTTACAACAGAGTCTAGAGTATTTAAAGATACTTGCCACAACCGCCTTATATTAGTCTCAGTTAGATCATCCTTCCAAATCGAATGTGGTTCTGGGCGACAATTGTCTTCAGCTTCAAGAAGGTCCCAGCACCAAAGTGCTACTTTGTTCTTCAGATTTATGCTGCTATTCAAACGGCCCTCACAGTCTTCCCCAGCCTTCTCAATCCCTCTTTGCGATGATCACTACCACTGCAACTGATAGTACTTGAACTTTGAAAGTGCACCTCCAGTAAGCGCTACTATTGTATCCCATCCCTCAGATATCCCTGCTTGTCTCAAAGGCCAACTCAGTCCATCTTTCAAACATTCTGGGGTCCCGGGTGAATCCCAGAATGGGGCTGAAAATGAATAGGAAATATTAAGCATTCTTCTGATGCATACCCATATCTTTAATGAAGCAATTAGGACCTTTAACCTGACTTTTTGAAATGTTTAGGATCTCCAAATTTATAGAAAAAGTGACTTTTCTAAGGCTGGTTAGCATTGCTGCATACAATCTGCCCAATAATGAGTTATCTGGTTCATTAGCTAACATCCGACTTGAAAAGCATAACAATCAATCTGGAAGTCAGGTAATGCCAAACCTCCAGCAATGTCTCCTCCTAAGCTTTTTCTATGAGAGTCTGATACCCTTTGATGCCTAAAGAAAACTATTTACTTTACCCTGTATTTTACCAATATGCTCTTTTGGAAATGTAAGGGGTATGGTATTATACAAAAAGGAAACTTTTGGAAGATTGGCCCTACCATAGATTGTCAGTGGTAAATTGTTCCATCTCATCAGAAGCTTCTCCACTTTGCAGCTTACTTTTTCAAGTTTACCATGCAGATATCTCCCACTTTATGTACTATTTAGATTCCCATATACCTCATCTGCTTTTTAAAGTTCTGGGCTAACCTCCATTTTCTCCTTATTTATTAGGTACCCCGAGATCTTACTAAACTACTCAGCATACTCGACAATTTTAGATATTGAATAGGTCAGATTATTAGTGTACATCAGATGTCATCTGCATATAGTGCCAATTTTACTACAAAACCTAGGGCACAAAACTGAATTATGGTGGTGTCTTACCTGATCCATTGGGCAAAGATATTCCACATACAAATGAAGTAATAGCGGTGAAAGGGGACAGCCTTGCTTAGTACCCCTCGCAATAGAAAAATTATCTGCCAGAACATCATTCACTAAGACCCTGGTGGCTGGTGCGTCATATAAATTCTGTAATGTCCTAATCATTGTTTGGTTAAACCCAAAACATTCGGGAACTTCCGAGAGATACGCCCAATTGACACTGTCAAAAACCTTAGTGGCATACAGTGCAGCGGCTGTAAAGGGAGACTTCTGAGCCCCAACTAAATTTTTAGCGCCAATCAGAAGGTGAGTCAGTTCGTTCAACTGTTTTTCTGGGATGAAGCCCCTCTGATCGGACTGCACAATGGTTCTAACTACGTCTGCCACTCTGCTAGCAAATATGCCTGCAAAGATTTTATAATCTGTATTTAATAGCAATATTGGTCTATAGGAATGAGCTCTAATTGGGTCTTTGACTGGCTTCAAGACCATTGCAAAAGTGGCCTCCGACCAAGAAGACGGTGCCTTTTCCCCCTTAAAATAGATTGTTTTAAACAGCGTCTTCAACACTTTTATAGATGTATCCAACATCACCCTAAAGAGTTCGTCCAGAAGCCAATGGGACCCAGATGTTTTACCCTTCTTTAGCTTCATAATCTGTCTTCGTATTTTCTCCTCAGTGATCTGGGAACCCATAGCTTTGGCTTGCGCCTTTGTTAACAATGTGAGTTCTCTATCAAGTAGCCATTTTTTAATGTCATCTTTGTCTGGATAGATGTTTTCTTTATACAGGGATCCGATATATATCAGCTCCTCCCTCTCTACCTCCTTATTAGTGTTTAAGACTTTTTCTATATCAGAGTTAACTAGCATGTGTATGACGTTCCTGATTCCATCCATCTTGGTCTTTCAAGCCAAAAGGGACCTACAGTGTTCCCCATACTCAAAACGCTGCATCTTACTGACTCTATATCCAGTGGCGGCATGCACATGTAAGCACTGTGGGGCGGGGAGGGTGCGGGGGTGGAAGTGATAAACAATGGATTAGTGAAAATAAAAATAAATAAATAAAAAAAAAACACTTATATTGCGCTCCCCACATTGCTGACTCAGTGATGCAGCGAACGGAAGGTAAGTGGGTTTATTTATTTATTCATTTTATTTTCACTATTCCATCATTTGTCACTTACACCCCTCTACCCCCAACACACTTACCTGCATGGGTCACCACTTTCTATATCTATCCTGTATCTTCCTTGCCAGCATGTCCTCGTATTTTGCTTGCATTTCCTCTAGTTCTAAATAAAGAGCTGCTATTTTAATTTATCAGAACTCCTTGGATCTCTATCTCTTTCCTCAAGATTCTAGCCCTAAACATCTCATCCTGCTTTAGCAATTCTGAACTTCTCTTTCTTGATAAGTTACTTATTACCCCCTAAGGTAAGTCTTATATCCATCCCAATTTATGGACTGACTAGCTGTGCCCACGTTTTGCACAAAAACTGTATGTCTTATCTGTCGTTTCTAACCCAAAGCACTCTTCCAAAAGTAAGGCCCATCTCCTCAGGCGAAACCTAACTGGAAGGTGCAATTTTAAGCTTACTGAGGAGTGGTCTGACAGCAGAGCGGGAAGATGGGTAACTGCCTCTACCAGAACTCTAGCTGGAGAACATGTTAGTGGGCTGACGTCGGTCGTGGGAACTCGGCGCTCGGGAGTAGTTGCATGTGTGGTTTAATGAAGATATTCCCCCATCCTCATCCCTATGAGAGTTATTTTCAGCAGTATTAATGCTTTGTAAGACATTATCTTTTGAACTCACCTCTGCAGCAGCCTTATTGGCTAACGCCTGAGGTTATTTTTCCATTGGACCTCCACTGGCACGTAGTATTCACTTCCCTGCAGCGCGTTCACACTGTGGCAGCCTGTATCGGCTTCCGGGTGAGTGTGGGAAGGTTCAGCATGGCGCGGGTTGGAACCTGCATGCAGGAGCTTTTTGGCACTCGAACTACGGGTTTGCCTCCTGGTTTGACAGTTTCCGGAGAAGAACAACCATCTCAAATGTCGGATAAGCAACTGCCACCACAGGCTCTGCAGGCCTTAAGGTATTTACTGGTGCACTGGATGCAGTGGTAGAGGCAGGCGGAGCACAGAAGGGTAGTAGTTACATACATCTAGGTCACCTGAATTCATCAGTACCTCAGGAGCCAGTTACCCCTGCAAACTCTCCAATTAATCCTCCGCCTCTGCTGTTAAGTCTGTGATTCCATCCTGGGGGAGGGGCAGAAATAGATACTCGCTGCATTCCGGTTTGGAAAGGAGGCAGTTTCAGGAGAATTCCCCTGTAAAGCACACAACACTTTGCAGGATTGTGTCAGTGAAAAAACTATCACTTAATCCTGAGAAGCTTCATCGTAGTTTGCAGGGAAGAAAGCTGTTGGGGCAGTTAGAAAGTCAATTACAACACTCTACTCCTTTTTTAGAATAATGGAGCAGCCTAAAAACAATAAAGCAGCCCACAGACCACTGCCTGCCCTTAAATAATGAAAAGAAAGCTATACATTTTTTTTTAAAAAATGCATCCTGCTTTCCTTTAAGAAAAACAGGCCGCATTTAAGAAAAAAAAGTTTCTTTATTTAAAAAGCAAACACAGACATGGTGGTCTGCTGTCGCCAGTAGGCCACCATCCCTGTGATTGTAGCCCATTCCCAATGGGTCGCAAATTGCAGCCTGCCTCATTAATATCGATGAGGCAGGTCATTTGTGACCTCTTTGGGAATTACTAAATGTGTCTGAGACACATTGGTACATTCCATTTTGCGAGGTGCAAATTGCGAGTCACAGAAAATTGCAATTTGCAACCTGCAAAACAGAATAGTCGTACATCTGGCCCCAAGCTCCTAAAGTACAATACTGATGATATGTGGAGGTGGTTAGTGCCAATCTTATAGATTGCCAGCAGTGGCGGCTCGCATAGGGCATGCTGCGGGCGGTGGTGCGGGGCAGGGGAGGGGCAGGGTAGGGGGGTAGTAAACTCGGAGATACGACGGAACGGAGGAAAGCAATTATTACGTTCCTCCGTTCCGTCGTATGTCCGACGTTACTACCCCCCACCCTGTCCCTCCCCCACCCCCCTCACCGCCCTGTAGCACGCCCTATGCAAGCCGCCACTGATTGTCAGTATACAGTTGTCCAGTGCAGTGTACTACGGTCCCAACTGCAATGATCCTGTATAAATGAATAGCTGGATAGAACATCAAAAACCAAGTATATAAATTCCCCCAAAATGTGTCGTAAGTTGAGGGAGATGATGAGAGATCCGAACCTAGAAGATATTTGGCGCAGGAAGTTTGGAACCTCTAAAGGGTTTACTTTTTATAGCAAAAAATATGGACATCATTCTAGAATGTATTATTTCCTTTTAGATCAAGCTATAATTGATGCCTATTACCTTTGTAATAACAGATCAGAACTATGGCATCCGGCATGGCATTTCCCAGTGAGCCATTCAGGCCTATTGCCTTTATCATTTGCTTGTCATCATGACTAACTTAGATCTAGTGTATTGATAGGAAGCTTTTCTACAAGGCAACGATCTGGTACACATTACTTACATTACAAATGTGTACAACATTGCAGTTGTCAAAACCATAGAAAATCCATCCTAAAAGGGCCTTATAAGGATTCTCTCAATGCACATCTTATATCCCCATGATTTGTTTGAGTAGGTCACAACACCAAACCCCTTGCTCACTACAGTGATCTTTGAGATTCCATGTAGCAAAATACCTGCCTAAAGACATTGATCAAAGTGTAATAACAATACATTGTTGCAAGCCAATTGGCTATTGCCTTTAGGACATGCTTTACAGATTAAGGGTCTGATTACGAGTTTGGTGGTCTGCCCGCCTGAACACCGCGGCCTCTAGAAGACCGCAGTGCAGGCGGTCAGTAGCACGAGCTCACCACAGTGCCCGCGGTGTGGCTGAGGCAGTCTTGCGGCAGTGGGGAATGGTTTTCCATATATATTGATGCAATTGTGAGCATTTTGACTGCATATGTGTCGAATGCACACATATGCATGATACATGTGGAAAAATACTGCCTAGTCATGGCCGGACAGTGGCCCATATGTGGGCAGTCCAGACAATATGTCTATGATACAAAAAGGACTTACCTGTAGATCACCACAAACAGGGTTGTATTCCTCGGGGCAAGATGCTTGTGTGAAGGGGGGACCTGGAAAAAAGGGATCCATGTCCCTGCTTGGAAGAACAGGAAAGGGGCGAGTATGCACCCTAAATCCTTCGTTTTCACTGACCTGAAGACAGTGGCTCAACTGCCACACTCAGCTCATCAGAAAGCCAACTTGTAATACGGACGGAAGTGAGACTCCTCAATACCGCACTATGGCAGCTGCTTTTTCCCCGACCATGGCAGTCGGCAGTGTGCTGGCGGTGTCAGCGGTTTGGCTGCGGTCTTTGCAAGGCAATCCGACAATCTCATAATACGGCAGTCGGACTGCCAAGCTTGTGGCTGTCGGACTGCAACCGGGGGTATGGTGGTTCGCAGACTGCCTAACTTGTAATAAGATCCTTAGTAAGTCAGGCCTAGTGGCTGCCTTAAAACATATTTAATCTAATATAACTTTTACAAGAGAACCAATAAGGTGTGGAGGCTTTACCAATGTTATTATACCATAACCAACACAGGTCTGTGCAAGTGAGCATAAGCTAGGTTTTTATTAAATTTATTAACTTTTCAAAATTACCCTGCAGTTTATCATGGAACGATCTCTGGCCTGACTATGGTGTCCCCTATGATAAAGTATAATGACAATTTTTAAAAGTTTATCAAACTTGAAAAAAATATTCGAAATATTTTTTGATAAGTATTAATGTAAATCAATTGTCTATATTTATTTTAAAAATAGAACTAAATGAAAATATGCTTCAGCACTATTAATGTAATTTTGATTTGAATCGTTATTCAATGAATATAAATTTTTTAATTAATAATTATTAAAAATGATTTACATAGTTTATATAAAGTAATATAATTGTAGTTTACTAAAATGAATTGCTATAAAATAATGCTTAAATGCAAAATGGTTATTAAAATAATTTATAGATAAATTAAAATATGTAGTATTTTGTAAATAATGTTTATATTTTTAACTATTTCAACTATTTTAATCAAATGTCATCAGTATTTCCTATGAGGTTTCATTTTAAGTCCCTAACACCATTATTTTCTATGACAGGGGTTTGCAATACCAGTGGTTGGCCATGAGTGGTGCTAGACATACTAGACTGAAACCTTTTTTTTATTCACATGTGGTCTGGAGAAAGTTGTGTTGTGAAGCTAAATCTAAAATCTCTCCATTAAGGAAGAGGTTCACAACAACAAATGGTATAGACACTCTACATCCTTCTTATTATAAACTTTAACAGTAAAAACATTTTTGCTGATTAGATCTGCTGTTGAGGATGAGAGTTCATAAATTAGTGGTGGTGGCCAATTTTGCAAGTGCTGAGGCATAAATGTGCTTCCTGACATTTTGGAAGTTTGTAAGTAAAATTGGTGCACTTATTCCAATTGGTTTCAGAATGTTCTTGTGAGACTCATTTTTTACATAATATGGACCAAATATTTCTCTTTACAGTGCAATTCTTTGCATACATCTCCAAAAATACGCTACACAATATTTTGATGTGATTTACTCATGTGGTATGCCTGGCTTTCTCCTGAAATACATTGTAAGCCATGAGTGTGTTGTCTGCAAGAGGTATGACTATAACTTCTTACACAAGATGACCTCTGTGGTTTGGGTAAAGGTCTTTGTGGTGATCTTTTCTTTGGGAGAGTGCTTCTTTGCACTCCTTAAAAGTATTGGGGGGTGACGCTCCTTCACCATAGCGGAGGAGCCGCCACTGTTTCAGAGTCTAAGATGGACCCTCCTCGCTGTGGCCTCCGATTAGCTAGTCCTCCCTATTGTTTCCAGTGTAGAAGTCAGACATTTTTGCAGCCTTTGTCCATAGCTTTGAATTCACTGCAATGGTCTTCATTCTCTTCTCTTGACTTCAGCCCCAACCACACACTCTGTGGGAAAATATGCATGTCTGTGATATTTTAGTCTAAAAAATTACATTGGGAATGAAGAGGTTGCTGGTCTAGCAGGATGAGGATATATGGTATTTCCATCATTCTAATGGGTCCAGACGGCATTATCATTCCAAATGTGACAATTTGAAAGTGTATTGCTAGGGACAAGAGGTAAGAGGGCTGAAAAATTGTGAAAGTGATTCATGTTGGTCACTTGTGATTTGCATTGTTCTTCTCATGTTGCCTGCCATAAGAAGTTGCTTCCGCATTAAATGGGAGGAGGACACATAAGGCCATTTTAATGATTTCACATAAACTGCTCACCATTAGAAACTCACATAACACTATTGAAACATGTTTGATGGGAAAAGGAAATGGAGATGCAGGCGATTATCTTAATAGGAAATGAGTAGCTAAGCTGCATTGCTTAATTTGCAGAAAAATGAAGTGCTGTGACCGAAACTTTTTCTTACGAGACAGATGACTTTGCTGCTGATTGCTTGGTTTGCAGAACACAGAGGTTGCCTAGTTTTGATTCAACTTCATGAATCCTTCGTTCACCATCCTACACTTCCTATTTCAATCTCACAGTTGAAGGATTTTTAAAACATCCTTTCTTCTTTTCTCTCTGTTTTCCTATAGTTCTGCAACATCTTCGATCTCACATTTCTGCCTTGCTCTTGAGCAAAATCTGATCTTGAAAAATAAGTTCTGTTCTTCAAAAATGAGGAACATTGCCTGCATCCTACAAAACCACCAGCACAAATTAAGACCTATGTAGGTTACTTGCCCAATATGTTGATTAGAGCAAGCCTGCTCTGTAATGTAAACAGCCACGAGCAACACATCTAAGCAGACTAGTGAAATTGAGAGCAGGGACCCACTGCAGGTCAAAAATTGTGAGTGCAAATTGGGCATTAACATTTTGCAGTCTGTCTTTCAATTTGTGATGTACTATATACTGACAGGTCGTGTTGCAAAATATCCAGTCTCAGGGTGTCACAGACACCCTGTCTAAAGGATGTTAATTACACATGTTGCAATTTATAACACTCAGTGATTGGCAACAAACACAGCGGGGATGACAATTCCTGTGTTTGCAAATCCAGACGTGAAAAAGCAACCTGTGCCACTTAAAGGAATTTGTGCTGCTTTTAAAAATGTTTCTAGTTTGGGAGGACATCAGGGTGGGCAGGGTGATTTACTGGAACACTCCGGCAGTCCTGTGAACATCTGGCCCAATGCCTTAATGGGAAGCTGTCCAATGAGGACAGATCCCCCCTTGTGAATATGTTGTTACCTCTGCTGATGAATCTGTAATTTTTCACTGGATGCAGTCCCAAACAATTGACACATCTCATTGTTATTCGCATTGTGTAACCTCTTTCTTGCTCCCCTACTAATTGCAGTTCGAAATGAGTTGCAAACCCAGTTTTGTGACTTGGAAAGACATTTCCAAAACGCCAAATATTTTTGATCAATGACAAATGTCATTTTGCAGTTACAACACCCGTGATTTTGCGAATTGTACTGTTTGAGACAGCAAAATCCTTTAGTACATCTAGACCCAGGTTCTTTACTTTCACCTGTGCAAAGGTGATCATCAGTGATGGTAGTAAGTAAGATAACCTATGCCAAGTGCATTACTAATAACCACACAATAAATAAAGTACAACCTGTAGTATAAGTCGGGATAAGAGAAAAGGCACTGTTACCATGACTTTCAGAAGATTTTTTAATGAAACACTTTCAGTCATCAAGAATTCGATAATATCATTTTTTAATGTATGAAAATCCAGCCTTCTTTATTCACTATAATATTATTGTATAAATATATTTTGTTAAAATATGATATAAACCCAGCATTCTTTTCTAAAAATGACAGCAATGCCAACATGGCAGTCTGTCAACAACTTATGAAATATTTAAGAAAGAACTGTGTATTTTAAGATAAATGTTAATTACACTGCAATGACATTTCTATCATTTTAATTAATTTGACATTACCGTGAATGAAGGATTTATGGGACTAGTGACATTTACCTAAGGCATCATTTTATCAGTATCTAATCTTTACAGAAATAGACAACCACAAGAACAGAAAGTATATTTCTGCATAAGTAAAGAAAGAATAGCAGTTTCTTGTTTCTAAATATTAACATTTGATATATCTAGAACAATCTTACAGTGTTTTATGAAATAAATGAAAAGAAAATAATTGACAACTGCAGGACATAATGTCAACCAACTTAGAAAGCAAGGGATTCAATAGTTAAAACGCGGTTCCTTCCTGTTCCCTTTGTGTTATCAAACAAGCTGAAGGTGACAAGGTTTTAGGGAGGATTATGCATAGCACATCACCTCTAAATAGTACCAATGTTACGTCATTTTGGTGCAGAGCCTTTGAAGGATTGTTGCTGTCCTTGCAAGAGACATGTTCTGGGGGCCACTATTTAGAACATGTAGCCCTGATTATGACTCCAGGAACTAGGGACTGATATACAAAAAGACTGCTCTCAAAACATGATTGCAAATCAAACAAAACATTTGCAACCAGTCTTTAGTTTTCTGATGCATAGTATTTACTAATATGTTGCATCGAGTCACCAGCGATCATAGAATGTCCTGGTTAATAAATATTAATTAGGCAAGTTTCTACTTAATACCCGTTCTAATGCGGTACAAACATCGAGATAGTTACCTGCATGGAACAGCAGACCACCATCCCTGTGTTTGCATTTTAAAATGGGAAACTTTTTTAAGGCAACTTGCCTTCTTGCAGATAATCTCAAATAAATAAAAAAATACTTTCTGGGAACACATAGTGGGAGGGAAGACAGTAATCTCATAGACAAATTTCTGTTCCCTTTGGAGGTGGTGGACATGATTCCCAAAGGTTGCAGATTCTCCTTTGCAAATCTGTCACCACCTCTTTTGCGGAGTCAGTAACATTTTAGTGGTTTGCTACTGCAGCTGCAGTCACATACCACTGATACATACCACTAAAAATGCCTATTTCAGGGCACTCCCTCTAAGACCTCTTCCTAATTGTGATCGGTAGTGGGCTGGTAAACCCATTTCGTGACTCAGTATTACTTTTACACTTCCAAATTGAGTTTAATACATAAAAAGTCATTTCCATCAACATATAATGTCAGTTTTGCAATAACAAATGGCTTTGGACATATGGGGCCTGATAACGATGTTGGGCGGACGCAAGTCCGCCCGACACCGTTGCGGATTGGAACTGCCCGATCATAGGTTGGAGGTTTGGAACGCACAATTTGGATGCGACCACCCTATGGGCGGTCAGAAACATCCATTTTTTAATCGCAGCTTGTGCCACGTGCACAAAAGGCCTGCACCACAATCTGCCATTGAAAAAGAGGAAATTCCCCTGTATCACCATGCAGTGCCTGCCACACGGTTCAGGTATGTTTAGGGGGGCATCATAGGTGCCCCATAGCTAGGGGCCACCAAAGTCACTTTCTGACAGCCTTTCCATGTCGGAAAGGCCAACATGGAAAGGCTCTCGGAAAGTGACGTCATAATCCCAATGCCGGAACCAAGGCTGGCTCCGCCGTCATTATGAGAGTATGAGTCCTTCCGATGCTTCGACAGGCTCCTTGAGCCCGTCAGAAGTGCAGTGGAATACCCCCAATGGTTTCCCTCCGACCGCCGGCATCATAATACAGAGGTCGTAGGGAAACCATTGCTGTTGGCTGGAAAGCCTCTGGCAAGCTTTTTGCCCAACATCGAAATCGGGCCCTAGGTCCTAAATTATGTACCTTCTGCAAACAGGGTTTTCAATAGGGACAAAAATGATAGTAAAGCATTAATTACCAGATGAATTCCTATTTTCCCCTGATAAGTGTCAACAGCGCTACTGAGAAATCAAATGGGGACAATTGTTGATATATACAGAAATGCACATTTCCATGATTCAATACCCTAGGAAGATTCTTACAATGGGTACACAGACTCCAATATGCAAGAACTCACTCACATAAACCTTTACTAACTAAAGGGTGTCATATCTATCAAACAGAGGAAGAATTAGAATGGTAGAGGAGTGAGAGGATGGTTAACTGTGTAGTATGGTCTAATATAGATGTCAAGGTTTTTTTTTGTGACATCAGAAACCAAAAGCCCAAAACATGAGTCATGGAGCCAATGTGGCAAAATAGCACCATGTTAGGGATTACCTGTCATGTGTTTTCATTACATGTTTATTTTTGGTTGATTGACTTTAAAAAAATGTTTTTTACCAGGAAATTGTTATCAACAATAGTAAGTGAAAGAATGGACTATACTCTTGGGGTGCTTGCAAAAATATAAAACAATATTTAATTATTTGGTGAATAAAATTGAATGTTAGAAGTTGGCCCCTTGCAATGTAAAACAACACATTCTTTCTGTAGAATCTTTTTTGGCTGCAGGTAAGAATGGGCTCCAAATATAACTAGAATGTTTAAGTTTTACTTATCTTTTATAGATTTGTATAATTGTACTGGCCGTGACTTTTGTTCATTGTTTAACAAAACCTGAATATAGTAATTCAAATTAGTGCCTCTTTTTAATCATCAGCTTGAAGAGAACAGTTTCAACAATTTCTCTCTTCTATAGATAAAATGACAACTAAAGGGATTGTTTTCTCTAGAATTCCCCATTTTTAGCTCCAATTAAATATTGCTCTCTTTTTATTACTGGAGACAATCATAGATTATTACTATCTCGTCCTCTCACTCACTCTCTCTCAAAAGATAGATAGATAGATAGATAGATAGATAGATAGATAGATAGATAGATAGATAGATAGATTTTCTGCTTCAACATGAAGCTTTCCAAAACCAACTTTTGGTTTGGCTTTGCAAGCCTTGTGTAAAACTGTCAAATAGTGGCTAAAAAACAGTGGTTCAAAAAAGTTACATTAATTCTTTTAATTCCCACAGGAAACTTTCCTCTTCAATATGGAAAATGCAGCTGGCATGAGGGTGGAACTTTACTCAAGGAAGTGTCTTTGCTTCGTCTGATGTAAACTGTGCAGTAGGTTTTGAGAAATTTGAGTTTAATTATAATTTCAGTCTGGTGATTAAGAGGTTAATCTATAGAGCTAAATGGACCATTAGTTCACAGAGTTGCAAACACATTCAAATGTGACTGGTTGAGGGAGCTTTTTCTCCTATTGCTTATTTCAGGACAAAAACCCAAAGCTGGCTTACAGACACAAAGCTCTCTGATTGGCTGGCCACAACTTCAATAGTATTCTTGCTTGCACATTTGTTTGCAACATATATCCTTGCATTCTGAACCTTTTAGTAATCTGCTCTGTTTTACCATGGGCTCCAGCACCATGGCATCCAATTGTAGCATTGTTTATTACTGACCTTCCGATATTGTGTGATAATGGCGACACTTTCCAAAAATGCCCAATTTTTGTCCATTTCAAAAGACCACCACAGATGCTGAAATTACTCACTGTTTTTTGACAGCTATATTTTGCTCCAAGGATTATATCATTCAATAAGCTCTGACAAACGTACTCAGTACTTGATGGTCAATATGTAAGATGTTGGGACTTTCACAAGCTCTAATTTCTTGTTTTCATCCTCAGTACAATGGGCAGACAGAGTGAACTAATCAAAGTAATGAATTGTATTTGTAATGTTAATGTGTTCATCATTGAATAATTCTCGTCTAGAGGCAGAGTTTTCTTATAACAACACCAATATTAGAGCCACTAATACATTAAGATTCTTTTGCAAGCAAGGTGTTCCTCCAAGTGCTTTTTTTATCTCCTCCTCATATGCATCCTTTAATTTCTGTGGTTAAAGAAAACTGAGTCTATTGAGGCAATATAGATAACTCAATTCAGAAATTTGTATAATTCCAAAATAAAGATGAAGATGCATCCTCACAGATCAAGATAAAGTTCCACTTCATTTTGCCTTCAGAAGAAGGTTTGGTAGTCTGCTCAGTTTATTCTTGTTTACACTTTGCCACTAAAGCAATGTGAAACATTTCTGATAACACATCATGTTAATCCTGCAACTTTCCAGTTTAAGTTAGCTTGTACTTGAAAAATGTATTACGCCTTTCATTCCTCCCAACTGAAGTCATATATATATATGAGACTTACTTCTGATTGCTACTCAAACCTCCATGAATCAAGATACAAGGACATCTTAAACACGAGGTTGAAGAGATTACAGGAAGGTGTCTGTTTTTGATCTAGTGGAAGCATTACGCTCAAGTTAGCATTTTTGGGAAGATAGCTGTTTGGTTCCTGCTCCATTGTTGGCCTGTTGTTTTTCCAAAGCCATCTGGATAAACTCAGAAATCTGAAAGATGGTCACATTTGAGCAAATAGTTAATCAAAGAAATAGAACTTACTCAAGTTCATGCAGTGTTTAAGTCTTGGAAGCTCTCTTGTTTACTCTGTCTCTCTGTCCACAGCATCCCAGAAGAATTCCACACAGGTAGCATTTGGCATAGAGTGTGGGTGGTGGCAGCATGGTGTGTCAAAGTTCATACTTGGCTTCTTCTTCGTGGAATTGTGAATTCCGGATCGAATGCTCAGTTTGACCATATAAAGTGTTCAATCAGAGATGAAGGTCTCTCCTTTGGGAATCACATGATTTTCCAAATCAAAATGTGCCAGAGTATTTTCCTCTGGGGTCAGTTCTTGTTTTTGGCATCTTAAAGATAGCACTGGCAAGTATTGACTGAACCACAAAAAATGTAATTCCCTGATTTCTTTGTCATTCTCAGTGCCCACTTGATTACATTTATGTCCCTGATTTTTTTAATCAGATTTAGAAATTTTCCTTTTGTTTTGTTTGATGCAACTTTTGCTATTTTTGTTGTGGTTTTCTTCTAAGTAGTTTTTGATCAACACATTTGAGTCTCTTCTGACTCTAGACCAATTATCCTGTTTGACTTCCTTCTCCCTCCTGATGTCAGTGTGAGGCCTTGCTAATTGTCACCAACACAATCTAAATCATCAATAAACCTCTACACAGAATGCCAATAGAGGTTTTCTCCCCATTGGATTTTCCTCCTAGCTATGACCTGTCACCTTTCAAGAATATTAGTCTTGGCAAGGTGGCACTGTAGAAAATGGGAGTAGTCACTGCTTCCTCTGGAAATCACGAAGGGCACTCAACAGACCTACAGTGCATGCAGGCTTTTACAGGTGGTCAGGAGAGAGTCTATATTTCATTACTGGTGTTGATGGATATGTGTATGAAGAATCCAATGCCCCTGAAGGTTTTCTGAGGTGGTAGTTGGATGCATGAGAGATTTTCTTCTGTCACAGTTACCCCATGCTCACTGTCAGCCACCATGAACAAGAGTCTTATTGAAGAGTACAATGTGCTCAAATGCTTTCAAGAGAATGTATACTGCATAGTAATGTTTTGTGGCAGATCTAACACCAAGGGGCCGATTATGATGTCGGTCGGAAAGTCTCCGACCACTAGTCGGAAGCTTTCCGACCGCGGTCGTAGGTTTTCCGACCAACTGACTGCCCGATTATAATGTCGGCGGTCAGAACGTAAACCAGCCGGTCATTCCGACGTGGTTCCAACCAGCTCACGGAGTCTTCCGGCCGGTAGGAACTGCACCGTAATCCCCTCTTTCCACCGTCGGGATTACGATGTCAGTTTCCCACAGCCTTTCTGTGCCAGCCTTTCCGACATGGAAAGGGTGTCAGAAAGCGACTTTGGGGGCCCTGCCCTTGCCTTGGGAGACTACGGTTGGTGGTCTCTGGGGTTCCTAATGGGGTGCCTGCCACAGTGTGCAGGGTATTACACACACACCCATTTCTCTATAGAAGCCTGTATTATGGCTGGTTTACAGCCGTTACACAAGCGCCCACAGAGAAAAGTGAGTATGCGACTGAACAGTGTTTGGTCACATCGTAATCAGGCGGTCGGAACCACCGAGACCGAGACGGTGTCGTTCGGAGGAAACTCCGACCAACATTGCAATAAGCCCCTAGGTGTGCCATATTGCATCAATGAGAAGTGTGTAAAATTTGTGGAATTTGCTTTGGCATAATTATGCAAAGTTTTGGCAAAATTATGCTAAATTGCATGTAATTACGGAAAACGCAAATATGCTCACCTTTTGTTGTTTGCATGTGTGAATGGTGTGTTTCATGGTAAATTTGCATACATTCAGCAATTATGCAAAGTGGCCCAATGGTGTATTTTTGAGAATTTCGCATAATAAGCATAGCACGAAATTCTAGAATTTCAGTGAATTGCTTCAGAGTAATTAAAAGTTAGTACAGGACTAGTATTAATATTACATTTTGGTACATTCACACTTTTTGGAGGAGGAACATGCAATAATATAATCTAGAATGTATAGAGATTGATGATTTGGAGTGGGTAGCAGAGAAGTACACTTACCAGAGCAGTCAGCATGAAAGCCTTGTGCTCTAGACATCACAAGTCTTGTGATGAGTCCAGAACAGGTACAGACATGGTTCCTTGTGTAACATCTATTTTCAGGTGTATGGGGCCTTTAGTTTTAATTTCCTGAAGCTGTGTTTTTTCCATCTCGAGCCTCTTCCTGCCCTTAACAAGTAAAAATAAGCTGTGCCATGGTACTCGTTCTTGGGTGAGCAAGTAGGGCTTTTTTCTTACTCTTTATAAAATGCAGTGTAAAAATGTCATGGTGTATTTACCAACATATTTAAAGGCTTATTTTTCAGAGAAAGAAAAATGAAATTATATTTTTATACTGATCCTCTGAAGTTGTGCAAAGAGAATTTAGAAAAATGAATCTGGCATCCACACACAAATAACTGGTACAATTCAAGTGTAATTGCAATAACGTTACACAAATAGTTTTAAAATGCAGGTTTATATAAGTTCTTGGAGTTGTTTCAACTTTTTGTATATCATGGATTGAACTGCTGATTATGGATTTAGTATTTTAGTGCTAATAATGACCGAGCAAGATAATAATAATAATAATAATAATAATAATAATAATGATAAATGGCATGGAAATCATAATTCTTATAAAGAATGAAGCATGCAGCTAGTCTGTTGCTTGAGCAAAGAATTTTTTAATGCATGTAGATGATATATATCACAATATAACACAAAAGAGGTAGCGATCCCGGCATGCAATTGTGTCTGTGTGGAATTTACACTTAAGTCGACACACTGAGCATCATAAGACACATACTTCCATAACGGGAGCAGGAGAAGCATTTTCCATCAAAAATATTTGTTGCTGAGAAATTTTGAAAACATCCATTATGTGACTATAGAAGAGCATGGTCTGGAAGGCTCAGGCAGGACAAATCGAAACAGTAAATTAGGAAGTGGAAGTGTGTTTTTCACTTTCATTCCAACTTTTGTTTAATTCTGTCTCTTAGAGAAAGTGTCATAAGGAGTCTAAGATTGATTATCAAGCAAAGAAAATGCTAAAAACATAGTTGTGCAGCTCACAGCGCTCAATCTATCAAACTATTCAAACCCACAGTCAATAGATGGCAAAGTCTTGAGAAGTTGGCTGAGTTATTTGGTATCTGTGCAGCCACTTATCTTCTCAGGAAATACAAAGCATGTTGTCATTCAGGGAAAAGGAATACTGGGTTAGTAAGTCTGCACATCATGTTAAGAATACAGTACCAAAGATATTTAATTGATCATACCAATGCCAATAAATCGCACCTGTTTCAAACCATAAAAGAAAACAATACATCAATAAAACCTTTCATATAATAAAACCATCATCATCAAAATGTTTATTTCGGATATAGCAATCCATAAAACTTTGTATTCGTCAGAAGATTAAAAACTGTGCAAATCATAATTCATAGTAAAGTGCAAGCACCAAGGCTCTTGGGAAAGAGACATGTGCATGTATCACAAGACAGTACAATGTAGTAGGGTTGTCTGCAGGATAATAAGCACATTGGCATGGCAAATGCTCACCAGGATTCATAAAAGCCGTAGAGTACGATAAAAAGCAGAAGTGTAATGACAACGATCAGGTAAAAGAAGCAGTAAAGTGCAAGTGCAGAAACATAAAACTATATGTTAAAAAAATTGTATCGATGAACAAATGCAATCAAAGTCTTATCAAGATTTCAACAGCGAACAGTGCGACAACGAGTAAGCCAAGCAGCATGTAAATATTTTACCTTTGCAATAATGATAACCTCTCTGGTATCAAAGTGTAAAGTTCTCAGTGTAAGTGCATATTGACTGAATCCCAGAAGCTTGAAGCAAGGTTCGATCAGTTTATCATGTGAACATGCATATGCGGTGCAGAAAAAACGAAATGATGAAGAGTTTCATTAACTGAGGGGCAGAAGGGGCACCTGTTAGAAGTGCAATGCTTGTCGCCCCATTTAGCACAGAAGCTGTCTACAGGCAAAACCCCACACCTCCATTGCAAAAAGATTTGCAGTGGGGTACATCCCTGGAGAGTACCAAGGAATGACTCCTACAAGGGAGAGATCTTGATGTTTAAAAACATGTCTGTCAGACTCTCTGCCTTTAAACAATGTAGATCTCAAGCCACAAGTGTTCCCTGAGACGTTCCTTAACCATGGTGCGAGAAACTGTTTGCCACATACAGGTCATCCCAGAGGGATGGCAGGCCAATCTGATAAAACATGGCTTTGATGTATGCAAATCAGGGGATCCTCTAACAGCCCACAGACCTTAAGAGCACGTTTGTTGCTATTTTGAATGACTCCAGCTCACCTGTGGCCCAGAGCCTGAGCCAGTACATGATGGGGCTGAGCATCAAGCTAAAACTGATTGGGACAATGTCCATGAGTTGTGGAAGCTGAGGAACACTTTGTAGGAGTTTGAGAATGCGCCTGACAAACGTATTTTCTGCCATAGAAAGGGCATTGACCCTCGTGTTACCCCAGAGCTCTGCTCCATACGTGACTGAGCATTTTACTTTTAAATTGTACATCTCCACTCCTGGGGCAAGGCAATAAGGCTGAGCTTTCTTGTGCATTTTAATCACTGCACCTGATTATTGCAGACGTTTTAAGGAGCTCCTGTCAATATGTGCGGATCAGCTCAACTTGTACATTAGACAGACCCACCAGATACACAAACTCCTTGACTTGCTCCAGGGGCATGCCTTGGACCAGGAGGCATCAATGAAGCTTTTTGACCTATAGTTCCCTTGGTCATCTTTGCTTCCCTTTTTAATTATCGGGACAATCTCGACTTACTGTCAAAAGCACGAGATCGGGATGCCTTCAAAGATGGAGGGGAAAAACAAATAAAACTTGCAGGCCCAGATAAAAGGTTCTAAATGGAACAAATCCCCAGGAATGGAGTCGGGGGAGTGGCTTTATGCAAGGGAATCATCTTTATTGACTCTAGGATGTCGTTGAGTTGGAGAGTCGATGGTGTGCTTTCTCTTACTGAGGGATTAAAGGGTTCTATGATACCTCTGTTCATGTTGGTGTGTTTGGCTGTATAAACCTCTTTGAAGTATTCCGCCCAGGTCTCTGGTTGTAAGTTGTAATCTATGCAACTAGCAGCATTACAGCTGCCATGGGCCACTGTACCCCAACATTGCTATCCCCAGTCATGGCTCCTACCTCAGGTCCTCCCAAACCCTACATTCCAATGCAGATCAAGCCTGTAGCTGGACATCTTTGTAGTTTTTACTGGCCCTGTGGATAGCGATATTGCCCCCTGTCTTTAACGTCTGAATGAGGGAGGAGCTGGTCTTCCTGCAATGACTATCAAACCATGAGCAATGTTAATGGGGCTTTGTAGCTTTGCTTCCATCCCTACTGAGAAGATCATGGAGACATACAAACAATTTTTCATGTGACTTGAGTAAAGACAAAGGATCAGGCCTTGCGAATCACTAGGGGTCAGTAACTCCATAGTGTCAGCAACCTGGCCGTAGATTGAGGCCAGAATTTTGGGTCCTTGCAAGCAGATTCCTAATTTAGGGCCTGCTTGTTGTTTGCAAGAACCACCTCTACTGTCAGAGGAGGACCTGCTGTTGCATACTCTAAGGCCATAGCTTAGGGATAAGCTCATTAACTGAGTGGTGTCCTCTGTGCATCTTTTTATGGGTTCCAGGTCCAGCTGAGGAACACCCCAAGCTGCATCCTCCTCTTCTGTTAAACTAAGGGGACTGGTGCCAAAAGGTTCAAATGATAAATTGAAATCCCCGGCGTGGATGACCTGAGTACTAACTAAGAAAGTATCTATGGCATCCTCAAGGGAGAACATTTTACTAGATAGTCTGGGCCTAAATGTATGAAAAAAAGTGCAGGGGTCAACCAGACCCCTCTCTTTAGGTCTCTAGAGGCCCCAGGGACCCCATCTCTGGGGCCGTAGTGTAATTAAAAGGGGAGGGAGACAGGGGAGCACCCTTCCCTGAGCCTATAAAGGCTCCTGGGACCCCATCCTCGGGGGTTAGGTCAAGTACTCTGCCCCTGGTAGCCCACCCCCAGGACAGAGTAGTTTCCTTGCCCACACCTGGAGGGAGCATTTTTAAATCTCCCACTAGGCAGGAGCAAATCTGCCTTCCCTGTCTGCAGGAGTGCCCACATGGAAGGAAAGTCTGCTCCCAGCCAGCGGGAGATATAAACATGCTCCCACCAGGTGGGAGCAGATTTCTGTTTCCCTGTCCACACTGATGCGGGGTGGGAAACAGACATTGCTCCCGTCCGGTAGGAGCTAGCATAAGCAGCTGCTCCTTCCAGGTGGTAGCAAAGCCGGCTCATGCAAGGAGCTGCCTGGGGCTGCGGCGGGCCGGGGGCTCCCCCTGTGGCCCACAACATGGTGCTTGGTAGTTTCTCTGGGTGAGGCCAGGGGGCACAGACCTATAATTTAGAGATGCCCTTTATATTGACATGTGGCCCTAGGGCATGGGCTCCCTCCCTGACCTGTTAGTGGCCCCATGGATCCCATCCGCGGTGTCAAAACATTTATATTAAATGGAGGGGGCTCACAGCCCCCCTCCATGAGTCTTAATAGGCCCTGAACACCCCATCAACTGTAGCCGAATTCCAATAAAAGGGGAGGGGCCTTAATATGCCCCAGAGACCCCATCCACCGGGGCTACAGTCTTAAAAAGGGAAGGGGCCACGCAACTCCCTCCCGAGCCTTATTACGCCATGGGGACCCCATCACCCTGGAGCAGCATGTCATTATAAATGGAAGGGGGGCAGTACAGCCCCCCTCCCTGATCCTTTTGTGGCCCAGGAGAGCCCATACCCTGGGGCCTCTCTAAATTGCAGTTGAGTGCCCGGGTGCTCACCCAGTGTACCCACCAAACATCACGTTAGGGAAGGCAGGGGGTCCCATGGCCCTCACGGCCCCATATGGCTACCAGCATTTACCCTATTAAACCATTTATTTAACCTTCTTTTTAGGATTTGGGACTTAGTCCCTAGTCCTAAGATGGCTGTCACCCCATCCTTGTTGATGTGATGGCAGTCAATCAGATCTCAGCATGAAATCTGTCAGGTACAAGTATCCTCTGAGGCATGAAATATACAAAGTCTTTGAGCAATATTATTTGCTCAAAGCCACCAAACTGGTTTACACCAGATCACAAAATGCACACTTTCTGAACCAAGATCTAGGGCCTGATTTAGATTTTGGCGGACGTCTTACTCTGTCATAGGGTTGACGGCTATTCTGTCTACCAGAATATAAATCGCATCTTATCCTATGGAATTTATATTTCGGAAGATGGGATATCTGTCACTGTTGTGATGGAGTAACCCGTCCGGTGAAATCTAAATCCGGCCCTTAGTTTTCTGCCAAATTTCGTGTAAATGTGTTGAGCAGTTTTTGCTGTATCACTTATTACATTTTCCAATGGAAAAATAAATGGGGAAACCCATTTTGGACACCCCCCGTTTTCTCAGTCCCCACTTGAGGAATCACCTCGAAACTTTCCAGGAAGGAGGTGAGGTGGATGACATATTTTGTGGGTAGTTATAGTTAGGTTTATGTTTCGATGGTGAAAGCATTTTTATTTTTCTAATAACTTTGGCTCCATTTGATAAATCTTCATGCAACTTTCCGAAAATAAAGTCTCATCCAGCTGAGCTCCTTCCTGGAACGTTTTTAGGTGATCCGTCAAGGGGGGTTGCATACTATCTCCATTCACTTTTCCATTGGAAGAATTAAGCAATTATACTGCAAAAACTGCTTTAACGGAATTATACCAAATTTGCCAGAAAGTTCTTTTTTATCCAGAAGTGATCTGATTGGATGCCACCACATCTTTGCCCTACAAAGAAATTAAGACCCCCTGGCCTAGTAGTGGTCCCTGGGGCCAAAAACATAATTTTTTTTCGGCACAGTGGATCTGCAGAGGATCTGTGGATCCATAGCATCAATAAAAAATAACTGGCTTCTGCATTTTTAAAAAGAGCCTCCTGGGGTGAGCCAGGGCCCAGGGTTCTGCAGTACAACTCCCTGGGTATTTTTAAGGCCCCAAGAACTCCATTTGTTGAGGCCACTTTGAATTAAATTGGGAGAGGGCGTGCGGCCACCATCATCAAGCCATAGATCAACTCTGGGGACCCCATCTCCAGGGGTCCAATATGGCTGCAGTGTCCTGGGGACCCTATACCAGGAACACTGGTGTTCCCAGCTCAGGAGAATGTGGGCAGGAAATATAATTTCCCTAATTCCCTTCTCACACTCTCCTGAGCGGGGTACAAAACTTTGCTCCCACCCGTGTGGAACCATGGAAAAATGCTGCTCCTGCCAGGGTGGGAGCAAGTTGAAAGAGCCTACTCCTGCTGGTTTAACTGTGGGTGCTGGCTGGGGAGCCAACTGGTGCTGCTGGGGCTTTGGGAGCTCCCCTTGCGACCCTCCAATGACTTTGAAAGTCATGGGTTCCCAGGGTGAACACCCACATTGAACAAAATAAATTTCAGCTCCTCCCGGCACCTGTAAGGGTGCTGGCGGGAAGCCGACAGAGGTCTTGGGGCTCTCTCTGCAGGCTCTCCCTGCTACCCCAATGATTTGGACAATTTTAGATGCCCTGGATGGGCACCTACCACCTACTTTTAAAATGAATTCCTACTTCCACCAGCATCTGGTATGGGTGCTCGCTGGGGAGTTGAGAAGGACTGAGGGACCTTAGAGCTCCTCTCATGGTACCCAAATTATAAAAATGAGAAAGAAAATGTTAGTGTCTTGAGTTGGCACAGGGGCACTCGAATAATTACAAAAAATCCCTCCAAAATATAATACATGAGCGGCAGGAGCAGCACATTTAATATTCACTACTCTGGCAAGGACCACCCCATAATGCCGTAGGTCTTTTTAAAACTATATTTTTTCTTCCTGGTCATGCCCCTAGAACAGATTGGAGCACCAACAACCATTTTTCTAATCTTGTGGGGGGCTGCACGGACTGCAGCAGCTCTCCAGCGGTACTAAAAAAACACAGTAAATCTCCAGAGTCATTAAATATATGAACTCAGGAGAGATTACCAAACACTCCGAGTTATAATTGTATGCTCTTCAGCTGCAGTGCAGGGACCCCTTTTGGTGGGTTCTAGGGCTGCATTTTGTGGCCTGAAAAATGTTTAAAATACTCAAAGGCATGTTGATGTTTTTAGTAATGCTTTATTGAAAAAAAAATATGAAAATCAACTTTATTAAACAGTGCAGTATGTTAAATTCTAAAATATATATTTGATTATAGTTATTGGTGCCCTTTTGAAAAAAGATAATAGGTCTACTCTATATATGTTGATGTGCTGGCTTGTTGATAAGACAATAGGATCGCTTTTTAGATTTTTATGTTTTGACCCTTTAACAAAGACCTCTACTCAATGTGAATTACTTTTTATGAATTCCAATTTCATATGCTTGCGATTTGAACACCAACAGAAACTATTCTGAATTCATATAGGTATTCAGATAAAATATCGAATAAGAATATCGAGGAGCAGAAATATTGAGTTTAAAATATAGCTGACAAGAATATCGGTTTTAAGGTAAGTTATATCGATGTTAAAAATATCCATGCTGTTAATATCGATGTTAAAAATATCTATGTTGTTAATATTATTCACAAAAATATTGTTGTTAATAATATCATTTTTAATTATGTTTATGTATTTTAGTATATATTTTAATTGTATATGTTATAAATTGCTTGTATAATTATTATGTTAATGTTTTGTGATATAGTTTGTAAACTTTTTGTTGTTTTTAAATTTAATTGAATAGTTTATTTGTATTTTTAGTGCTTTTGCTGGTTGTGGGGTGTATAGGGGTGCAGGGTGGGAAGTAAATTAATTATAATTCATAATTATTTCTGACTTAATATTAATCAGTTGTGTAATTAATTTTTTTAATTACGTTAAGTTTTAGGTGCGAGATTTGGAGTTTGTAGGGGTATAGGGTGGGAAGCAACTTAAATATTAAATAATTAATGTTAATTATTATTAATTATTTAATTGATAATTAATTATATAATTATGTAAATTGGGAGATAAATTTAAATTGTTTAATTGATAATTAATTATGTAAAATGTGTAATTATAATTTATAATTTTCAGATATATATATTTTATGTGTGTGTTGTTTACTTTGTAGAGGTATAGGGCAGGAACTTATTTAAGTAATAATAAACGTAAAAATAGTTATTTATTGTTTAAAAAATGTGTTATTTATTATGTTGTGTGTGTTAATTGTGTTATGCTTTTTATTTGTAAATTACATTATATGTGCTGGCTGTTATGATTGTGAAAATGTAGGGGCTGATTACGATGTTCGATCGGTCTGGAACCACCCGACGATAGGTCGGTGGTTCCGACCTCGCAATTTGGATGCTACGCCCATAGGTCAGTTGGAAACATCCATTTCATTACGGCAGCATGTGCGACGGGCGGAAAAGGCCAGCAGCACAAGCTGCCATAGTGAAATGGATGTTTGTAAACATCCCTGAACTGTGTGGCAGGCATGTCATGGTGCCTGCCACACGGTGCAGGGATGTCTAGGGGGGCACCAAAGCAAAGGGTGAGGGGGAAAGTGGGCCTTGCTTGGGGACCCCAAAGTCATTTTCTGACAGCCTTTCCATGTCAGTAAGGCTGACATGGAAAGGCTGTCGGAAAATGGCATCATAATCTCGACGGCAGAGCCACCGTCATTAGGGGATATGGTGTCTTTCCGATGCACCAGCCCGTCGTAAGCGCCACAGATGGTCCCTCTGCCTGATACCTCCGCCTGCCGCATTACGATGCCGCAGGGGCAGATGTTGTTGGGTCCAACATGGACGGTACGTCAGTGTCGGATCCACCAACATTGGATTCAGCCACATAGTGTGTATTTTAATTATATTATTATTATTTGTTTTATTTTAAAATATTTATCAAACATTGAAATAAATATGTAATATTTTCAACAAAAAAAATAATATATTTTATATTTAAATATATATATTTGTTGTTATTTAATGTAGCTGTTACATTTTTTATTTGCTTGAAGTGAACTACTCTCTTTCTACTCTTGCACAGACTAGAGGGGGAGAAGTACATTTTACGCCTCTGCTATCGAAAGCTGTCTCTACTCTTGCACAGATGGGAGTGGGAAGGTAAATTTTACCCCTCCTAATGCCAACCTTTTCCTTACTGTTGCACATACTGTAGTGGAAACAGTAAATTGTATCCCTCTGGAATTCAAAACTTTCCCTACAGTTACACAGACTGGAGTGGGAATAGAAAATGTTACCCCTCCTGAGTCCAACCCTTTCCCTACTGTTGTACAGACTAGAATGGGAACAGTATATTTTAACCTTCCGCAATCCAACACTTTCCCTATTGATGCATTGACTGGAGAGGGAATAGTAAATTGCTGCCACTCCTAAATCCAACAATTGTCCTACTGTTGCCTAGATTGGAGTGGGAATAGTGTATGTACTATTCCTACAATTTTATAATTTTGTTTATATTGTTTACATTTATATTATTATGATGTTTCGGTGTATTTAATATAATAATATAGCATGTAATAATATACATATTACATTATATTATATATACATATTTTTTTTTATTAATGTTTGTAATATGTAATATATTTTTAGTAAAATTATATTTTTTATATTATTTACTTTTGTATGTGTAATGGAATTGGTATGTTATTTAGAATTTTACATATATAGGTAGTTATAGTTAGGACCTAGTTTCCATAGGAAAAGCATTTTTGCCAATAACTTTGGTGCCGTTTGATGAATCTTTGTGAAATTTTCAAAACTAATGGGGCGGTCACATCAGTTGCTGTCTTGAAGATTCCGGAGTGATCCGTAAAGCGGGGGCTGAGAAAAAAGGGGGGTTCCAAAGTGCTTTTTCTCCATGTTAGTTTCCATGGGAAACTTTAGACACGGCTACAGCCCGAACTGCTGTACGGAATTACACCAAATTTGGCAAAAGGTAGCTCTTGGTTCAGAAAGCACTCTTTTCGTTAAATGGTGTAAATCCATTCAGTAGTTCCTGAGAAAGTTAGAGATTTATCAGATACACAACTGTGGCAGCGGTGGATCCGCGAACCCTCCCGATCTCGTGCTTGACATCTGATTGGCTGCCAACACTTCAAACCAGGAAGTGTTGGCAGCCATCTTGTGACTCGGTAGAACCGAAATACAAGAAAGAAGGTTAAAAAATAAGAAAAAAGGGCAGGGTAGAAACACTCTGACCCCCTAGACCGGTACAGGGGGTCCCACAGGGACCCCTAGCATTTCGACGGGATTCACGGCGGATCTGCCAATCCGGCAGAAAATAAATTTAAAAAATGAAGTTGAGGTGCCTGCACTTTGTTTCCTTTAGGCCCCCAGTGGGCCAGGTCCCCGGGGCAATAACTAATAAAGATGTGTGGGCCTGTGTGGTCCGCCCCGGCCACGGGGACCACCACCTCCCCGGGTCTATCTTGAATTAAAATGTTTGGGGGGACTCCAGCCCCGCCACGCAGCCCCGTGGACCACCACCTTCCCAGTGCTAATTATCTGAAATGCGGGAGCCACACGGCCCCTGCTACCCCAGAGACCGTCACCACCCCTGGGCTATATTTAAAAATAACGTGTGTGGGGGCTCCAGCCCCCCCACTCAGCCCCAGGGACCACCACCACACAGGGCTTAAATTCAGTTGGAGGGGAGCCACGCGGCCCCCCTCGTAGAGCCGTAAATGGCCCTGGGGACCGCCACCCCCAAGGGCAGGCTCCAGCAATGTCCCGGGGTACCCACCCCCGGGACATTGTGATTGCTATGGGATGGAGGAGCATCACTGTTGTCACTTTGTCCTTCAAGGTTTTTTCTTCCCTGTATGTGATACTGGGACAATTCTCTTATACTGTTTTGCTAAAGTTGAATCCATGAGTAATATATGGAAGTGTTTATGCAATATTTGTTTTTATTTGTGTGGATTCCATTGGGAAATTAGTGACCATTCTTATTTTGTCAGAATCTTCTTTTTGTTTTTGTTTGTTGAATCTCTTGTCTATTTTTTGCTTGTGATTTTTGTGGTCCAAATTGGATGACCTTCTTTAAATAATTTCTAGATTTAAATCTCGAGCATGCCAATGTGCTCTGTTTTTTTCAAATTATTCATCTAGAGAGCAGTTCCTATTTATTCACAAAATAATACCACGTGGTATGTTAGGATGGAAACTTTCAGCATGTAGCAATTAATTTGTTTCTGTTGGTTTTCGATGTGATATGGTTTGTAAAGTGTTGTTTTGTACATAGATTGTTGTGTACAGGAATGTCACTCTTGTGGTGCTGATGTCATACGTGCATCTGGAATTTGTTGGATTTGCATTTAAAATTTGATCATATGCCTGCAATTTATCCATTGTGTCATCCCAAATGATGAATAGGTTATCAATAAAAGTTAACCACCTTATTATCTTCTCTCTATACTTATCAGTTTCTGGTATCTATATCATTTGTTTTTCTCATCAGCCTATTGTTAGGTTTTTTTAATTGGGTGGGAATGAAAATCCTACAGCAGTTCCCCATGTTCATACTATTGTTTATGAAATAGTACGATGATATCCATGAGAATCAGTTTGTGTTGCTGCCAGTAAATATTCCTCTTTTTTATATAGTATTAGTAATTGCATGCACGTGTGACAAATTGATGCCCTATGCTTGTGTATAATGAGATGACATTGACAGTAATTAATTTATATGTCTTTTTCCAAGGTATATTTTGAATGAGTTGCAGGATATCTCCTGCAACCCTCAAACACGAGCTGAAATCTTTCACCGGAGGTGACAGAAAGAAGTCAATGTACTTTGATAAAGATTCATACAATGACTTTGTCAAGACTTTTTTTCTCCCTAGTGGATTTTTAGGGATTCTAATGTATTTTAGGACGAGAATATATTGATGGTAGAACTGGTTGTCCTATCAGCATCAATTTGGCCTAAGTCAAACCATTTCTTTTTATGTTTTCATTTAATTCCCCTGTTAGTTTTTGCTTTTGGTTGGATGTTATATTTTCATAACCGGTATTGTCAGACAATTTAAGTTTTGCTTATTTTTTATGATCCTACTGGGCCATTTTTATTTTAATTGTTGTGTCCTCCTGGAAGGAAAATTATGTTTTGGGCTCTTCCTTTCTCAAGGTACATCTATTATGGTTATATTTCAACTTGCCTAGATTGCTAATTACCAGCTCATGAAATAAATCAACCTTATAATCAGGTGGGAACATTGGGTAATAGCATGATTTTGATTTTATTCTGCACAGTATAGCTCCCATATTTGTAATATGTAGCTTCTCAAGCATCTGCGATTCAATAGTGCATTCTCATTTTCTAAGTTTGCTTCCAAATTCATCAGAGTTGTTAGGATGGGAGTATCTACAGCTGGTAAATTTGTTTTTCAAATTTTTTAGCTCACTTTTTTCGTTGAAATATCTGCTTTTTCTGCCCATATCTTCATCAATTACATGTTGCATATGAATTTATAAAGATCTATTCTTGTTTTTGTTGTCATGTTTTGTAGGACCAAATTGAATCCTTTTATCGGAATTGTTAATTCCTTTTTCTGACATGTTTCAATGTCAATTCATTATCTATTTGTCCTCCTTCCTTCTGTCCATACGAGTCCTCATTTCTTTTTGTGTACTTTCCTTTACCTCTTTGTCCCCTCCTGGTGTTCTTTGTGTTCCACAATCTAATCATCTTCCTCTTGCTCAAGTGTGAGCTGTTCATGTTTCCTTGTTCCAGTGTTGTTGCTGGTGAACCAATCTCATTTCGTGGACAAAGGCAACTTTGGGGGAGATTTACTAAAACTTCACGGAGCACAGCCCCGCGAGGCTGCGCTGCATTGCACGACAGGGAGGGAGCAGGAGAGCGCCATATCTTCAAAGATATGACTCTCACCTCCCCTTTTCCTTGCGCTGGTGCTGATTGCAGCTGCCGTGCGCCACCCACACACCTTAGGGCCATAGCACTGGAGTGTGTGTGTAAGTCCAGCATAGGTTTTGTACAGGAAGGATATCCTCCCTGTACACAATTCTATGCCTAGACACGAGGGAAAGCTTTTCCCACTTTGAATGCATGCTGCACAGTGCAGCACACATGCGATGTCGGAAAAGGAAGGAGAAATGAAAGCATTTCTCCTTGCGCCTAGTTTAAAAGGCCACAGTTTTCTCACGCTAAACCCAATCTACTGTGTTTAGTAAGTTGGGTTTAGCGTGAGAAACCTTGGGTGGTGGTATGGGAACGCCCATGCACCACCCTTGGCACTCCCCCCATGGCGCAAAGTCATGAGAAGCATCGCTATGCGCTGCTTTGCATTACTTTTACGTTATACGTAAACAAGTTTATTGCTGGAAAGTAAATTAGGAAAAAAGATTTTGCGCCATTTTGCGTCACTTTTGTGATGCAAATACGTCTCAAAACCTTAGTAAATCTCCCCCTAAGTTTCCTATTTGTCCTCTTTGACTGAGTCTCGCTGACTTTATTCCTCCCTCTCATTTGAATCTGGGTCTGATTGTATTGATTCTCTATTTCCTGTGTATAAATGCCCAGAATTTCTTTTTTATTAAATTGTGAAATTTTTTAGCAAATGTAAAAATGATGCCGTCTTTTTAGTCCTCCTCATCTCTATTGAATCTAATTTGTTTTCTCATTTTAATCCCTTCTCATTTCTTTTCATTTTTGTGTTTTCTCAGTTATTTTTATTAGTTTTTCCCGGTCTTTCATACATTTTATATTTTTTCTAGTTCCTTCATTTGTTCTTGAATCTTTTTCCATGCTATGTTTGCATGTTTTACAAGGATCACCATAAGGCCCAAAGATTACTTTAATATTTGTTGTTACCATTCTTGCAGTAATTCCATACTCTTTTCTTCTTGGTTTGGCATTAGGGATATGCGTAATCTTTTCAGTACTCATTGTACCTCTAGGTGAATGGGAAGGCATGGAACATATCTGGCCAATTAGAGGGCTTCACTGGGTGTGACATTTGAATTTCAAGCTTAGGGTTTTTTCCGTCAAAACCAATGGTTTCAGAGGGGCGTCTGTCAAGAGACATCTGTCAACGATTGGATTTAATCGAAACAGACTTTGACTTCATCGCACAGGAGGATTACAACTTCCATTTCTGAAACTAAGGGCCATTTTTAGAGTTTTTCCGATGGAGCACGCACAAAAAGTGACAGATATCTGGTTTACTGTATTACAAGTGCAAGAGGCTGCAATGCACTTGTAGTATGTAAGACAGGAAATCTTTCATGCTTGCAACGGAGAGTCCAATCTGCCAAACTCTAAATAAGGACCTAAGTTAGAAGGTTAATCTTTGACCAAACAAACAACTTAGGGGCATATTAGCAAGACCGGCGATAAAATTATCGCCGTTTTAGCGGCAGGAAACTGCCGCTAAAGCGGCGATAATGGGCTTGCTAATATGCGTTATAGAATTCCAATAGAAGCGCAGGTTAGATGTGCATGACATCTAACCTGGGCTTCTATTGGAATTCTATAACGCATATTAGCAAGCCCATTATCACCGTTTTAGCGGCAGTTTCCTGCCGCTAAAACGGCGATAATTTTATCGCCGGTCTTGCTACTATGCCCCTGAGATTGTCCGACTTCTTCTCCATTCTTGTTGGTCTGAAATCACGCCTAGTTTTTGGCTCATGATAAATCATATTTCTTGCGATATATCAACAGGATGTAGAAATTGATATACCCATTGTTGTTCTAGTACAAAAAAGGATCAGCGATGAGGCATGTTGATGGTAAGGTGTGTCCTTGGTTCCAGTGATGAGAGAGAGCAAAGTGTGTCATATGAGTGCTTGAGTTATCTCATGCAGTGTCTAGAGAAATGTAGGGTATTGTGCAAATTATGATTTGAGTGTGTCTGTAGGATGTGCAACTGCCTTACAGGTAGATGGTTGTGAAATACTGAGTGCCTCTCTGGTGAGTCTCTGAACTGGATCTCTGATATATTATCATAATGACCCTAGCGGCTTTGTCTATATGGCCATGTAGTGTAGTACTGGATTTTCTTGTTACTTGATTGTCCTTAGTAGTTTAGAAATGTGCTTTGTTGCTTGTGGAGCTCAATTTTCTGGATTCATAATAAATAGTGGGCTTTACATATGTTTCAATGTTCACTTTTCTGTGATTAATCACTTTGACCCTAACTTTAAATCTGGTTGAGCGGGATTACAGCACAGAAATCCACTCCTTCTGATCATGCATTGGCCAGTGTTGCCACACCCAGTTTTCCAGGATGCTGAAAAACAAACTAGAATTAACCAGGCGTTAACTCTGCCCACTTAAACTATATGAGGCTCTGGCTGCAGCTTTTATCTGGCTGGGTGAGAAGTCATTTCTTCCCCTTGACCAGACCTAATCTGCCCTCCTAATCTGCCCTTCCCCTCCCCTACTGCTCATAATCCCATAACCCCTCCCTCTACCACCATCCTTCACAGAGGCCCCACATACAATTACATTTTGTTTGGGGCTATCTCAGCCCCCTGAGCACGTAGAAAGACGGGAGAGGTATCATTGGAAAGGGGAGAATCTCCCCTTTCCAATGGTACCCTTCCCCAGTGCAGGGATCCACCCACTAGGCACCAGGGAGGGGGGAGCGGCCCCTTGGGCAAGGACCTTTGCTCCCCCCAAACAAATTGGCCAGATTTAGTGTTTCTGCCCCCCTGGGGGGCAGATGGGGGCAGTATCCCCAATCTGCCCCCCCCGGGGGGGCAGAAAGCACACTAGACACCAGGGATTTTTTGGGGGGCAATTTTAGTTAGGGTGGGGGCTGCCCAAAATGGGTATGCCAATGCCCCCACCCCGCCGCCAAAATTACAGCCTTTCTGACCCCTGGGGGGGCAAAAAGCCCACTAGAAGCCAGGGATTTTTTTGGGGACAATTTCAATTAGGGTGGGGGCTGCCCAAAACGGGCTTGCCAATGCCCCCACCCCCCTGCAGCAATTACAGTCTTTCTGCCCCTCCCTGGGGGGCAGAAAGCCCACTAGAAACCAGAGATTTTTTTGGCAAGTGAAATTAGGGGTGGGGGCTGCCCAAAACGGGCATGCCAATGCCCCCACCCCCGCAAAAATTACAGCCTTTCTGCCCCCCCTGGGAGGCAGATGGGGCAGTAGCCCCCAATCTGCACCCAGGGGGGCCAAAAACCGACTAGACGCCAGGGATTTTTTTGCCAATTTCAATTAGGGGTGGAGGCTGCCCAAAAAGGGCATGCCAATGACCCCACCCACACCCCGCAAAAATTACAGTCTTTCTACCCCCCCGGGGGGGCAGAAAGCCCACTAGAAACCAGGGATTTTTTCGGGCAGTTACAATTAGGGGTGGGAGCTGCCCAAAACGGGCATGCCAGTGCCCTCACCCCCGCAAAAATTACAGCCTTTCTGTCTCCCCTGGCGGGCAGATGGGGGCAGAAGCCCCCAATCTGCCCCCCTGGGGGGGGCAAAAAGCCCACTAGACACCAGGGATTTTTTATGCCAATTTGAATCAGGGGTGGGGGCTGCCCAAAACAGGCATGCCAATGCCCCCACCCCCACCCGCAAAAATTCCAGTCTTTCTGCCCTCCCCCCGGGGGGGCAGAAAGCCCACTAGAAACCAGGGATTTCTTTTTTGTATTCATGTAGGGAAGGGGGCTGCCCAAAATGGGCATAACAATACCCCCACCCCCCAGAGAAATTCCAGTCTTTCTGCCCCCCGGGGGGGCAGATGGGGGCATTGGTGCCTGATCTTCCCCCCGGGGGGGCAGAAAGCCCACTAGACGCCAGCGATTACGCTGGCTTTTTTTATGCGTGGGGGCTGCCCAAAATGGGCAAACCAATGCCCCCACCGCCCAAAAAATAGCCACAGTCTTTCTGCCCCCCTTGGGGGCATATAGGGGCAAACACCCCCCCCCCGATTCCCCCCAGGTCAGCAGAAAGCCCACTAGGCACAAACTTTTTTTCTAGCAATGTGCCTACCTGTGGATTTTGGGCCCTAGCGCTGCCGGCACCTAGGGAAGCCCAGAAAACCTATACATTTTTGAAAACTAGACACCCAGGGGAATACAGGATCGGGTGACTTGTCTGGCTTTCACCAGGTTCTGTTACCCAGAATCCCTTGCAAACCTCAAACTTTGTAAAAAAAAAACACATTTTCCTCACATTTCTGTGGTGGAAAGTTCAGGAATCTGCGTGGATCCACAAAATTCCATCCACCCCACATTCCCCAAAGTCTACCAAGAAAAATTGTACATCACTTGTGTGGGTAGGCCTAGTGTCCGCGACAGGAAATGGCCCAAAACGGAACGTGGGCACACCACATTTTCACAGTGAAAACTGACCCTTTTTTTGCAGAGTGCCTAGCTGTAGACTTTGAACCCTAGCTCTGCCGGCACCTAGGGAAACCCAGCAAACCTATACATTTTTGAAAACTAGACACCCAGGGGAATCCAGGATGGGGTGAAAAGTCTGGCTCTCATCAGGTTCTGTTACCCAGAATCCCTTGCAAACCTCAAACTTTGTAAAAAAAACACATTTTCCTCACATTTATGTGGTGGAAAGGTCTGGAATCTGCGTGGATCCATAACATTCCACCCACCCCGCATTCCCCAAAGTCTTACGAGAAAAATGGCACCTCACTTGTGTGGGTAGGCCTAGTGCCCGCGACAGGAAACGGCCCAAAACGCAACGTGGACACAATACATTTTCACAGTGAAAACGGACCCTTTTTTGCAAAGTGCCTAGCTGTAGATTTTGAACCCTAGCTCTGCCGGCACATAGGGAAACCTAGCAAACCTATACATTTTTGAAAACTAGACACCCAGGGGAATCCAGGATGGGGTGACTTGTCTGGCTCTCACCAGGTTGTGTTACCCAGAATCCCTTGCAAACCTCAAAATTTGTAAAACAAAAAACACATTTTCCTCACATTTCTGTGGTGGAAAGTATTGGAATCTGTGTGGATCCACAAAATTCCACCCACCCCGCATTCCCCAAAGTCTTCCAAGAAAAATGGTACCTCACTTGTGTGGGTGGGTCAAGTACCCGCGACAGGCAAGGGCCCAAAACCAATTGAGGCGACATCAAAATTACCTATCACAAAATAACCTGGTTTTGCAAGGGGGTCCCATGAGTTTTGGCCCGGGGTCAGCGGCCATCTAGGGAAACCTACCAAACCCACATATTTCTGAAAACTAGACACCCGGGGAGTCCAGAAAGGTATGGCTTGCATGGGTCCCCCAACATTTCCCTACCCAGAATCCCGTGCAAACCTCAAATTTAGCTGAATAAATCACTTTTTTTCTCAAATTTCTGTGCGGGAAAGTTATGGAATCTGCGTGGATCCACGAATTTCCTACTACCCAGCGTTCCCCCACGTCTCCCGATAAAAATGGTACCTTACTCGCGTGGGTGGGTCAAGTACCCGTGACAGGCAAGGGCCCAAAACCTATTGAGGCGAGATCAAAATTACCTATCACAAAACAACCTGGTTTTGCAAGGGGGGTCCCATGAGATTTTGGCCCCGGGCTCGGCGGCCACCTAGGGAAACCTACCAAACCCACACATTTCTGAAAACTAGACACCCGGGGGAGTCCAGAAAGGTATGGCTTGCGTGGGTCCCCCAACATTTCCCTACCCAGAATCCCCTGCAAACCTCTAATTTTGTTGAAAAAAATCAATTTTTTCTCACATTTCTCTGTGAGAAGGTTGTAGGATCACCGGGCTGACACAAATTTCCTACTACCCAGCGTTCCTCCAGGTCTCCCGATAAAAATGGTACCTCATGTGTGGGTAGGCATAGTGGCTGCAACAGGAAATGGCCCAAATCGTACTGTGGAGACTTCAAAATTACCTATAACAAAACTACCTGGTTTTGGGGGGGGCACCTGGTTTTTTGGCTCCGGGCTCGCCGCCATCCTGGTAAACCTACCAAACCCACACATTTCTGAAAACTAGACACCCGGGGGAGTCCAATGAGGTATAGCTTGCGTGGATCCCCCAACGTTTCCTTACCCAGAATCCCCTGCAAACCTCAAATTTAGCTGAAAAAAAAAAAAATTCCACATATTTTTGTGTGGAATCACCGTGCCGGCACAATTGTCCTACCCCACAGCATGCTCCTTAATGTCCCGAGGAAAATGATACCTCACTTGTGTGGGTGTCCAATGCAGAATTGGCTAAAAACATATTTTTTTTTAAATGTAGCGCTTAGAATTGTCGGTGCTATACTCTAAATCCCTATGTTTTGGGCTCTTCCCAGTCACAGGCCCTTGCCCCACCCACACAAGTGAGGTATCATTTTACTCGGGAGACTGAGAGGAATGCTGTGGGGTAGGACATTTGTGCCGGCATGGTGATTCCACCCAGAAATATGTGGAAAATGTGGTTTTTTCAGCTAAATTTGAGGTTTGCAGGTCATTCTGGGTAGGGAAACATTGGGGGATCCACGCAAGCCAAACCTCGCTGGACTCCCCCGGGTGTCTAGTTTTCAGAAATGTGTGGGTTTGGTAGTTTCCCAAGATGGCCGCTGAGCCCAGGTCCAAAAACCCAGGTGACCCCCCCTTGCAAAGCCAGGTTGTTTTGTGATAGGTCATTTTGATATCTCCTCAATACGTTTTGGGCCCTTGCCTGTCGCGGGTACTTGACCCATCTACACGAGTGAGGTATCATTTTCATCAGGAGACCTGGGGGAACGCTGGGTGGTAGGAAATTTGTGGATCCACATAGATTCCAGAACTTTCCCAGACAGAAATGTGAGAAAAAAGTGATTTTTACAGCTAAATTTGAGGTTTGCAGGGGATTCTGGGTAGGAAAACGTTGGGGGACCCATGCAAGCCATACCTCGCTGGACTCCCCCGGGTGTCTAGTTTTCAGAAATGTGTGGGTTTGGTAGTTTGCCTAGATGGCCGCCGAGCCCGGGGCCAAAAACCCAGGTGACCCCCCTTGCAAAACCAGGTTGTTTTGTGATAGGTCATTTTGATGTCTCATCAATACGTTTTGGGCCCTTGCCTGTCGCGGGTACTTGACCCACCCACGCAAGTGAGGTATCATTATTATCGGGAGACCTGGGGGAAAGCTGGGTGGTAGGAAATTTGTGGATCCACATAGATTCCAGAACTTTCCCAGTCAGAAATTTGAGAAAAAAGTGATTTTTTCAGCTAAATTTGAGGTTTGCAGGGGATTCTGGGTAGGAAAACGTTGGGGGACCCACGCAAGCCATACCTCGCTGGACTCCCCTGGGTGTCTACTTTTCAGAAGTGTATGGGTGTTGTAGTTTCTCAAGATGGCCGCCGAGCCCGGGGCCAAAAACCTAGGTGACCCTGCTTGCAAAACCAGGTTGTTTTGTGATATGTCATTTTGATGTCTCCTCAATACGTTTTGGGCCTTTGCCTGTCGCGGGTACTTGACCCACCCACGCGAGTGAGGTATAATTTTTATCGGGAGACCTGGGGGAACGCTGGGTGGTAGGAAATTTGTGGATCCACGTAGATTCCAGAACTTTCCCAGACAGAAATTTGAGAAAAAAGTGATTTTTTTCATCTAAATTTGAGGTTTGCAGGGGATTCTGGGTAGAGAAATGTTGGGGGATCCACCCAAGCCATACCTTCCTGGACTCCCCGGGGGGTCTAGTTTTCAGAAATGTGTGGGTTTGGTAGGTTTCCCTAGATGGCTGCCGACCCCGGGACCAAAAACACAGATGCCCCCTATGTATCCGAAAATGACCTGGTTTTGCAATGGGGTTCACATGAGTTTTTGGTTCCAGGCTTGGCGGCCATCTAGGGAAACCTACTAAACCCACACATTTCTGAAAACTAGACACGCAGGGGAGTACAGCGAGGTATGGCTTGCATGTGTCTCCCAACGTTTTCATACCCAGAATCCCCTGCAAACCTCAAATTTACTGAAAAAATCACTTTTTTCTCACATTTCTGTCTGGAAAAGTTCTGGAATTTACGTGGATACACAAATTTCCTACCACCCAGCGTATCCCCAGGTCTCTGGATAAAAATGATACCTCACTTGCGTGGGTGGGTCAAGTACCCGTGACAGGCAAGGGCCCAAAACGTATTGAGGAGACATCAAAATGACCTATCACAAAACAACCTGGTTTTGCAAGGGGAGTCACCTGGGTTTTTGGCCCCGGGCTCGGCGGCCATCTTGGGAAACTACCAAACCCACACATTTCTGAAAACTAGACCCCCGGGGAGACCAGCGAAGTATGGCTTGTGTGGATCCCCCAATGTTTCCCTACCCAGAATGCCCTGCAAACCTCAAATTTAGCTGAAAAACCCCCATTTTCCACATATTTTTGGGTGGAATCACTGTGCCGGCACAAATATCCTACAACACAGCGTTCCTCTCAGTCTCCCGAGTAAAATGATACCTCACTTGTGTGGGTGGGGCAAGGGCCTGTGACTGGGAAGAGCCCAAAACATAGGGATTTAGGGTATAGCACTGACAATTCTAAGCGCTACATTTTTTTAAAAATACGTTTTTAGCCAATTCTGCATTGGACACCCACACAAGTGAGGTATCATTTTACTCGGGAGACTGAGAGGAACGCAAGCCATACCTTGCTGGACTCCCCCGGGTGTCTAGTTTTCAGAAATGTGTGGGTTTGGTAGGTTTCCCTAGATGGCCGCCGAGCCCGGGGCCAAAAACTCATGGGACCCCCTTTGCAAAACCAGGTTGTTTTGTGATAGGTAATTTTGATGTCGCCTCAATAGGTTTTGGGCCCTTGCCTGTCGTGGGTACTTAACCCACCCACGCGAGTGAGGTACCATTTTTATCGGGAGACCAGGGGGAATGCTGGGTGGTAGGAAATTTGTGGATCCACGCAGATTCCAGAACTTTCCCACACAGAAATTTGAGAAAAAAGTGATTTTTTCAGCTAAATTTGAGGTTTGCAAGGCATTCTGGGTAGGAAAATGTTGGGGGACCCACGCAAGCCATACCTTGCTGGACTCCCCCGGGTGTCTAGTTTTCATAAATGTGTCGGTTTGGTAGGTTTCCCTAGATGGCCGCTGACCCCGGGGCCAAAAACTCATGGACCCCCCTTGCAAAACCATGTGGTTTTGTGATAGGTAATTTTGATGTCGCACCAATAGGTTTTGTGCCCTTGCCTGTCGCGGGTACTTGACCCACCCACACAAGTGAGGTACCATTTTTCTCGTAAGACTTTGGGGAATGCGGGGTGGGTGGAATTTTATGGATCCACACAGATTCCAGGACTTTCCACCACAGAAATGTGAGGAAAATGTGTTTTTTTGGGACACATTTTGAGGTTTGCAAGGGATTCTGGGTAACAGAACCTGGTGAGAGCCAGACAAGTCACCACATCCTGGATTCCCTTGGGTGTCTAGTTTTCAAAAATATATAGGTTTGCTAGGTTTCCCTAGGTGCCGGCAGAGCTAGGGTTCAAAATCTACAGCTAGGCACTTTGCAAAAAAAGGGTCAGTTTTCACTGTGAAAATGTGGTGTGTCCACGTTGCGTTTTGGGCCGTTTCCTGTCACGGGCACTAGGCCTACCCACACAAGTGAGGTACCATTTTTCTCGGAAGACTTTGGGGAATGCGGGGGGTGGAATTTTGTGGATCCATGCAGATTCCAGAACTTTGCATCACAGAAATGTGAGGAAAATGTGGTTTTTTTTTTACAAACTTTGAGATTTGCAAGGGATTCTGGGTAACAGAACCTGGTGAGAGCCAGACAAGTCACCCCATCCTGGATTCCCCTGGGTGTCTAGTTTTAAAAAATGTATAGGTTTGCTAGGTTTCCTTAGGTGCCGGTAGAGCTAGGGTTCAAAATCTACAGCTGGGCACTTTGCAAAAAAAGGGTCCGTTTTCACTGTGAAAATGTGGTGTGTCCACGTTGCGTTTTGGGCCATTTCCTGTCGCGGGCACTAGACCTACCCATACAAGTGAGGTACCATTTTTCTTGGAAGACTTTGGGGAATGCGGGGTGGGTGGAAATTTGTGGATCCACGCAGATTCCAGAAGTTTCCACCACAGAAATATGAGGAAAATTTGTTTTTTTTGACAAATTTTGAGGTTTGCAATGGAGTCTGGGTAACAGAACCTGATGAGAGCTAGACAAGTCACCCCATCCTGGATTCCCCAGGGTGTCTAGTTTTCAAAAATGTATAGGTTTGCTAGGTTTCCCTAGGTGCTAGCAGAGCTAGAGTTCAAAATCTACAGCTAGGCACTTTGCAAAAAAAGGGTCAGTTTTCACTGTGAAAATGTGGTGTGTCCACATTGCGTTTTGGGCCGGTTCCTGTCGCGGGCACTAGACCTACACACACAAGTGAGGTACCATTTTTCTCAGAAGACTTTGGGGAATGCGGGGTGGGTGGAATTTTGTGGATCCACGCAGATTCCAGAACTTTCCACCACAGAAATGTGAGGAAACTGTGTTTTTTTTAACAAATTTTGAGGTTTGCAAGGGATTCTGGGTAACAGAACCTGGTGAGAGCCAGACAAGTCACCCCATCCTGAATTTCCCTGGGTGTCTAGTTTTAAAAAATGTATAGGTTTGCTAGGTTTCCCTAGGTGCGGGCAGAGCTAGGGTTCAAAATCTACAGCTAGGCAGTTTGCAAAAAAGGGTCAGTTTTCACTGTGAAAATGTGGTGTGTCCACGTTGCGTTTTGGGACGTTTCCTGTCGCGGGCACTAGGCCTACCCACACAAGTGAGGTACCATTTTTCTCAGAAGACTTTGGGGAACGCGGGGTTGGTGGAATTTTGTGGATCCACGCAGATTCCAGAACTTTCCACCACAGAAATGTGAGGAAAATGTGTTTTTTTGACAACGTTTTAGGTTTGCAAGGGATTCTGGGTAATAGAACCTGGTGAGAGCCAGTCAAGTCACCCCATCCTGGATTTACCTGGGTGTTTTGTTTTAAAAAATGTATAGGTTTGCTAGGTTTCCCCAGGTGCCGGCAGAGCTAGGGTTTAAAATCTACAGCTAGGCACTTTGCAAAAAAAAGGGTCAGTTTTTACTGTAAAAATAAAGTGTGTCCACATTGCGTTTTGAGCTGTTTCCTGTCTCGGGCACGAGGCCTACCCACACAAGTGAGGTACCATTGTTATTGGGAGACTTAGGGTAACACAGAATTGTAGAGAAACTGTTATTACCTATTGACTTTCGATGCATTTCTGCCTTCCAAATGAAAGACAATGTGTAAAAAAGAAGTCATTTTGAAAAATGACCTATAATTCTCATGCTAGTATGGGTACTCACAATTTCGGAAATGTGCAAATATCTACTGTTTCTAAACTCTATATTTTCTTCCAATTTCAGAAATACATAGGTGTCTTTCATACCGATTTTTCCATGTATATATTTTCCCAAATTAATTGCTATATACCCGGTACATAATAAAAAACCATTGCAAGACACTGCTCAGTTATTGGCTCTGGGTTCGTCGGGTTCTTGGTGAACCTACAAGTCCTATATATCCCCACAACCAGAAAGGTCCAGCGGATGTAACAATATATGGCTTTCAAACAGCTGTCATAATTAGAAGAAGTTACAGGTGAAAACGTTGACACAAATGGCTGTTTTTTTCAACTAATTTTCAATTTTTCCTATATTCAACTGTTAGTTTCTATAAAGAAACCTTGAAGGATCTACACAAATGACCCCTTTCTGAATTCAAAATTTTGTCTACTTTTCTAAAATGTATAGCTTTCCAGGATCCATTATTGCTTTCATACCCATTTCTACCATTAACTGGAAGGAGGTTGAAAGCACAAAAAATAGCAAAAATAAGCTATGTCCCAGAAAAATGCCAAAACTGTGTAAAACATTTTGGTTTTCTGACAAAAGTCTGCTTGTCCCTGAAAGCTGGAAAATGGTGATTTCAGCACCACAACCCCTTTGTTGATACCATTTGCAGGGAAAAACCCAGATGCTTTCATCTGTAGCCCTTTTTTCCCATTTCTCCAAAAAAATAAAAAATTGAGCTATATTTTGACTAATTTCTGGGTCCCCTCCAGGGGAATCCACAAACCCTGTGTACCTTTAGAATCCCCATGATGTTGGAAGAAAAGGACACAAATTTGGCGTGGATACCTTATGTGGTCAAAAAGTTACAGTGGCCTAAGCGCGAACTACCCCAAATAGCCAAAAAAAGGCTTAGCACAGGGGGGAAAAGGCCTAGCAGCGAAGGGGTTAATCTAATTTTGCTTCAACCTCGTAATCGGTCAGTCGGTTTGTAAACCGACCAAGTCAGTCGGAAGGGTTTCGACATGGGCTAGGAGATTACGACTGTCGGAAGGAGGCTTTCCGCCCGACATCGTAATTGGCCCCTAAGTTGCAATTTGAAAGGGGGGAGTAAAGAACAATCCTTCCAAATTATGAGTTGGTATGGCATTTATCATTGGCTTCTGACCATAATTCCTGTTGGAAACCATTGATCAATTACCCACTTGCAAGCTGGGGTGGTTATTGATTCGCAAAGGGGAATAAGTCCCTTTGAGACCTCATTCGACAAATTAGTACATAGGTCAGTTTGTAAAATCAAATATCATTTGCGAAATGTCGGAGAGAAATCTGAGGCTACTTTTTGCAACCAAGAGGTTAGTAAATTTGGCCCTCTGTCAAAAATTGCTGGAATAAGTAAAAAGGATAGACAACGATGGAACGGACTGTATCACATCTCACACAGTGCATAAATCTACTGTTCGTGTAGTGTGTAACAGACAAACAATGCACTCTAGATAACAAGATTAAAATTACTTTCATAATCATGGATTTGTGTTTCTTTCAATACCTTGATGTATGTTTCATCTTGAGGACACTCTTAAATCCGGGAGAGTAAATAACAGCATGTGAAAACAATGAATCATTGAATTGATTACATTAAAGCGTATTGACTAAAAAGAGCAATGTTGTTCTGTGTCCTGAATTTAGATTCTATCTAAATAAAATATTAGATAAGATAATAATTAACCAATTTATACAAGTATTTACTGAAGAATCGCTCTGCTAAATAAAGGGTTTTAAATAACACTGCAAATGGAAAAGAGGAAGAGCAGGCTATATTGAGGCTATGCAAATTATAATAACATGTAGCCTCTTTTGGCAAAAAAAGACATATTCTTGGCGGGTTGTGGAGTCAGGCAGGACCGTGGGTTAAGAGCATTCCTGACCTTCTGAATTATTAAGAGACATTTGTGTTTAATATATCCTCTGTAATGAGTCGTAAAACAGCTCTTTTAAGGATGATAAGTGGGTCTGTTCTGAAGCCTGTCATACGCCATGCAAATTAGCAAAGAAACACTTACTTTCTTAAAAGTTAATTCATTTTGATCTAAGAGTGTTTACTGTGTTGACCTGCGAATCCACTCATCTTGGGGTGAGAAAGTGATTTCTGGCATTAATTGCTACCAAAACTTAAAACCTACAATTTTAACCTCGAGTTAGATAATTAGAGTTAGGAAATGTGTCTTTGAGATGGGAAAAAGCAAAGTCGAATTTATGTGATGTGTGGGTTTTTCATAAAAGGAATGTGATAGGAAACATTATAAAATAATTGGGCCCAACTTTGCCAAGGAGAGCCCATAATTACTTTATGAACACGTTTCTAACAGTTTTTCATTTTACAAAAGTAAAAGTCAAGAAGACTGTTGACCAAAATGTAAACTTAGTAGCCAGGAGGAGAGTGCAGCCAATGGTAAGGCTAAACAGCAGATTTCAAACCTAGATGTCAAAATGGCGGATATGCATCCCTGGGAGTGACAAAGGGCTTCAGAGAACCAATGAAATAGGAGGGTGACCTATAAATGCATACAAACTATGCAACATCCAGGTAATTTACAAGAAAGTGATTTATAGTAAGCCTTTGCAAAAAAGAATTACATAGATAAAAATCAAAGCTCAATTTGGACACCTGCTCAAACCCATAGTCATTCAACATGAACATTAAAAACATTTAACTTAACTTTTCAATGCACATAGGGGTAGGCTATATGAGAATGGCCAACTCAGAAATTGAACCTTTTGGCAGAGAAACCATGAGCTGCCAGGGAAACATGAACTTCAAAACACAGATTGTCAACACTTTGACCATCTATGTTCTGGTGGAATAGTAACACATTGCAGTCAGCAGCTTAAGACGAAAACCATCAAATGTGTCTAGCAGACTTCATTACCAATATCATATTAATTTTTTGGTCAAGATATACCATCACTAATAGCCTCTCTGCCATTTACATTATAGCAGACTTGCCCCAACAACCTGTCTTCAACAAATACTAGCCATGAACAAGAGAGATGCATAGCTACTCAAACGGAGGAGGGCTAAGAATTATTTTTCATTTTGAAAAGATAATGCAAGAGCTGATTATCATAAGAATATAATGTTATGGTTTGGAACTGGCCTGGATACTATCCGCCTGGTGGCCCGTGGGAAATTAATGGGAGCAGATGCTCTATCGCTTGAATATTACACCATTTACGCTGACCAACCGGTTCCTAAATTGGTCGAGCTCTAAAATGAATCATATACGCAGGAGTGTCTGCCGCCCCCCACTTGGGAGGCACTATTACCAGATTTGCCAAAACCTGGGAGGACCCCAGAGCAACTATCCTCATACCCACTCTCAATTCTTAATGTGGAATATAAAATACTGGGTTAAATCCTGGCCAATACAATGCTGCCACAGATGGCACACTTAGTCCACCGCGACCAGACTGTGTTTATACTGGGTAGAAGCACATTTAAAAACATTTGCAGACTGTGGCTCTGAAGCAGTAGCCTAAATTGGCTGTAGTAGCGATTGATATAGAGAAGGCCTTCGACTCCTTTAATTGGAGCTTAGATAAGGTCTTGGCCCACTTTGCTCTGTGAGGTTCATTCCTTAAGTGGATTCAATTACTTACACTATAGCAACCCCACAGCTATGAGCACAAATTAGCCGAATGATATTGGAGTCAACAGAGGCACTATCAGTGCTTCCCCGTTTCCCTCTCCTATTCGTCCTGGCGATGGAGCCCTTTGTCATGCGATCCTAAGTGATCAGCAGTAACTAGGGGGATCCTGACTGGTAGGGTCATGAACTTTATTTCTCTGTATGCAGATGACCTTTTGTTTTATCTCAGAAAAGCAGACCCTCATATAGTGGAGATAGTCAAAGAGTTGAGGGCATTAGGTCGCATTTCTGAATTGTAAGGAAACTGGGATAAGACTACTACCTTTCCAATTCAACCTCAAACTCCCCCTGAGTGGGACGCCACTGGGACTCTACTCCTGCGATTGGAGTCCACTACATTTAGGAGCTATCGCCGAATTAATGGCACTTTATCTCAGCCAAAGTCGTGATAAATTTACCCCCCCCCATTCACAAGCCGGTGTTAACAGCCCACAGCACCAGTTTACGCGCGATAGCAGCCGCAAAAAATATCGCCACAGAGGACCCCCGCAAATATCGCTAATGAGATGCAGAGTAGGCGTTCCCATGACAAAAGTCGAGACAACAGCACACCTCAACATTCACAACGACCAGCCACATCGGCGATAAAAACACAAAACAGGCGATAAGGCACATTAGCACCAGGAAATCTACACCTGCTCTGACCTGGTGTAAAGTTGGACGGCAGCCAGCACAACAAAAGGGAGCACAGCCCAGGGCCACATCCGAAGGGCAACAGATGCCATGGAGCCACTCATCATGGGGCCTGGACACCCAAGAGGGCCACAATACCCACCGCCACCACCCCAGGACCCCAACCCACACCCGGAACACCCCCCCCCCGGACCACCACAGACTCAGCTCAGACAAAGACAGCGGAACCCCAGGAAACGTACCAGCTGCACCGTCCACTACAGGCTGAAAGGGACAACCAACCTACGCATCCTGACCATCATCGCCTAACAGGCCTACGGCAACAACACAGCGGACAACCACCATCCCACCCCACACAAAGCTGATGGCGTGGCTGCACCTGTTGGCCCCTGGGACCCCCATCCATCACCCGCCAGAGTCGGAGGAGTCTCACAGCCAGCCACATCCAAGTCCCCCACACCTGTCCTGGACATCACCATCACCCTGGTACCCCAGTCCCCATACGTACAACACAATGCGCAGGATCCGCTGGAGACCAAGCAAGGACCATACACCCAAGCAGGATGCACGCACGTGTTGGGGGCAATACACAGCACACATGTACTACCTGTGCCCCCTGGTGACACAGCACACAATCACCGCAACAGGAAGCACACATCTCACACCAATGTGCAGGCAACAACAGAACACCGTGGAACACCCAACAATGTCGCCTTCAAATACACAGCCAGTGTACATGACACCTTCATCCTCCGACAGTCCATCATCGCCCAGCGTTCCCAGGATGGCAACAAGGGAAATGCACAGCCCCTTGGCAATATACAAATGAATACCCCACACACCTCAACTCCACAACCATGCAACTCACAACGCTGGCAATGCACACGTCACAAAATCACATCCAACAGGAACAACAATATGCCCACCCACCAGACACGACAGAACAACTTACAATGTCCACATGGGCAAGCCCTGAACATGAGCCAGCAACGGCATGGCACCTCAGCCACATAATAGCCGAATGTGGGGAGAGGTGGCAACCAGGCATGTGTGAAGGATGCAGTAGAACCATGATTGGGAAAGTACACAATGCCAAGAGTGCCTGAGATGTGCTGGACACCTCGCAGTATGCAGAACACACCCATATCCATGGCGACATACACCGCTTGCGTATGGAGTGCAGTGGACAGTGGACGCCACCATGTCACCCCAGCCAGTGGGGGACCTCGCAGAAATGTTGCCTGTTACGCCCCCCCTAAGCGTCAGCGGAGTGGGATGGCCCGGCATACACCACGCCAGCGTAGGGGTGTGAATAAAAAGCACATAGGCCTGGGCGTGGTACTCTTCTGGAAAGACCCACGTCTCTGCCAGGGCAGCGCCTCCCACCTCGCCATGAGGCCGACGCCATCCTCGTGAGCGGAGTTGCCTGCGATGCTGTGCGCCTGCCGGACCCCGGCACGCGGAACCACGAACCCGTCAGGCCAGCCCCTGCGCAGCCAGGCCACACTGAACACCTTCCGACACCGGTGTGTGTCAAGGAGGGCCCACCACGTGCCGGCGCAAGCCCCAAGCCCGAGGCCCGAGACCTTGGCAGCCACCTCAAACCATCACTGCCTCCACGACACAGGCCCGCTTTATTCCTTTTTCGTTGACGTACTCCACTGTCGCACGGAGAGGTGTAAGAGGAAGATGCGGCTCAGTCCGGACGAATGCCGGGTCACATACACGGAGGTGACCTTAACACGTGGTGCCACTGAACCTGAACTACGCAGGCCAGTGGGGCCATCCAACACAAGCCAGAGACACTCAGTGAATGGGCCGTGCTGACCGCTGCCTCAGGCCTAAACCACGGTCAGGTAGGTCACACATTTGGAACTGAGTCTTGATTACACCATAGCAGTGAACATCAGTAATGGCAGAGAACAATTCACTATACACCCTCCGATGTGGTGGCAACAAGTCTGTGCATGGCATCACAACCACACGTGTCTGTGGGCCTACGCGGACCACTGCCCTCGGCCTTCGCTGCGCACGAGTGGGATCACAGATTTGGAACTGAACATCTGTAATTCACAAGGCAGAATGCATTTCTTCGCACGGAGGGGCGTAAGAGGATGACATGTTGCAGTCCGGAGGGAACAGGATCAGCGTCATGGAGGTGATTGAACACTAACGACAACTGCCACTGTGTCACTAACTCTGTGCCTCGCGAGCCAATGACCCGTGGCTGTGGGCCACTACTGACCGCTGCCTCCGGCCTACACTGCGGTCCAGTAGGTCACAGAGCCTTGATTTGGCATTCTTGGAGTTCACATCTGTGTGCCGGCATCATCGCAGACTGCATCCCCTCACAGAACCTGTGCCACTACGTTTGTCCCCGACATTCATGGACACTCACTGGTTGTACATTGGTGGCGTTTAAGTCTATGGACTAGGGGCTAGTTTTCATCCTCATGTAGCTGATCCCGAAGTGTTGGTGCAAACGAGGGTTGTGCTTTCCACTCCTCCATTTGCTGCTTCCAGATGACATCAGACCTTCCGCATCATGCCCTGGAGGACACCTTCCACTGTCCCCGGAAACCGTCCGCAACATACACCTCGGACATTGATGGGGACCCGCTCGGGTCGCATGGCCCATCTGACTGCACCGCAGGTCACCGTCCTGTGGCTGGGTGCCTGTGCTGGCTGCAGTGCATCCTGGGCCACTAACTCTGTGCTGCTCAGGCCTGGGACCCCTCCTTCTGGGACATTGAATGGCCTCTGTAGCGATGGTCTTTGGGTCATCAACGCCATGTGTCTGTGGCCCTGCTCTGTCCGCATCCTCCGGCCTCAACTGCGGGCCACCAGGGCCCACACTAAGCATCGAGTCTTGACCGGCCCGGACGTCGCATCACCGCAGGGGGCACACGCCACCACTGCAAGGACCACCTCCAACCGCCATCTGCCAGAGTCGTAAGGGTGGTCCTGACAGACCTACGGAGTTGCTCAGACCTGTCGTGGATGCCATCATCGGCCTGATACCCTGCTCAGCACTCCAGGTGCCAGTGACTCAGTGCACCGCAAGCCATTGTCCGTTACTGATTGAGTTTAGTGCTGTTGTGAGGTTGCGCAGCAATGTCACCTCATGCAGTGGGGAAGGCCTGGGACCATGATGAGGAGGATGTGTCAAGTGTGCGGACGGGAGAAGGCACAGACAATGGGAGGGCAGGTGGCAACAGCCCCAAGGCAGGAATGCAGACTGGTGGTGGTAGTCAAGCTACACACCCGGATCTAATACTGGGTATTGCGCTGTGGACTGCGGACGCAACTGTCACCTCAGGCAGTGTGGGAGACCTGGGACGTTGATGAGGAAGTTGATGCAGGTGTAACACACCCCACTGCATCTGCATCAGGACTGACCCGAAGGGACACAATCCTAGCAATTTCTTCACATGAGCGCGCTCTCCTCTAGTGCCCCTACCTCAGTGCACTGCAACTCACGGATTCTCCTGACTGAATATTGGGTGACCTCTGTCCTTACTCCGGATCCCTCCATGTTGCTCTGCAGTTGACTCTGTTATGCTGGTGTTTTCTGTTTCCATTACACTGGTGTCCACTGTTCAGGTTGTTGCCAGCACCAAGCACTCCGTGCGGGCTGGCTTATACTCACCCCACACACATCCAGCACAGGCGTCACTGTACATGTGGCCCTGCCAATAAAGGGGCCGGGCGCACGTGCCAGTAGCCAGTTCAACATGATGTGTGCATCTGTCTCTGTGGGGGTGTGGGTCTCCTTTGTGGGGTGTAGGTGGTCCCTGAAGGGTATTGGACACCCACGTATGTGTTCTAGTTCGCATTCCATGGTTTAGGCAACACCCTCACCTGTTGGGCCACCTCCTTTTGGCGTTCTGCCACCTGGCATTGGGGTGCCATGTGTGGGTGGGTGAAGAGTTGTGAGGCAGCCGTGATTGCGGGTGCTACATGCTGTGTGGTCTGTTGCAGGGGCTGGGTTCTCCTCTGAGTAGCTTGTCTGCCCTGGTCCTGGTGGTGGGTTGTGTGGGATGTCCAAGGGCTGTTGTAGGGCGTCGGTGTCGGGGGTGTGGTGTTCGTCTCGGGCATCACTGATGGGTTGTCTGTTCTGACCTGCTGGAGGTGTTGTTTGTCCCTCTGCATTGTGAAGGGGAGGTGCATGTTGGCATTGTGTTGGCGCCTTGTTCTTGTCGACATGCAGACTGTGTGATAATGTACGTTGTGACTGTTTGGGGGGTGGTGGCTATTTGAGTTGGGACAGTGTACATTTGGCCTACATGGCTGATGTGGGGTTGTAGGGATAGATGTGCATCTCACAGTTCCCTGCTCTGTCCAATGTGATTGTTCTGTTTCTGCGCCTGGGTGGACCCAGTTGTGTCCCCTGTTCTGCAGTGTGGGTGTTGCACTTTGTGCCACATTGTCATGGTATGTGCTGTGATTGCTATGTGTGTGTGCTGCAGTGTGCCACGGGGATGGGGGACATGTCCCTGGGTAATTGTGGGTGTGCAGTGCGTTACACCTCATTGTGCATGTGTGCCATTGTGCCCATCTCCCCCCATCCCCCAGTCCCTGTTGGATCCTCACCCTGTTGTTGTTGTGTCGGGTCCTCTCGAGCTGTGTCCGTACTCCCTACTCCTTGCACCCTCTCCACACTGATGACTGTGGCCTGGGTTTCTTCCAGCTCCTCCTGTGGCGCTGGACTGCCACCTCCTGTCGCCATTGCTGCCTACCTGTTGGCAGCGGGTTTGTACCTGGTTTAGGTTGTCACGTCCTGCCGGCGCCTCTTGGCCTCCTGGATTGGCCTCCTGGGCACTCCGACTGTGTTCCAGGTGGTCTGCTTGTGGGTCAGTTGCTGGTAGTGTTCTGTCGCCTCCGTGGCCTTGGTCTTGTTTTCCTGGGGTCTGCACCCCGTCTTCCTCTCCCTTTTCTCCTTGGCCTTCCCCGAGCCAGTTGTTCCTTGCTGGTGGTCTGTGGGGGTTGTGGGGTTCGCGTTGCCCTCTGCGCTGGGTCAGGGTGCATCCATGTTGCTTCGTGCTTTGGCTTGTTTCTGGTGTGTTGTGTCTGTGGTTTTTATGGTGCAATTTCCCGCCAGAAGCGTGGGATTTGCATGCCTGAGGCTGGTTTTCGCTACTTTTTGTACAGCGATTGGCCTCATCGCATAATTTCTCGCGTTCACGTTTTGCATTATTTCGGCGTGGCGTTGATTTTCACGCTGACATTTGACGCGTTATCTGGTGACTATCGCATGCTACCGCCTTGTTGTGAATTCCACGTTGACACAGGGTTATTTTCCCGCGATGGGCTGCGATATTGAAAGTTGCGTTACACTACTCTTGCGGTAGTTATCACACGTTCTTGTGAATATACCCCTTAGATTCTTGTGATATGGATATTCCATGCTGAAACTCATGTAATAGATGAGAATATCAGACGCACACTGTGATCTTTCCACAACCAGGTTTCCTTTTGCGCACCCTCCCATTGTCGCCAATGGGCAGAATAGTTGCAGCAAAAATGTTAATGCTATCTTACTAAGCCAACATACTGTATGTTCTGCCAAGGTCACACTTTAAAAGATGGATGCACTCTTACATTACTTGATTTGGAATAGAGGCTGCCCCTCGGTTTCTATGGCCTCCCTGGGATGGCAGATTGGCCAATGAGGATGCAGGGTCCCCGATTTCAAGCTCTATTACCTTGCAGTATAAAAACAATGGATCTTGCGAAGGCTAGCCAGCTTTTATTTAACTGAGCTTGGTACTACACGAAGGCCTAATGCAATAGACCAAATGGAGCAGTAGGTGTTATGCTCTAAGAGACCACAAAAGGCCCAACCCATACTTTTCAGAATGGCACAACACTGTCATTGGTCGATCCTAAATCGATCCCAAGCCACTACACCATTTGCCCCAGCGATACCTCTAGGTATCTTAAAAGCACTACCGCCTGTTAACAACAAAGCACTGATGCCTAACTGGGCCCACACTGGTCTCATCACAGTAGGGCATATTTTTGTGAATGGGACAATATCTCCCTTTGAGGTATTGCAAGTCATCTCACATCTCTCCCTTGGGGCCTTCTTCACCAGCTGCAGCCCGTGAAGGTAAGAGCGGTGGGGCCGGGTGGGGGAGGGATTTTGACAGATGATGACAAGGGAAAATGAATTATTTATTTAATTTTTCCCCATGGTCATCTGTCGAATCCCCCCCAACCCGGCCCCACTGCTCTTACCTGCATGGGCCGTGGCTGTTCCTCACACACAGATGGCTTCTGTGGCAGATGAGGAATTTGTGGCACATTACCACAGAGCTACAACTTATACATAGCTTTATGCAGAAACTGTTGAGAATAGGATCGGGCTGTAGGCAAATCATATGGCTCTATAAATCACTGCAATTGCTCCTTACTCTCCCCCAGGATAACCTTAAAATTTGCTTGGAGACAGACTTGAAACACATACTCACAGACCTGGGATGGGACAAACTACTCAAATATCTATGCAAGGTTTCCCCCAGCGCTTGACAGCAACAAATACACTATTATTAGCTTAACAGACCATATTTATCCGTCCATGTACTCAAAAAAGTGTATCCTACTTCCACAGCTCACTGCCCTTGCTGTCACATACACAAGGTGGATTTCTACCATATGATGTGGTGTTGCCTTCAGGTAGCTTCATTTTGGTAGCAGGTTCAAGCGTACAAACAATGTACCATGTGTAGGGCCCATTAGACTGTCCCGAAAGCTTGTCTTCCGGGTTTTACGCCCCACCAAGACAAATGCACAGCAGGCCCAAGTTTTTCAAATGTATTGCTTGTTCCAGCAAAATGTGCCATTATTATGCATTGGAAGTCCCCTTTGGGCTCTCCCATACAGTAGTGGTAAGCGGCCGTACAGTGGTTCACAACCTGTGATAGCACAGCCCTTCAGAGAGAGGAATCACGAGTCCTCCATAAATACCTGTTAGCACAGGAATAGGAGGAACTATGAGCAACCCTTACAGAAGGCAGGGACTTGAGACCCCCCAAACCACTTGCACACTGTAATGAACACCTCCCCTTCTCACGTATATCACTCCCTGTTGACCTTCTACTAGATCCTGCATTCTGCTCAGATCTAAGCCTGGGCGGTGAAATTCGCTACGCTCGCGAAGCCTGCGAAGTTGCGGTAACTTCGCGATTCGCGTAGAACGCGAAGCTACCGTGCGCTACGCAATTTGCGGCGTAGCGTAGCTGTTTTTCTTCATCGCGCGCTCAATATACGTTCTCGCGCGCGGTAACGACCTACCGTGATTCTGCGTTTGCCGACGCGACTTCCTATCCGTTCGCGGGCGCCACGAGATTTGGAATCCGGCCGCAAGTTCCCGCGAGAGTGTGCGACCGCGAACACGTCATTCGGACGCGCGATCTGACTTCCGGCGGCAGTGTTGGTAAGATCGCGATCCCGAACACGAAGAAACTACATTCTGGCGATGAATATATCTCGAGCATCATAAAACCTTCTCGAAAAGATGAATTCGTTCATTTTGCACAAAAAACTCCTCAGGTTGTCATTTAGAGATGTAGTTTGGTGAGCAAGGAGTCCTTTTTCTCTTTTTCCAAGAGGAAGGAAGTGCCCCTGATTCTCAAACTTCCTGTTCCTGTCCAGCAGGCTCCTCCCAGTGTTTTGTCCATGTGCTGTTCACTTGCATTTTGATTTTGACCTGGAAGGATCACTTTTTGTGTCTGTCTGCTGCATCATATCATTGGATTGGATTTGAGGACTCTTGGATTTGAGATTTTACAAGTAAGTTGGAGAATTGGTGTACTTGTTTGTTTGATTGGGGCTTGTTTGTACCTACATTTTTTGGGGGATTTCCATATTTTTTTAAATGTATTGTTGTGGCCTGTAGTTTCTGCAGGGGCCTAGTTGTTTTTCTTTGATTGGAATTTCAGCCAGTAGGCCCAGACTAGAGCCCGAGGTACCCATGGGTGCAGGTTTCTGTGATGTCTGTTGAATTTAAAGTTTAAACATCATGTAGGCCGGGCATCCATGGATGGCCTTGTTTACTTTTGAATTGGTAAAAGTGGTTTTTGGGGTGTATTTTATTTTTTGTGGTGTTTGTTAAATAAATAGGCCTTTTCAGCCAGTAGGTAACCCTGGGCGTTCAGCTCGCGGACTTTGGGCAAGTCCGCACTGCGCGACAACGCGGACTTGCACTTTAACTTCTTCGCGCGCTCAATGTACGTTTCGCGCGCACGATAATGACAATTTATGACGATCGCGATGCCGAACACGCAGAATTTACAATCTGGCGAACAATATCTCTCGAGCATCATTAAACCTTCTCGAAAATGTTGATTTAGTTCATTTTGCACAAAAAACTCCTCAGGTTGTCATTTAGATGTAGTTTGGTGATCAAGGAGTCATTTTTGTTTGGTTTTACAATTTTTTCCAAGAGGTAGCAAGTTTCCCAGAGTCTCCAACTGCCTGGTCCTGTCCTTTGTCTTCACTTTTTGTTATTTTGGGTGGCCTGGCCATGTGGGTGGCAGCCATTTTGTGAAGCCAGGCATTGTGCTTTTGCCATAGGCCTGCATTGTCTGTCTTGTCTTCCTTTTCTTGTTGTTGTTGGCGGCCATTTTGTGTGAACAGCCACTGTGCTTTTGCCATAGGCCTCAAAGCTTGTTGCGGCCTAGTGTGGCAGTAGGCCCGGCGGTAGTCATCCTCATGGGTGCATAAAAACTGTTTTTTGTTGTCTGTTGAATTGTAACATAATTGAGGCCATGGATGGCATTGTTTTTAATTGGTAAAAGTGGTTTTTTGAGCGTATTTTCTTTTTTGTGGTGTTTGTTAAATAAATAGGCCTTTTCAGCCAGTAGGTAACCCTGGGCCTTCAGCTCGCGGACTTTGGGCAAGTCCGCACTGCGCGACAACGCGGACTTACACTTTTTAACTTCTTCGCGCGCTCAATGTACGTTTGCGCGCGCGATAACGACAATTTGTGACGATCGCGATGCCGAACACGCAGGATTTACAATCTGGCGAACAATATCTCTCGAGCATCATTAAACCTTCTCGAAAATGTTGATTTAGTTCATTTTGCACAAAAACTCCTCAGGTTGTCATTTAGATGTAGTTTGGTGATGAAGGAGTCATTTTTTTTTTGTTTTACAATTTGTTCCAAGAGGTAGCAAGTTTCCCAGAGTCTCCAACTGCCTGGTCCTGTCCTTTTTCTTCACTTTTTGTTATTTTGGGTGGCCTGGCCATGTGGGTGGCAGCCATTTTGTGAAGCCAGGCATTGTGCTTTTGCCTTAGGCCTGCATTGTCTGTCTTGTCTTCCTTTTCTTGTTGTTGTTGGCGGCCATTTTGTGTGAAGAGCCACTGTGCTTTTGCCATAGGCCTCAAAGCTTGTTGCGGCCTAGTGTGGCAGTAGGCCCGGCGGTAGTCATCCTCATGGGTGCATAAAAACTGTTTTGTGTTGTCTGTTGAATTGTAACATAATTGAGGCCATGGATGGCATTGTTTTTAATTGGTAAAAGTGGTTTTTGGAGCGTATTTTATTTTTTGTGGTGTTTGTTAAATAAATAGGCCTTTTCAGCCAGTAGGTAACCCTGGGCCTTCAGCTCGCGGACTTTGTGCAAGTCCGCACTGCGCGACAACGCGGACTTACACTTTTTAACTTCTTCGCGCGCTCAATGGGCCTGATTCACAGAACTAACTTACGTCAAAAACGTAAAGTTAGTACCTTTTGGTATTCACAGAATACACTTACTCATTTTGGTATTCACAGAATACACTTACTCATTTTGGTATTCACAGAATACACTTACTCATACTAACTTTATGTCCGCACTCGGGCCGGAGATTCCGGCCCGGTGGTGGAGATTCCGGCCGTTTGTGGAGATTCCGGCCCGGAGGTGGAGATTCCGGCCCGGAGGTGGAGATTCCGGCCGTTTGTGGAGATTCCGGCCGGAGATTCCGGCCGTTTGTGGAGATTCCGGCCATTTGTGGAGATTCCGGCCGGTTGTGGAGATTCCGGCCGGTGGCGGAATCTCCACAAACGGCCGGAATCTCCACAAACGGCCGGAATCTCCACCTCCGGGCCGGAATCTCCACAAACGGCCGGAATCTCCGGCCCGAGTGCGGACATAAAGTTAGTATGAGTAAGTGTATTCTGTGAATACCAAAATGAGTAAGTGTATTCTGTGAATACCAAAATGAGTAAGTGTATTCTGTGAATACCAAAAGGTACTAACTTTACGTTTTTGACGTAAGTTAGTTCTGTGAATCGGGCCCAATGTACGTTTTCGCGCGCGCGATAACGACAAATTTGTGACGATCGCGATGCCGAACACGCAGGATTTACAATCTGGCGAACAATATCTCTCGAGCATCATTAAACCTTCTCGAAACTGTTGATTTAGTTCATTTTGCACAAAAAACTCCTCAGGTTGTCATTTAGATGTAGTTTGGCGATCAAGGAGTCATTTTTCTTTGTTTTACAATTTTTTCCAAGAGGTAGCAAGTTTCCCACAGTCTCCAACTGCCTGGTCCTGTCCTTTGTCTTCACTTTTTGTTATTTTGGGTGGCCTGGCCATGTGGGTGGCAGCCATTTTGTGAAGCCAGGCATTGTGCTTTTGCCTTAGGCCTGCATTGTCTGTCTTGTCTTCCTTTTCTTGTTGTTGTTGGCGGCCATTTTGTGTGAACAGCCACTGTGCTTTTGCCATAGGCCTCAAAGCTTGCGGCCTAGTGTGGCAGTAGGCCCGGCGGTAGTCATCCTCATGGGTGCATAAAAACAGTTTTTTGTTGTCTGTTGAATTGTAACATAATTGAGGCCATGGATGGCATTGTTTTTAATTTGTAAAAGTGGTTTTTGGAGCGTATTTTCTTTTTTTGTGGTGTTTGTTAAATAAATAGGCCTTTTCAGCCAGTAGGTAACCCTGGGCCTTCAGCTCGCGGACTTTGGGCAAGTCCGCACTGCGCGACAACGGGGACTTACACTTTTTAACTTCTTCGCGCGCTCAATGTACGTTTTCGCGCGCGCAATAACGACAATTTGTGACGATCGCGATGCCGAACACGCAGGATTTACAATCTGGCGAACAATATCTCTCGAGCATCAGTAAACCTTCTCGAAAATGTTGATTTAGTTCATTTTGCACAAAAAACTCCTCAGGTTGTCATTTAGATGTAGTTTGGTGATCAAGGAGTCATTTTTCTTTGTTTTACAATTTTTTCCAAGAGGTAGCAAGTTTCCCACAGTCTCCAACTGCCTGGTCCTGTCCTTTGTCTTCACTTTTTGTTATTTTGGGTGGCCTGGACATGTGGGCGGCGGCCATTTTGTTAAACCAGCCACTGTGCTTTTGCCATAGGCCTCCAAGCTTGCGGCCCAGTATGCCAGTAGGCCCAGAGGTAGTCACCATGGGTGCATAAAACTGTTTCTGTGTAGTCTGTGTAACTTTGGCATCATTTAGGCCCTAGATGGCATTGAATAGATTAAATTGAATTCCGAAATCTGGCTTTTTTGGAGGGTCTGACTATTTCACTTATTGGGTGTGGTAAATAAATGCATTTTTTGCGTGTGTACTGTCATTATAATAGTGTTGTTGTAGTGGTTGTCTAACTTTCCAAAGTGTTTTTAGCCATGTGGATTTTTGTTTTTGCATGAAAGCGGTGTGTGTTTTATAAGGCATCCTTTGTCTGCCCATATATAGGCCTGCTTGAGTTCATTGTTTGCCGTGCCTTGTGCCTGTGAGTCACCATGTTTCTGGGGGCCATTTTGTTGTGGTAGTTATTAGTGTGCTGTTTTTGCCAAATAGGCCTGCGTGTCTTTCCATTTTTCCTCTTGTTTTACTGCTGCCAAATCCATCCCCATTGCCAGCTGCAGCTCCCTGATGCTGCTATATAATACATCACACGTGACGTGATGCACAAATTTAGGCCAAACATGCTCCAGTACATTTTAGTTTTAGTTCTTTAATATTCTTATTCTTCCAGAGTGTACAGTAGCCAGGAAAGCCCTGGCCTTGTTGTCAACGTCTCACAAATGGCTACACTGTGTGTTGTTGTTGGAAGAGTTTCTGAAATTTAATAATTGAGGCCACCACACACTAAGTTCTATATTCTATTTGTTTGATTTGTGCTATGTTTGACTGATGTTCTGCCTTTTTTGCTTTTAGGTGCACAAAGACTGAGGAGGAGGTGTGTCTCTCAACATTGCCTGTTGCACTTCCAGACAGACATCCTGCTGCTGGACACACAACGTGACGTGTGACCTGACTGACCAGACATCTCTGCAACTGAGTGCTGCTGACATCTGAAGAAGATGGGCCCAAAGAAAGCAGGTACCAGGTCCTCCAGTACCAAGAAAGTTGCTATTGAGAAGAAGAAGGAACAGAAGAAGCAAGTGACACTGAAGTCTGGTGTGCCGGCCAGTACCTTTTTGGGAAAAAAAAATTGCGCCTGCAGCAGCGGTGTCCGGGGGCAAGCTGGGGGCAGCACATCCGCATCAGTGGACCCAACCCACCAACCCAGGGCCAAGCACATGAGTGGAGAAGAGGTAGCCAGCCTAATGGTGGAAAGCAGTGATGCTGAGCCGGAGATAAACTTATCGCTATCTCAAAGTAGTACCCAATCAACGCAGGAGGAAACACAGCAGATAAGTGGTCAACAACAACAGCCGCAACCACCGCCCGCAATAGTAGTTGTTGTTCCTCCTGAAGTAGGGGCAGTTCAGGAAATTGAGCCTCATGCAGAGGTAGAAGAAGAAGCCACTCATTCAGAAGATCCATTGTCTTCCAAATCCCCAGCAAGGAAAAGGAGGGGTAGTCCATCGAGTTCTTCGCCAAGCCCCCTTCTGATGATCTAGATGCCACTTGGAAGCCTCAAACTGAGTCTGAGAGGGAGCCACGTTCCAAGACCAAGCTAGGGAAAAGGAAGGTTCCAGAAAGCCTTACACTTATGGAGGTCGATGTAGAACAGCAAGATGATGATGATGATGACGACGAGCCAGTCATCATGAACATCACTCCCGGCCCCGAGGAGATGGAGACCAACATTCTTACTCTATCCAAAATCGCTGCGAGGGATGTAGCACGCATACCTCCACAGGTAACACCAACACGACCTACAGCTTCCATATTTGCATTAGCAAAGGCCCGGCAGCGACCTACATCCAGCACAACCACCACCTCTGTAGGAGTAGGTAGTGGTACAGCAGCACAGAGTCAAATTCAACACACACCCTACAGATCATCCGGCATTGGAAGTGGCACCTCCAGCAGGAGGCCAAAGTTAAGCTCCCCAGTTTGGGACTTCTTTACGGTTAGCGAAAAGGAGGAGAACATTGCTATATGCTCCATTTGTAATACCTCTGTTAGTCGTGGTAAGCTTGGTACAAACTATGGTACCGGAGGCCAAATGACCCATCTGAAAAAACACCACTTGATCAGCTGGGAGGACCACCTTCGCGACAGAAAAAAACGGCAACCACTGGTGTTGGTGGGGATAAAGGAGTAGAAGAAGATCCGATCACGGTGGAAGAGGAAGGACAGGGAGACATTCTCACTAGTGGTACACAAGGTGTCCCTGACCCCAGCAGTGCAGTCTTAACGTTGCACACATCTTCAGCAACATCTCAGTGGCACAAGAGTAAGAGTCAGCCGGAGACACCAAGAAGTACCAGGTCCGCACTACCAAAAAGTGCGTTGAGCCTAAGAGAAAGGAAAACCATGCAGCCTACCATTATCAGCATGTTTGGGGGTGAGGGGCAGTACGAACGCAACCACCCAATAGCACGTTTGTACAATGCGAAGCTGGCTAAAATGTTAGCACTGGACCTTCTCCTTTTTCTTTTGTTGAAGGGTTGGGTTTTGTGGAATTTGTGTCAACCATCTGCCCAAAATGGCATGTTCCCAGCCGCTACTATTTTGCCAGAGTTGCAGTTCCAGCACTACATCACGACGTGCTGGAATTGCTAGGAAAGGCCTTGAAGCAGAGTGCTGTTCACAGTATCCACCTGACTACAGACATGTGGACCAGTTGCCAAGCCACAGATTACATGTGCATCACTGCACACTGGATCAGTTTTGTGGGTGTTAGAGAACAGCTATCTGCTGGTGTTGATACTGCAGAGATTTTTCATGCCACTCGCAAACATGCAACTGTAGCCATGTTTGCCATGGAGAAATCTCATACTGCTGCAAACATTTTGGAAGAGTTTAACACCAAGGTCTTTGAGTGGCTGCGCCCAAGAGGGCTTACGATTGGTTTTGTTGCCACGGACAACGGCAGTAATGTAGTTTTGGCCATGCGCAATGGTGGCTATTTCAGGGTCCCGTGTTTGGCACACTGCATTAACATTGTTGTTCAAGACTTTTTGAAAAATGAATCAAAAGTCAGCAACTTACTGGTCACCTGCAGAAGAATATGCACACATTTCAGCCATTCTTTTAAAGCCCGGAAGCAGCTGAGGGTCATTCAACGTGAGCATAAACTGCCAGTCAAAGCGCTCATCCAGGAGGTGCCAACACGTTGGAACTCAACTTATTATATGCTTGATCGTCTGTTTGAACTGTACATACCACTCAATGCTTATGTCATGCAAAGAATAGGGGAACCTACTGTGAGAGGCATGACCGTTGAGATGGCTCAATGGGACCTCATTAAATGCCTGACTGAGATGCTACTTCCTTTTGAGATCTTCACACGTGAAGTCAGCAGGGAGGACTGTACTATGGGCCAAGCTATCCCATTGTTGCACATGCTAGAGCAACAGCTGAAGGATGTGTCTGAAACGTACACAGGTGTGGATGACAAACAAGACGCATATCATTTGGCGGAGACCTTAGCCGCTCGCTTATCGGAAAATACAAGGATTAAAAATAAAATTTTGTCACAACCACATTACATTAGTGCCACAATTTTGGATCCACGGTACAAAGTATTTCTGAACAGCAAGGCAGTAATTCCTTTTCGGAAGTGGATGTTGCCAACTACAAAACTTTGATAGCTAAGGAAGCAACTATTTTCGAAAGTGAACGGCTGTTAATTACAGGCCCCCCACCACAGGCCATAACCAGTACTACAGGGCATCCAGAGTCAAGTTATACTTCGGAGCCTGAGGGCAGTGCATTTGCCTCCCAGCAGTCACCTACACCAACAATAACATCAAGAACAGGATCGTCCGCAGCACAATGTGCAACTGATTGGTTTCTACAGCAGGGGTATGGTAAGTCCAGTGCTGATGCAAAGGCAAAACCGGCCGAGCACATCCGAGCACCCCTTAACATTGAGCGGATGGTCCAGGCCTATCTGGATGACCCAACAGAGGTCTTCATGGATGGAAACCCATTGGTGTATTGGTATGGGAAAAGAAGCCAATGGACAGTGCTCAGCAGGCTGGCGATAAAGTATCTCGCTTCCCCTGTCGCAAGTGTCTCTTCTGAGCGTGTTTTCAGTGCTGCTGGTGCCATTGTAACTTCGAAAAGGACCAGTCTCTCGGCCCAAAGCGTGGAGAGGTTAACCATGATCAAAATGAATCAGCACTTTATACCACCGGATTACAAAATACGTGAATCACAGCAGGAAGAGCAGAGCGACTTGGATGACGTAAATAGTGCGTTACAGGACCTACTTCTGTCCGAACCACCAGAGTTTGAGGACGAGCTCCTCTTCCCTGACAACTAGGCTTTCAAATTGTTGCTTTCTTCCTTCCTTTATGTGTCTGTGTATCTGTCTTTCTGGTTCAAATCAAATCACAACAAAACCATCACCACCGTCTTCTTTTTATTTCCCTATTGGAGTTGCACGTCTGTGCATTTAACTGTCCACTCTTCAGAGTCCTGCTTCATCTTCCTGTCTCGCACGAGTACATTTCCATCAAGCCAGACATTAGTACAATAAATGTTGCCTTTACCAGTCCCGCCTCCATTAGAAGTGAAACGTGACTACTATAGCTATCCTCCGTTTTGTTTTCAAGCTGAAACTCATCAGTGTCCGAAGGCTACAGCCTCAGCAGGCATCCAAAGGTCCTCACTGTCAGGACAGAAGGTACTTGGCAGAGAAAGACAATAGACTCTTCGAAGAAACTTGCTGACATTTGTGCAAACTCAAATGACCAGCAATGAGCACTACACAGGCCGCGGACCATCATCACAGTGCTGCTGACCATGGGAAGCAACTTAAACTGTGACAAAGGTGCCACAGATGAATACGACGAAAACCGAAACAGCGCCTAACACTCAAAATGAATGTGGACTGGAGTAATAATGATGAGGCCACTGCCCCGCAAAAACAAAAAAAAATGTCATCACTAGGCATCTGATGATCTGACAGCCAAAGAGAAGAGCAAGACAGGTAATGATGGAATGCATTGGATGTTTGCAGACTCTGAGCGATTGCTGTTGTTTGTTGTTGATGTTGTGCATGAAGTCGAACTCTACTCTACTAGTTAATCTACAAAGTGACTCAAGTAAATAAGTGACAGTCAATGTTTCCTTTCTTGTTGTTTAATAACCAAATTGTACTCCTACTACTGCAGGTGCAGGCCAATATCTGTTGCAATTTTTTAATATGGAATATGGACTTAATCGGAGTCAACAATACAGACTGAGTTGTAGTTGGACAACACGTACCACACCATGATGATGACCATACTATCTTTTCGCGCGCAGTCATTCAGTTGGATCGGAGATGATTCAAGGACTAATTGCATTTCATGAAGTGGCATAAGGTAAACATAAACACAACAATTCAACAAGAAAGTAGTAAACACAGCAGACCTACATGTCCATGTAGTGGTCTAGTCGAGTCACGAGTGTAGTGATGACTGACAGCGGAGCATTGATTTTGTCAGTTAATTAGGAAAATGCTAAGTTGCTGTGTATGCCTTTTGTCTGGCTATGTCAAAAATTAAGGTAAATGGAGGTTGGGTCACGGCCGGGCTGGTGCTGTGGTGGGCCTGTTCTGTCCTGTTGTTGTTGTAGCTTAATGCTGTAAACAGAATCTACACGATATATCCAAGCCGCCTCACTCTGAAAGTGTTCTCTCTTCTCTTCTTGGACTCCACCGTAACTGATGTTTTTTTTTTTTTTTATTCATTGATTTCTCAATACCCCTTTTGTTTTTCCATCTAGACGTTACAGGCCGGCCTTTACCCTGTGCTTGCTATACTGGGAGACACAACTCACATTTACCTTACCAATCGGCATCAGGAAGGCCACCAAGATTGATGTGCGGAGCGTCCATGGAAGATAGGACCAAGAGGAAGGACGAGATTCAACTCCACAATTTTAGCATGATAATACAGTAACTTTAGTATCATTCATCATTCATCTTTTAATTAATTTGATTCCTTTTTTCTCTGCAATCATTAGGACTGTGTGTTGTGTGTTTGTTTGCTAATTGATCCCTACAAATGTTTGTTAATTGTCTTTGCTATCTTTACAAGTAAGCCCAGTACAACATGGAATTTGGGTCTCTGAGGGCATATTACAGGCAAGGCAAATTGCATAGAAATAGAATATACTGGTGCCCTGTACTGTCTAATTGTCTAGTAGGAGTTATTATGTACTACTCATTAACCATCAAGTTATCTAATCTTCATCATTAACGCATGCATTTCCCTTTTCTCGCTTTATTGATTTTTTGGATAAGATCATGGTCGTCTGCCAAGATTGCGCTTTGCTTTTGTTGTCCATGCATACTGTTTTTCATTTTCAAACCTTTCCCCAAACCCCCTTCCCATCCATTCATCAAACCCTAACCCTCTTCCCCCGGGCTGTGATTTATATTGAGGTGTGATGTGACTACATAAAATGTACACCAATTGATCACACGCTTGCTGGGGCAGATGTGGTGAAAGCAACACTAATTCAATTGCAAGGCAGGGCGAGGAGCTTCTTCTGCTTGGCCACCCATGCTCAGTCTATGTGCATTGTCATTGTGCAAGCCGTCAACGGCTAATAGTAGTACATCATAATTAATTGCCGTCATTGATTGCATTAATCATCAAACTCCTACCACACAGCAGTAAAGGTTACGAATTACGATTGTGTTAAGTTAAGTGACTCACTCGACAGCACAACTGCAGTTTATAACTTCTTGTACTAGGCTGTCCCCGCCACCATTATGTTTAATTTGACTTTAGCAGTTGCAACTGCAATATTGTTTGTTTGGCAGTCGTCTTCTGTACTGTATTTCACTTCGTTCGACTACTCCTCCCACAGTTTTTCTCAGGCAAGTGACTGTCTCTTTTTTAAATTTTTTTAGCAAATGCTACTGCCAGTGTCTACTCTAGTACTACCACCACAACCATGGCATCTTCTACATTCTCTATGCAAACCATGCAGCCATCGCTGTGCCGAACGTAGTCATCATCAATCACAGGTAAGATAAGTTTGGTGGGAGGTAGAATACTAGTAGGACAAATAACTCGGTGAGGGGTACCGCATCTATCTGTTTGTTATACATCATCGGCAGATTATTTAAATCAAACACTGGCTGCGGCCCTGCAGCAGCAAGCAAACCAATGTGACGTTAATTCGTAAAACAGTAACCCCCCACAAAACATTAACATTGTATGTTTAAGTATAAATATAATTTATTACCCTAACAAAAATAAACTATCCCACACCTGACCCACCCCTCTCCCTAACCCCAACCAATGTCCAAAACGAAAAAAGTCCAAAGAATGCCCGAAACCCCACCGCCCAATTCCCACCCACCAAAACAAGGAATAAAAAGGGGCAAAGCAACATTGTCCTCGATGTTATAATCGGCGGGCTTTAAGGTGTTTGTCCACCAGGAGTTTCACCCGCTCCTCCATTTGCTCCTCTTGCCGCGCCATCCGGAGGAGAATCTTCTTGCGGAATGCCCTGCAGTGGCATCCACAATGGGGGACAGCAGCAGTGCTGGCTGTTAATGATTTGCGGCGGCTGGCTATCAGACCGCGGCGCCGTACCGCTGGAGTTGGGGCCTGGCTGGGGCCCGGGGCATCGGACGAGGCTGCAGCTGCTGCCGCCTCCTCCTCCTCCTCCGCCAGAGCCACCAGCCTCCGGTACTCCCGGCATATGGCCTCCAGTTTCCGGCGCCGGGCCCTGACTGCCAACTCCTTCCGCGATGGTTTGTCTTGGGAAAAGAAAGAAAGAAAATATTGTTGTAACCAGTACTCTTACATAAACAGTAACACAAAATTAATTCAACACATAATGGCACAGTAGCACTAGCAAGAAGCACAGTACATAACATTTGTGGTAATAATCTATCTATCCTCCCACTTCCTCGGCCTCTAACATTTGTGGGAGTTTCAGGCATTATACTAGCACTATGGACTCCAAGCAGTACACAGTACACCAGTGTTCTTCTTATCTCTAGTTTAGGGAAATGACATAACCTGGTTGTAGCCGGCATTGCCAGCTCGGTCATCTATGCTTGAAGCCAAGACAAACATACGAGTCATGACGCAGAGTAACATTAGTTTGATTTACTACTGTTTGCAGGTGGGGAAGCTCGTATTTTTCTATTACGGGTGGCACTGGCCATACTCTCTGTTACATGGAGGGCAATTGCTCAATTTCACAGTGCCTTGGCTACTACAAAAAGGCAGATTATATATCTGATCCAATGATCGTTGCTTTTATATGGGACAACGACATAAGGTCAGTAGCGGTCGTTGGTGGGACTCGGGGAGTTTGGCCGGGCGGTGGCGTGGGTAGGGGCAGGATGGGGGTAGTAAACTATGGATTACGGCCAATTACAGGTAAGTAAACATATAAATAAATGAAACTAATTTTGTTGCGCACACTGCATCCCATTTGGCGGTGCAGTGCGCACAATGAAATTCACTTTATTTATTTGTATGTTACAGTAAAGTTACCTGTATTTGCCCGCGTAATACATTGTTTACTACTACCCCCACCCTGCCCCTCCCCACATCGGCTTTGGTACGCTGGCGCGGTTTCTTTAACATTCCCTAAAACTGAGCATCCCGTGACAGTCTCCACCTATGCTGTCTATGATGAATACATACAGGCATCCATCCATTCTAAGTAAATGTCAATCATTCTTCTTAATCTCTCCACAAACCTTACTTTGTTTCACCAACAACAACGCATGCGTCCACTCACTCCGTTGCTTGCCTTGGCTTTGAGTTTCACCCAAACACCGCTGATGATTCTTGCTATCCATGGTATCCACCCATACTGTGTCGCCCACCCAGGCAGGCATCCATTCTTCTTTCACCTTCCACCCATCCTTCAACAACACATGCATCTGATTCCTATCAGCCACCTATCCATGCTTCCAACGTATCCTTCTCTGCCAGTCATCATATTAAATCTCGCCCGCCCTTCCTCCTTCCACCCTTCTTTCCCTTTTTGTTCAACACATCCATCAAGGTCATCTGATCTGACTTTTAGTCTCCTCCATAAAACTTTCACAGCTGAGTTGGAGTCAGATATAAGAGGCCATTGGTTAATGAAGTCACGCTGGTAATGCTATTGGTACTGCATTGCTCATGCTGCTAAGTAAAGGGTGTCTTCTTTATTAACCGTTGTATAATGTTCACTACAACTTCATACCTAATAAGTCTCAACAACAGTACAGTGAGTGAAGTCCACTCCACACACCCTTCCAGCTAGTGCAATGTCAATAAGTCATGAATATAACTTACCACCGCCCGCCACTGCTGCTGGCTCACCCCCTGTATCTCCTGCCCCCTCCGGAATGGCCGCAACGCCATCGCCGCTGGCCCCACCGGCACTGTTGGTCGGTAGTACGCCTAGCAAAAACATGACACATTTTTAGATGCCTGTACACCTCCCCCTATTTATTATTTTTCACTAGCAAGATTGAAAAAAGGTTAATACATATTTATTATTATAAATCACATTCAATAGTCCAAATCGGGTACTAGAGTACAGTCAGTAGACAGACACTAATAGTGTTATTATGGTCCCTAAGGTCATTATTATACTATACTCTACTCTTTGCAAAGTTAGCCTGAGCCATGCAACCATTTTTCGCTTCATGTCTTTTGCGCATGTTACCTCGCAGCTTGTTGTGCAGTAACAGTAAGACGCCTTTTTGAGCCCACATGAGCACATACAGCTACTGTCTGAGCGTTGCGTACAAGAGGTCGGAAAACAAGCCACTTTGTTATGGAGTTCCGTTAGTCCGTATTACTTAGCCATAGGTAACATGTTACAGTTTTTTGGCAGGACTGACAAATGCTTGCATTAAATTTAACACGCACCATTTTTCTCAGGCAGAGGATTCCCTTCTACGAGTACGAACCAGAGATTTGCAGAGCTTATGAATGATGCATGTAACCAGTAATTCTACGTTCTACGGTGAGGAGTCGCCCAGAATTCACACAGATCTTTTGTCTATATCAGCATGCACTTGTTGCAACAATTTTTATTGTTTTAATCTTATGCATTTTGCTGTTGGAGCTGGCTGGAGTACACTGAATTTTATAGAACAACCTACAGAAGTTGTCATTTGAAAATAAACCTTTTGAACTTACACATAGACTATGTGGTATTTGGTGTGGTGGTGGTGGTGGACTTACACGAGTGAGTGAGCGAAAGTGTGTTATGTTCTGGGTTGTGGAATCATAATCATTGGGTATCTTCGGGTGGGGGTTCGGGGACCTAATGAGACACTAGCTAGTCATTCAGGGGATTGTGGGTTCACTTCTGACTGAGGTGTGAGGAACGTCCAAGTTCCAAACTCTCATCACCAACATCCTCTTTCATTGTGCATAGTTCTGCATGGGGCTGTGCAGAATACAAGTAGTATGTACTATATCCTATTCCTATCAAAAATAGTCAAATATCTGGTTGTGCATTTTGTTTGTGGTAATTGTCAAAGCCTCAAGATTAAGAAGCCTAGAAGAGGACAACCGAAAGGACTGGACTCAGTGGCTAGAGCTATTAGTATTGGTCAATCTGAGTTTTATTCAAAACCGTACAATAAAGAGTGGCAATGCAAACTGGGAAAGCTTAGCGACAGACTAATATTAGTAGTACAGAGTACAGACATTCATAGCAGAGGCAGTTAGAACTTAGAGGCAGGGATAACCAGAATTTAGAAACAGATAGTCAAGTCAAGATCAACTGATCAAAGAATCTTTTGTAAAAAAGATAATTAGGGAGTGGAGCCAGAATTAATAGTTCAGAATAAATAAGGTCCAGTAAAAGTTAGGGCAATATAATTGTTAATATAACCACTGGAGGACTTACTGGGACCAGCAGCAGGGCCCTCGGTAGAGGAGCGGTCCTCTGGTGGTTGTCCCGCCGACTCGGACCCCGTCTTCTTGCCCCTGGGTGCTGCAGATCAGTGATCATGTAAGATATAATAAAGAAAAAGAAAGACACAAACATTAATGATTGCTGTGAAACAAATAAATTATCTTAAAAAAACGCTCAAAAAACGTTTTAGGAAACAAAAATTGCTATAAAATTGACCTATCTAATCCGATCGCCTACTGGCTTGCGGAATTCACGGACAGTCTACTTATTGGGGAACACTAATTCAGTGTTCCATTCTGATTGTTTCAAATAAAATCCAGAACACTAACTAAGCCTAAGTACCACCTGACCTAGCCCACCTATTCCAGGCGGGCCAATTGTTCATTAAGCATGCATTTCAATTTTTTATTTCCATCAAAAATGCATAGGTGAGAAGGAGGACACATGCATAAAGTCAGTGCATAATGCATACATCAAATTGTTGGTTGGTTGCGTCTGATGTTCTGCAGCTGACTGACACTGCTAAGCTAAGCTTACCAGTACCACTCACTAAACAAACTACAAAAGGACTGGGGTAAGCAGCACTCAGTGACAGAGGATGCGTCACGCAGACCGCTCAAAAATTATCAACTAATAGTAACTAAACCTAGTATCAAATCCATCCACCACTATTTGACAGGAGGACAAAGGAAAGACTACAGTCTCTCTAGCAATAGCATTACCTAACTGAAGTTCTCTAAAGTAAACTCTTACATAATAATGACAAGCGAGCGCAAAGTTGCAAAAAAGTAAGAGTACCGCCCAGCACCTGTGTCCTACAATCACAGAAGATTTTGAAACGTAATTTACCTGCAATGTAAGCAGCATTATTCTTGTTATTATTTGTAAAAAATGTATACACAAATCACAATACTTATACTACTATATATATTGGCTACTCACCAAGCCCCACGACCTCGACACCTAGCAGGTCCAACAGGTCCTGCTCCCGGTCAAGAATGTCTGACCACCGGTGGGCCAGCTGGTTATGTGTGCGCCGGACCGCGGAGCAGCGAAACACTGCCCGACGCACCTTCGCCCACCGACGGTGACGCTCCTGGGTCGGGTAACCGGAGCCTGGCCTGCCGCCTGCTGCCAAGGTCAAGGGGAGGTGGCGCTGAATAAAAAAAACAAGGGCGGCCACCTCCTCCTCCGTAAACAGCTGGCGGGCTTGCACCCCTGCGGGGCGCAGTCTGCCGCAAGGCAGGCGGCGATTGGGCGCACGCCCCTTGCCCTTCTTTGACCCGCTGCTGCTACCCTTCGCCATGGTTCTGGGGTGGGAGGAGGTGAAAAAGAAAAGTTAGAAGGGAAAAATAAAGTTAGGGGAAGAAGTAGGAGCTTAAAGAAGAAAGTTATATAAAACAGTTGGAAAGTAAAAAAACACAGTAAAAAGTAGAAAAAAATGCAAAATATAGACTTAGGCAGAGAGAGAGATAGGTAAGAAATAAAGAAAAATTGAAAAACAGTGTAAAAAACTAAGGATTGCAAAGATTGAGGGAGGATAGAAAAGCAGGCCCAGAACCATAGCATAGAGTGGTAAAACAAGATGGCCGCGCCCATCGCGACCGCATGGGTAAGTTCGCGCGATATTTCTCCCCGAGCACGCACAAAACGTCGCGAACACGTACAACGCGTTCCCGAACATGGAATGCGCATCGCGAGCACGCTATACGCGACCCGGAACAGGAAATAAGGGATCGCGAACGGGTGGGACAAGTGAAAATCAAAATGGCCGCGCCCATAGGCGACCGCATGGGTAAGTTCGCGCCCCCGAGCACGTAAACAGCGTCCCGAACACGAACGACGCGTTCCCGAGCAAGAAAAACGCATCGCGAACGGGCGCGCCAAGCAGCTACGCACGCTCGCGAAGCTATGCGAAGCTCGCGTAGCGCTTCGACGTCTTCGCGTAGCTTCGCGTAGAGCGACTACGCGAACTACGCCCAGGGTTACTCAGATCTCCTACCCATGGAGGCATTTGGGCATCCCCTTTCCCTCATACCCATCCTTGGATCTCATGGTGCCTATGTACTCTCAATCTTGAAGAATGGCGTTGATACCCAGTGGGAAGTAATGGACCTGCAAGATAGTATTCCCATGACACTAACCCTCTTTAGATCTTGGCTTTTGGGAAACTGTTCGTGCTATTTTTGTTATGTCTTTTTTCATCTAACCTGCGGTACATAGATGGCAAATGTAAGTAAATATTTGCCATGCCTTCTCAGTTGATCCTTATCCACAACCAATGACTTAGACCACTGAGCTTTACTATGTTGATCAAATTGAAGCCCTCCACTATCTCGATATGCACTTTTTGTGTTATCTATATACCATGGTGGGATTATTTGTTATGTATCACCCTTAGATGGAACTTTGAGAAAGGGTATAACATTTATAAAGTTGTACATTTTTTTCCTCAGGCTAAAAAAACAATAAAAATATATTTAAAAAAAGGTTTGGAACTGGCCTATGAGTGGATGTGCTACAATGACAAGTTCTATTCTCTGGGACCTGTTATTGGCACACTTTGGAGAAACTACAAATGTTTGCTTTACGTCTAGAATTTGGTCTCCCGAGTGTTCATGTCTTGTTCTGTGTCACTGTAGTTTGGTGGAGTGTAATAATTTGCACTTTAGAGCATAAAGAATTAATTGAATATGGCTATTAACAACTTGAGTGTTTTTAAAATTTTGTATTTCTATTTATGGCATTTCTAGAGTGCATTAAACCAAAAGGCATCAAAGCACTAAGTATGGAGATAAACAGTACAGGAGATAAACAGAGTGAACAGTGGCAACCCGAAGCCGACAAACCCACTAAAATGCCATCCCTAACAGAAGGCTAATCCACAAAAAGCCACATTTTAAGTTGCATATGGAACAGTAAGTAGGAACTCAGACTCCTAATATGTTCAGGCAGGGAGTTCCATAGCCTGGCAGCCTCCACTGTTAAAGCACATTCCCCCCACCTAGCTTTCTTACATCGTGAAACCACTACCTTATGGCGTTCTATTGATCCCAAAGGTCTCCTGGGAACATACCAATTTGGGGTTGTACTAAGATAGCTCGATCCCTGAGAGTGGAGGGCTTTATGCGTCAAGCATAGGGCTTTAAAGGACACCAATTTCTTTATAGGCAGCCATTGAAGGTATTTCATACCTTCCCTGACTGAGTAGCAGGTGTGCGGCCACATTCTGAATAATTTGGAGCTTGTTTAACGAGTATTGGTTGCCATTTAAGTACAGGGCATTGCAGCAGTCTAAATTAGGGGGTGATGAATGCAATGACCACTGATACCCTGAGCTCTGTTGGATGAAGAGGTAGTATTTTCTTCAATATCCTGATAATTCAGAACCAACACTAACCATTCTATTGACCTGAATGTCAAAGGTCAAGGTGTTATCAAATATCAAACCCAGGTTTTTGGTCACTGCTGCTGGGAAAGGTAAAGTACCACAAGTATCAAGATAACTTGATTGAAGCACTAGCCACTTTGGAAATTCCACTTGCTTATTTCAAGACTTGGAAAAACAACCACTTGAAGCTTGTTTTAAGAAGAGCAATTCACATCAATAGACAAAAAAATTGGGCAAGTTACACAGTACAATTTTGAAAAGCTGTAACACAATCTTAACTATGGCTATATTTATTGATGCCCTGTCAATACTGTCCCTAATGCAAAAGGACAAATGAGGCTATCAAGCTGCCGCTATCATTCCCATGAGCTCAAACTTATTCAATTCCACCTGACAGGACATCTGACTTCACCACAGCTGAGCTTCAGGCTGTCTGACTAACTTATCTGTTAACCCTTCCCCTGTCTCTCCCTCTCTCATATACATGCACACACATACACACACACATAGACACACTCACATATGCTCTGAGACCAACCATCGGCCAGTCACAAGTAAACATTGTCAGATACTGTGTCACAAGGGTAGTGCCCATGTGCAACTGGGTGCAATCAGCTACCAGTAGCAGTGCAGTAGCAGCATACTCATGATGACTGCACCAAAGACCACTGCAAGACTTGCAGAGCAAAAAGTTATATTTCTGTCAGGGGATTCTTAATGATCATTTTGGCAGAGAAAAAGATGATGACAAAATTACGTTCATACTGGTGCGCAATGTGCCAGTGATTGTCTTACAGTACTCTTTGAATTAAATATTTTTGACATGATGTGTTTAAAGATGTCACATGCATGCCCTTCTAAGCAGTATGTCAAATATTTTACAATTCTAAGACAGTGTCACACATCTAATGTATTTCCAGCTATACACAGACAATACTCTAGTGTGTCATTGCAAAATTACAGTCTTCCATGGAATAAGAATAACAGATGCCAAATGGTGCCAAATTGGTCATTAGATTTTGCCCTTTTTAGCATACATCATGACAACAAATCTACCAGTAGATGGGGCCAGAAGCCAACTAGCTTCTTGGGCAAAGGTGTGCACAACTTATACTTGATATACACACATTTCAAAACATATCAACAATAAATCTTCTTCTTTCGCATTATTTTTAATGCATTCTTCCTTAATCAAAGAAACAATGACAATTCTTCTCAATAATTCTCAAATTATATATTGACACTGTACATGCATCAACATCAAAATCATGTCGACGTGAATTCACCGGAAAGGTTTATTGAATATTGGCGTTTTGCTTCGGGAAAGCATATGGTTTTATAGTTACCTACAGATGTGCCCCTGATAAAGGATCGCAGGTCCCGAAATGCATTGGGCCGATGTTAATCAAACTGAATGGCACGGATAATTGAGCTGCTTGTATAATTTTGATGTTGATGCATGTACAGTGTCAATATATAATTTGAGAATTATTGAGAAGAATTGTCATTGTTTCTTTGATTAAGGAAGAATGCATTAAAAATAATGTAAAAGCAGAAGATTTATTGTTGATATGTTTTGAAATGTTTGTATATCAAGTATAAGTTGTGCACACCTTTGCCCAAGAAGCTATTGGCTTCTGGCCCCATCTACATGTCTCACTGTGTAAGGTAAACACAAGGAAAGGTGTAGCACACGGATCAAAAACTTAGGTAAAATAACAGATTACGTTATTTTTAAAAGGAGTGCACGGTCTACTCACAATTTCTTAACAAATCTACTAGTAACATGTATGTTAACTGCCCTATAAATTGTTGGTTTAATTGCGTATTACTTTGGGCATGAATGTGGAAAAGGGATGCTGGCATGACATGGTGGTTATACACCATGCATCAATTGCAGTGATACAAGGGGAATGCTGAACATGTGTGGGATGTAGTGATCCCTTGTAGTTCTCTACAGACTGTGGTATACTGTGATGCTGCTGATGGGAACTCTATAGATGAGAAGAGAAAGTGTATGAGGTTTACTTCACATAGTTCCAAAACCACCATCAACATTATGCAAATAAGGAACAACAGTGCCTTTTAAATCAGAGCATGAAATCAGCTCAGCTTGCACTGAAAAACATACCTAAATAATGCAAAATAATCACAGCAGAAATAGTCTGGGTGAAACAGAGTTGGGGGTGGCTTTGGTTCCACAGGTTGCAGTGAGGCAAAAGATAGTTAACGAAAATATTTTCCTAATGTACTAACGCATGAAAAATATACTCAGTGCATATATACATTAAATATGATAGTCTAATCTTTAAATTAAACACGCAGCGGGTTGTTCTACACGTGACATGGCATTCTGTACATACAGTTGATTAGTGTTATAAGAGTAGGCTGGCATCTTCCACATTGTTAAGTATTATCAGCAGGAGAGATGCTTAATGCCCAAAAAATGTCACAGCATGGTGTCACAGACCATTATTTCATATGTCCAATTTAACAAGATGGTAACTGTCCACATATAACCAACGTACAGATTTGCCTCGATTTTGTCTTTCAGGGTAATTAAAAAATTGAGGAAACTCACTTTAAAATAAAGGACACATCACAAAACATGGCCTATACACCAATAACTATAGTTGCAATAAACAGCAGCCCCTCCTCACAGACGATGAATTGCTCACTGGTGAAACTGCATTCTGAACAAGAGCAGGGGAGGCAAGAGGGAAGTGGACACCGTTATCTTGACTGAAGTCTAAGCGCTACCCCTACTAGCTGGGGCTCTTAAGGTGGATTTCCAATTCCTCTTCTCCAATTCATGGTTTATGAGCCACCTAGTCTGTGGTGAAGTAAATGATCTTCCAATTTGCAAAGCGCCCAATAAAGTAGGTTAAGACTACCTTCAGGACTGAATATAGGTTCATGTGAACTGCTTTTAACAGAGTCTACCACCGAGACTGTTAGAAGCAGATCTCATCCTCTCTCTCCAAGACTACACCTTTTTAAGCTTCTTTCAGAAGGGGCATCAAATGCAATGTTCAGAGAACATTCAGAGGACAGAGTTCCAGGGATCAAACACAAAACATTTTCTCCAAGCAGCAATATGTTGTGTGACACCCATACAAACCCTCATGCATGCATGTGTTCGCACAGAAAAAACAAAAATAATCCTAATTACACAGTCCTGTACAAAGGCAAGCACATCTCTCATGAAAACACATCTTAAGTGAACCTGATATTTTCCTCAGTCAATCCTCTGACATCATTTTACATAACATTCATAGACCATGTTTGCCAGATGGTATGTACAGGTACATGGCAGATAGCTTTTGATGCTGAAGAGCTTTATGAAGAACTACTTAGCATTTACTGGATAGTAAATGTTAGAAATCAGTCCAAGTTCAATCAGTTAGATAGAAAATGTTAAAATCCTCTACCTACTTGAGGTCAAAAATGGATGCTTCCAATATAGTAAAAAACAACTGTATATTCATTCCCCCCAAATAGTACAGAAACAAATGAATAATCATTGATATTTCCTTCTCTCCCTTAACAACTTTCCATATGATTTTGCTGCATCATTATGAGACTATTGGTCTCAGTTATTGTAACTATAATAAATAATTACTATTTGTAAAGTGCAAGCATATCACCCCTTAAAGTTTCAAATGCGCTGGGGGCCATCGGGGAGTTTAAGGGGTCGATTCCGATCTCGACCGGAAGCGCACCTAACACTATTCGTGCGGAAAAAAACCAAGCCGAACGCGTGTTTCCCGACCGATTCGAACAGTCGTCCGAATGAGCAAGTACGATGCGCATAACTGCTCAGATTCCGACCCAGCCGTACGTACCCATTCCAGGTCCTGTTCACCGCCCGAGCCGGATCCGTAAACGCCGAATCGAGTCGCACGGAAGTAAATATACAGCACCTTCCGGCCGGACTAGTACGATGCGCCTTCCGTATGCGCCGAACCCGTCGCTACGTCCGGCACGTCAGAGCATCCGGGAGAGCTGCACATAAGCTCCGATTCGCGCCACAAGACGATCCACGGCTACGAGACGAACAAGCCAGCGATGAGTACGAGTCGAAGCCACGAGAAACCCGAACGAGGCGACCCAACCATGAATCCCATCGCGCAGGTCCTACCAATACTCTACATCTATTACCGGAACCGGTACGGACGAGTACGGCGCAGACGGTAAGTTAAACACCCACTACACAAACAAACGACATGTACCCGACATATGTCACACACACATAGGGATGCAGAAATGACGTACACTAGCAACAGCAGAACCATAGGGGCGGGATGGCTATCACCAATGCCATACACACCCATAGGGGCCTGATGGCTACCACTACCACCACCCCTACTCATGTGGGCCTGGATGCCTGTCACTACAACCATCCCCACTCATAGGGGGATGGATGCCTACCACTAACACCACCCCTACTCATGGGGGCCTGGATGCCTACCACCACCACCACCCTACTCATGGGGGCCTGGATGCCTACCACTACCACCACCCCTACTCAGGGGGGCCTGGATGCCTACCACTACCACCACCCCTACTCATGTGGGCCTGGATGCCTGTCACTACTACCATCCCCACTCATAGGGGGATGGATGCCTACCACTAACACCACCCCTACTCATGGGGGCCTGGATGCCTACCACTACCACCACCCTACTCATGGGGGCCTGGATGCCTACCACTACTACCACCCCTACTCATGGGGGCCTGGATGCCTGTCACTACTACCATCCCCACTCATAGGGGGATGGATGCCTACCACTACCACCACCCCTACTCATGGGGGCCTGGATGCCTACCACTACCACCACCCCTACTCATGGGGGCCTGGATGCCTACCACTACTACCATCCCCACTCATAGGACGGGTAATGCATGACACAACCAGAATACTCCAACATAAGGAATGTCAGAAAAGACATCCCCCAACATCATGACAAGAGTGTGTAGTCTGTGTCAAATGCCTACAACACTGAACATGACATTGAACATACAATGTGACCCCCTATCACATGTGTCACACATAAATGTGTGTGGACTCCACAATGCAAGCAGACCATGACCACTGTGGGAATGGGGTCTAAACCCCCATCATCACAGTGACCAAAATGTAAGTGTGGGGTCCATAACTGAAGCACATTTTGAACATTGTGGCAATGGGGTCTAAACCCCCATCATCACAGTGACCAAAAGGTAAGTGTGGGGTCCATAGCTGAAGCCCAATTGAACATTGTGGCAATGGGGTCTAAACCCCCATCATCACAGTGACCAAAAGGTAAGTGTGGGGTCCATAGCTGAAGCCCAATTGAACATTGTGGCAATGGGGTCTAAACCCCCATCATCACAGTGACCAAAAAGTAAGTGTGGGGTCCATAGCTGAAGCACATTTTGAACATTGTGGCAATGGGGTCTAAACTCCCATCATCACAGTGACCAAAATGTAAGTGTGGGGTCCATAGCTGAAGCACATTTTGAACATTGTGGCAATGGGGTCTAAACCCCCATCATCACAGTGACCAAAAGGTAAGTGTTGTCATGGAAAAAGCTGCAACTGCCAAACAGCATGGATGATTCCTGGTCACACAACAACAAACACATCAGTGGCAAAGTAGTGCTTGTGTCCCATAGCAACATAGATTGGGTGAGGCAAACAGTGCAGTGCAAATAAAACATACCTTTGGCCATGTGCAGACAAATATCACCCATGGGGGCTGACATTGTCAACATTTATCAATTACACAATGACAGAAGTGACCATCATAATGCAGACCCACATATCTGCACCAATGGACACACAAATGTAGATATCTTGTGGAGACTGTAGATGTGAGGTGAACAAATACCATACCATGGCAGCAATGGGACATACAAACCATGATTATTGTGCTGACTGATGACCTAGGAGTCCCAGGGACAGCAGGGGAAATCCACCAAACAACATACAGCCAAGGGCACACTAAAGATATGCCAATGCAGTGGTGCAGATGCACAAACACAAACAGGCAGCCTCACACTGCATATCAAACACAACAGGTGATGGGGGGGTGTGCCAGTGTCCCCAGGCAACCACACAACACATGAGGAGGCCTGAATCCCAATTACACAGATGTGTATACAGTGCCACACAATAGTAACTCATGGATTGGATTCCCCTATGTGGGCAATCAGGCATTGTTAGATGAGAGGGAGCCCAAATTACACATGTCACACAAGCTTGTAGGAACAGCAACTAACACAGCAAGAGACAGACCCACCTCAGCACTACCCCCAGGGACCCCACATTGTGGTGACACTAGCCTGCATGATAATCCCATTGTGATGACAAAGGTAGATGTCGTTCACACTGTGAACCACAGCCATGTGTCCTGAGCAACTAACTACCATCACACCTACACAAGCACAAATCAATCAGCACGGCCTGTCAGCCAAGGCCAATATGGAGGTAGGGGTCTAGCCGTGCAACAACTCACATTTGCACAAACTCAACACCACACACCCTGATCTCCACCAATGTGCAGCAGTGAAGCTCACATGGACTGGTGACATTGCACATGCACCCATGACAATCCCAGGGGTGGTGGTGGGAACTAAGGTGCAGAAACCCATTACACATGGCCAGTCAACAAGACTCGTGAATGTCTGACACACTGCACAGTACGCCGTACATGGGCATGACGTGAAATCCACCCCAATCAATGGGATCCCGGCCGCAGTCACACACCAATGAAGAAGCCAAAGTGACCCACAAAGAACACACATAGACAACTTCCAACATTGCAGCTCTGACCCTGAGGAGTGGCAACATTCACAAACACAACGTGTCACAATCACTGAAAGCTACCACAAACTGTAAATTACATGACTTGTGTAACCAACAAGTGCCAAGGGGAATCCTGACTGTGTCCCATCTGCGTTTGCCCACATCCCCAGCCCTGACAACAAAGACAACTAGGGATGACAACCTGATGAACATTAGTTTGCCATGCACCCACATCCCGGAGAAACCAGGTCCAAGATGCTGGATGAACACAGGACAACTCAGCAAGCATCACAAACAGGAACATCTGTAGGGACACAGCCTGTGTAGGAAAAGGGAAGTGAACACACACAGACATGCTCACACAACACACAACACGGGCCCAGGCAATGTCACGGGATTACACACTACCATGAGGGCACTCCACTGCTGTGGAAGGTCCGCTGTGCCAAACCTTGTCTGTGCACGACTCAAACATGTCAGCAGAACACTCGGTCAGTGAGTCAACAACTACAACACACTGAAGGCTCTGCTCACATCAGCCTGGGTACGGGAGTGTCAGGTCAGTCATCTGCATACACCCAAAACACGTGTCAAGCAAGTTGCACTGTATACACAGATGAGTCCTTCAACATTGATGTGCTAAACTGCATGTCCAGTGGAGATGGGCACACAGTCAGGGAAATAGAAACATTGAACAATGGTAAGCCCACTAGATGTGCATCAGTGTAAGCCAAAGATGTTAATTTACAAATGCAAAACGTACATCCCTGTGTCACATGCTGAACATTACACCCTCAGACTGCAGCAAAGGATGCTATAGATCCAGACTACATTAGGACACATATCCCATGGACCACATGGAGTCCATCACAGCAACACTTCATTTTCCTGATCTGAACACTATTACAACTGTAAATGCATGATGATACTCATCTACATCATGTACATCCAAAGAAAAACCACAAGTAAACAAAAAGAGGCTTTATTCAGCACATGTTAAACTAACATTTTAAGTCCAAAAGAAACTAAGTCCAATGGCCAGTCCAAATACACAGTCCCAACAGGGTGATATGTGACAACTTGTCACCCATTGCTTGCCTGCACTGGTACGGACAGGGGACATCCCCTTCGGAGGGGCATACAAGGGGCAGGCCAGGCACCGCAGGGACAGGATCAGGGGATGCCAGAAGGAGGCAGTGAAGGGGTGGCGAGTGCAGGAGTGTCACCGGCAACTGCAGTGGAGGTGTCTGACTCAGTGGGGGCCGGCACCACTGTAGGGCACAAGTCTGATGGTGTGGGTGCTGCAACCACTGCAGTGGGCCGGTCAGATGGAGTGGACTGGGTCCCCACTGCAGTGCCCGAGTCAGACGGGGTGGTTTTGGACTCCACTGCAGTGCATAACTCCAAGGGAGTGGAAGGGGGGCAGATGAGGTGGGCAGGACAGAGGGGGGACCCGGTCTCCACACCAGTGGCACAAACAGGCAGAGCATCTGGTTTGGGGGTGGAAGAGCAAGTGGTAGGGGGAGGGCCTAAGCAGTTTGGGGATGCGGTATCGGTGTGTGGGGGAACCTGGGGCAGGGTGTGGCGGTGGAACCTGTGGAGTGGTGGCCTGGGGGATGGAGGAGAGAGACTGTGTGGTGGAGCTGTGTGGTGGTGGTGGTGGGGTCTTGCCCTTCCTGGTCCGGGGGGAATTTTGAATGGGGTCCTCAGTCTGCCTGTGCCTGGGGGAGGGTGTCCGGGTGTGAGGGGCACTCCCCTCTGTGTGTGGTGGTCGCCTCTTCTGCCTGGACTTCGTGTCATATGTATCTGTGGGGAAGAGGCCAAGCTCACAGAGGAAGAGCTTCTGGGAGGGGGGGTTGCAGGTGAGGCAAGGGAAGGGGTTTTGGAGGGAGAGGTATCTGAGGACGGCGGAGTGCTCGTGGATGCGTGTGTGTGTGTCTGGGCCCCATCCCCTGTGAGTGAGGTATCAGTCCCCTGACTGTGCGTGCGTGTGCGTCTGGATTTTGGCTTGTGTGTCTGTGTGCTGCTTGTTTCTGTGCTGGTGCGTGCCGGTGCCGGTGTGTGTGTGCTTGGGACAGGTAGGGTGCTGGGGATTGTGGATGGGGCAGAGGTAGGAGGGGTGAGGGACTGTTGCAGGAGGGACACTGCTGCCATCAGTGAGGAGGCCATGGACTGATTGGTCCGATGTAGGGCAGACATGCCAGATGACATGCCCTCCATGAATGACACCAGTTGTGTCAACAGACCCGTGTGTGCATGGAGGACACTCAGCATTGATGTCTGCCCTACATGGATCTGTTTCAGCAAGTCCACAGACTCCACACTCAGGGCATCAGGGGGGACAGAGGCAGGGGGTGCGGTGCCTGGCATGAAGGAGACACGCTCCCCTACACGGGAGCCTCCACGGACATGTGGGATGGGAGCAGATGGGAGGGTGGAGATGGTGGTGGTGGCGGGGACAGACTTGCTTGACGTTGCCTCTGGTCTGCTGACACCCGCCTCCACAAGGGAGTCCTCACTGGAAGTGCTGTTTTCCCCAGCCGAGGTGGTCGTAGCTGTGGTCTCCTCAGTGTGGCTCCCTCACCCTCCGTGCCACTGGGTCCCTCGCTCTCCCCTGCAGTGGACCCAGTCTGGCTCTGCCGCTCCTCTTGGTCCGTGGAGCTGTCTCCTCCTGTGGCCGTGGATGTATCTGCAAACAATCAGGATAAACAGAGCAACATTAGTCACCTGTACTGACCACACACACCACAGTAAGTACAGCACATCACAGAGCAAGCCCTGCCATCATTTGCTAGACATTGCAATAAGTGCTGACACTGATTTGAAGAAGCCCATTGTCTGCCTGACAGTCAGTCATGCCACACATATCCTACCTGTCCATGCACCCATCTGTCTGCTGCCTGTTGTATGCGACTAATCATATGTGCACACATGCACCACATACACAGTTATTGGACGTTCAAGAGAACATATGGAAATGTGTCACTCCAAACACATGCCATCTCCTGCCACTGACTCAGTACATGTGTCAGGAAAAGTGATGGGCAAAGTCTCTGTTGATTTGCGGGTTTTGCTTCCATCACCAGACACAATGATGTCCTCATGTCCTGATAGACAATGCGACAATGGTGTGCATGCAGGACATATCACACCACTGCTGGATCACCCTTTGCGATTGGAATGTCATGGCACAGGCCTGTCTGGCAAGTCAGTCATAACTGTCTCCTGTCACAGGGGCAGTGCATACACACAACACCAGTCTGCACTGTGTCACAATCATGGAAGTTTTTGAAATGTAAGCCCTGTAGCTGACAGGTGCACATGTGCACCCCTGGCCACCCACATCATGTGGACTGAGATGATCCCACGTCAATCAAATGAGACATTTGAGTGACTGCAAACACAAATCCATACACATGAGCACTTCACCGTCTGATGAGAATGAACCAAAGCTGCCTGCACCTCAATGTTTCATACAACATTGTGCACAGACAAGGGATCAGAGACCTATGCATTAACCTATGTGCAGATCCCATAGTCACAACTCAGATGGCTGGCCACCCCAAATTGTTAAACACTCCAGGAGTCCAAAAAGCAAGGCCACACCACGGTGACACAGAGGCATACACCTGAGTGAACTCTTCACAATGCCCAATATGTATGCTGACACACGGGAGTGGGAGAACAGAGTGCCTTCGATGTACGGAGTAGGCATTACAGTCCTGGTCCATGTGCAACATGGTATTACCCTGAACACTAGGCAGGTGGCTATGCGTGTGTCACACACATGATGTACATACTTCTGAGGCTCCTACCTTGGTCTCTGCAGCAGCATGGGTGTGTGGCACATACCCCAGACATGTGGTGAGTCAGAGCAGCAATTGGAACACATATTAAAGCCATACCCAGAGTACATGTCAGATCACAGGCATTGTGAGCAATTGTACCACCCATGCAGCCCACCACAAAGTTCCTGTAACTGATGCTGTCCCCAACTTGAACCACAGGTAACTGCAAGTACACAGTACCCAAGTGACCTAAGTCACAGACTGTAAGGGCCACACCTGTGTATCAGATGAGGAGGGGGCATGACACAAGTGAGGGACATGAGTCCAGGACGACATGACAGTTGTACTGTGGAAGTGGAACCAGGCTAAAGGAGTGCATAGAGCATGTCAGTCATAGTACACAGTTAAGGCTAGCACTTACCCCCTCCTTGCTGCTGTCTGGCCTTCAGCTGCCCATCCAGGTCAGGGAAGACCACCGCCAGGATCCGGAGCATGTGGGGGGTCAGGGTCCGGTGTCCACCCCTCCTGCGAGGAGGCGACAGCTTCAGCTGGACCCTTGCGATCCTCCGGGTCCAGCCCCGAAGGTCCTGCCACCTCTTCTGGCAGTTGCGGATCCTGCGCCTGTAGACCCCCACAGATCGTACTGCCCGGACGATGGTCAGCCAGATCTCCTACTTCTGGTGGGCAACAACCTGTGAGGATGACAAAGTGAAAAGGTCATTACTACACATGCAACATTTCCGTGCATCACACAGTTGGATATACATGTCTCAATCACAGGGGCATATGATGTACACAGGTAGTGCAACTATGGCTATGAACAGTTTACCAGCAGTTACTAAATGGTATCATTGCCTGGGAAGTCAAACCTTGTTGGAATGCACTGTTACTGCACTATACCTGTTCAGTGCATGTGACTACACACTTTGGGGGGTGACAACTACTCAGTGAGCATGCTAGCCACTGGTGTACACACTGTAAGTCTTGCTAGTCATACAACATGCACAATTAGAAAGGCAGTGGACAGCACACTCACCTGCTCCCTGGTTTCCCATACAGCTTGCTGTACTGTGGAAGGAGGCTGTTCAGTGCTGAAGGCTGGGGCTCTATCCACAGTACGTGCCATTGCAGTAGCCAGAGGATACAGAGACAGCAGCAGTGGTGGTGGCAGATGTCGTCCTGGAGCATGTAGTGCAGGCAAGTGAGCTCTCAGGGGAACAGCCAGCATTATATGTGTGCTGCAGAGGCAGATACTGTCCCATGTGTCCAAAGTGATAGGTCCAAGTCGTTTGCATCTTCTGAATCTGGCCAATCCATGGAATTGCACCACTTATACACGCCCACAGCATCCTTCAAAAGTTCAACTTCATGACACCCATGAATTTGCAACATTGTTGTGGGTGGCCAACTGAATTCACTGCATCCGACTCGTTAAAGCTTCGAAAACGCGTCCGTTACCATGTCAGGCCATAGCCAATGCGTGCGCACCGATCGGACCATTGCTGTACGACGCGTATTTCGAAAACAACACGCATCCGTCCACATCATATACAATGGCCAATGCGTGCGCACCGATCGGTCCATTGCTGTACAACGCGTATTTCGAAAAACAACACGCATCCCTCCACATCATATGCAATGGCCAATGCGTGCGCACCGATCGGTCCATTGCTGTACAACGCGTATTTTGGATGACAACACGCATCCGTCCACGTCATATGCAATGGCCAATGCGTGCGCACAAATCGGTCCATTGCTGTACAACGCGTATTTCGAAAAACAACACGCATCCATCCACATCATATGCAATGGCCAATGCGTGCACACAGATCGGTCCATTGCTGTACGACGCGTCCCTGTACAAGTCACTCGCATATGTCACCATGGTTGTCACTGGTGAACGTATGCCAGCCACAATTACTTGCCAGGGACTCAGGGGCACACCTACAACACCACAGCCTGTTCACACCATATCCTAAGGCATGTAAGGCTGCATTACCTGTGTGTGTATGGGGGTCAACATGTGGTTTTTTGGGTGGCACTTGGGGGCAGCCACTCCCAGGCTGTGCACGTGTTCATGGGGACAGAATCCTTTGTGTGTTGTGCACATGACCACTGTGATGTGCAACTGTTCAGTTCAGAGCATGTGGCATGGTCACATTTCCAGGTTGCGTATGTGTATGTCATGTCACATACACCCTGAGTCCCATGTGGGAAGGTATGTACGTCACAGGGTGACCCATTGCCACAATAGTGATGGCCCTCCACAGTCTGTGTGCATGTTGTGTTTCAGATGTCTCTGATTCCATGTGCACAATAGGAGACAGTCTCCACATCCACGTTGTTTGTGCATCGACTTTGATGTTGTGCGTGTGTGTGTCACAGACGTCCATGTCTGTCCTGCAGAGGCAACAGGGGCCACTACCTGTGGGAGTCATGGTTGTTTTGCTGACGTGTATATGATACGCCATGTCATGCCAGTGTCCATGTGGCAATACAGGGTCCCTGGGAATCTACCTGTCAATGAGCTGTGATGCCTGTGGCACATCTGTCCTCACTTGTCACTGTGGTGTGTGTTTGGAACGTGACAGCAGTACATGGGTACTGTGACACAGCCTAATGATTTCCCATAGCAAAACCTGGAACTTGTTGTCAACACATGTTGAACTGTGATGTTAGATGTTGGCCATGTAGGTGCCATATATGTCCATACAGAACGGCACACACATCAAGTACTTGTGTCTCGTAATGATGTATCATGTGATATTGAGTATGGGCAATGCCACATATGTGGGGTGACTGACAATCTTTCTTTGTTCACCTATGCACTGCAGGGCACCAGCTGTCCATAGACCATTCCCTGACCTTGCAACCATGGTTGAACGTGACTGCATCCGACGGTACCGCTTCAACAGGCCGCTGATTGAGGAATTGGCGGTGCGGTTGGCCCACATTTGCAACCTGGCCGGCCATACCCTACAGCGCTGACCCCCAAGGTGAAGGTGATGGCAGCCCTACACTTCTTTGCCACCGGTACCTTTCAACACACTGTGGCGTCTGCTGGTGGGATGTCACAGACCATGTTCAGCCGTGTGCTACGCGATGTTTTGGAGGCAATGTTGAGATACCTGAACCAGTACATCTATTTCCCTAAACGTCAACAACTCACTGACGTCAAGAGTGACTTCTATGCCCTGGGGAGGATGCCACATGTCATTGGCTCCATTGATGGGACACATGTGGCTTTGGTACCACCACAGGCACATGAGCAGGCATACAGGAACAGGAAACATTACCATTCTATCAATGCTCTGGTGGTATGTCTTGCAGATATGAGCATCTCACATGTGTGTGCACGTTTCCCCGGTTCTGCACACAATGCCTACGTGATGAGGAGTAGTCGCATCCCGAGGATGATGTCACAGATGCAGAACCAGCGTGCCTGGCTTGTCGGTGTGTACTGACTTTGTACCATTGTGTGTGTTCTGCAATGTTGTATTCCACCCTCTTTTCCAACTCAGCTAATGTGCAATTGTCTGTATGTAGGTGACTCCGGATACCCCAACATGCCGTGGTTGCTGACACCCCTCAGGAACCCTGTGACACCAGCCCAGATGCACTACAATGAGGCACATGGTTGGACCAGGAGAGTGATCGAGCGGACATTTGGTCTCCTGAAGAGCCGCTTTCGCTGCCTGGACAAGACAGGAGGGGCCCTCCCATATGCCCCAGCAAAGGTGTGCAAGATTGTCATCGTCTGCTGCATGCTACACAACCTGGCAGTGCGGAAGGAGTTGCCTCTCATCCTGGTTGACGATGACCAACATCCGCCACCTGTGGAGGATCCTGGCCTGGGCCACGATGCCAGTGATGATGATGATGATGAGGGTGATGTCCGCACACAGCTCATCACCAACTTCTTCAGCTGAATGTGAGTATCCAGAGATGTCATGTCAATGATTTGAGTTTGCATGATATGTGTTGGTGGTGCTCTGTTGCTGTTTGAGTGTGGCCATGTGCTACTTGACTGGATGCGTGCAGCGATGTGTCCTTACAGGTAGTCTGTACTCCCCAACAGTGTTGACATGCTAACTTGGTTTTGTGTAGGTATCTTGTGACATGTATTGGGCATGAGTATTGCAGTTCTGTCCTGTTCTTCAGTGCTTTTGACTGTGTGTCATGTCTGTCCTTCACAGGGTACTTTCAGAGTTGTTTGGTCAACTCGGATCCCCCGACACCATGATTCAGCTTTCAGGGTGGAAGCAGTTGTTTCCCTACAGGTGATGTGCCACACACCCCTGGACTTTATTTCTTCTACACTTGTTGACTGTGTGGAAACTGCCATGTGGGATTACCTTGCATCTGTAGTGGAAACAACATGTTGCAAATGTGTAATAAACCTGTGCTTCACTTTGGGATGTGCGTTGTCTGTGGTCACACATCTGACTGACATTTGCTTACTGCACCTGTGGGCTAGTTAACACAGACTCTGAATAGGTGTGGTGTCTGTGCATTCCACTGTATTTCCTGGTAACATCAGTGTAGGCGATGAGTCAGATGGCCCTGGTGTGTATGTGTTGTGTAGCCATAGTGGTGTGTCTCCCTCATATGTGTCACGTCGCCATGACTCACATGACGGTGTTGAACTTGCTGTAGCAGTTAGCATGCACAGTGTCATTTAGCAGATCACCATCTCCATGACAAAAACAACGTTGGAATCACAACAGAGGCAAGTATGGTGTATTAGTGAGTTTATTTACATACATGTGTGAGGATAGTGCACAGGATGGTGGGTGCTGTACATTGGGATTGGAATCCAAAGTTCCCAGATGAGTTGGAAGTGTTGGTAGCAGAAATGTCCTGAGTAAAGTCCACAGTCATCTGATACATTAGTCCAACTTAAACTCCCCATGTCATGTGGGAGAGTTGGGTTGCATTCGACAGGGTGAACAGTTTGCACACAAAGGAGAATTTCCAGAACAGGTGTTGGGTTCCTGGGGGATGTACATGGCCATCGGCCTCTCAGTTGTCCTTCCTCGGACGACCCCTCTTCTTTCTGGGGGACCCTCACGTGCAGGCCGCTGCGGTGCAGAGGACTCTCCACCAGAGTCATCCTCCCTCCCTGTGGCAGTTGCAGTTGTTGCGGCACCAGATGTTGTGGGCACACAGGGAGGTGTGGACATGTTGGTGCTAATCTGGCGGAGGCATGTCAATATGTCCTCTGCACCGCTGTCAGTTCTTCCAATGTGTCCCACTTGGACTCCATGCCAGACATGTGTGTCTCCACACGGGACATGTGTGTCTCCACACGGGACATGTGTGTCTCCACACGGGACATGTGGGAGTCCAAGCGGGCATGATGGGCAGCCTGCTGCTGTTGAATGTCCTTGAGGATCCCCACTACCTGGCTGACCTCTCCGGTGCTATTCTGGTACGCATCAGCAATGCGTACCAGTTGTGGGTCATCATGCAGTCCAGACCCCTCTGCAAACAGCGACCTCTGCCTACCACCCCTCCCACCACCCCTGGCCACACGTGCGGGACCTGTGGTGGCACGCACAGGTGACCCTAGGCCCCCTTGGGGGTTGGTACTGGGGTTGTTGTCCGTTGCTTCACGGTGGGCTGGGGTCCCTGTGCTGTTGTCATTCAGTGTCCTTGGTCTGTCCGTGTCGACGGGGTGGTCTGTGTGTTGCCAGATGTTGGAGGAATGGGTGCAGGGGGTGCAGATGGTGGTCCTGCTGGTGCTGCATGATGACTCACACCGGAGGTGCCAGGTTGGTCTTCGCCATCCGATTAGGGCAGAGGCTGTTCCACACCAGAGAGCTCAGGGGCCACTGGAGCCTGGGACAGGGACTCCTCCTCATCTGCTGCTGTGTCCCCATCATCACCTGTTTTTGGAAGAGACACACAATGTATGTTATGTTTCTGCAGGCATCAATGGTTCAAACACATGACAGTTGTGACTGTACCTCTGGATGCGGCCCTGTACATTGCATTGTCCTAAGTTGTCACAGTCAGAGGTTGATATTGGTGTGGCTCATTGTCCTGCCAACCTGATGCATTTCAATGTGGATGTTGAGGTGTGTGCATGACCAGCATTGGTGGTATTTGGTTGACATCCGGACCTCCTTCTCCCCGCAGCCCAGTTATCCCACCATGAAGCATGCCACCCTTGCAGTGGGTGCAGGTTAACTCTCAGGATGTCAGTCAGTGGTGTCCTGCTGTTGGTTGGTGCCCAGTTCCCAGCAGGTCCTGGTACTCCCCACAACAGAGCACCATTGTCAGACATCTTATAAGTGGCTTTTCACTCCCTGTGAGGTGTGCATGCTTCAGTGTGAGCTTGGTGGGCCATGTGGCTGGGGGATGTTGAGCTGTGACTACCACTCCCATCATGCTATTGCCTACACCCCCCTTCCCAGCATGCCCATACTTCCTTCCTTTTGACTCTGCTTCCCTGTGGGGTAGTGTGCCTGTGCTGACAGGATGGCTGACAGTGTTGTCCTGGCGTTTGTTTGGCTACAAGTCCCAAAAGTGTCCCTGTGCTTCACACAGCATAACCCAGTGTGGTTGTTCTTTGTGGGATATTTAATTAGAGTGTGAGGCATTGCATTCTCCCAGGTGAGTTGTGTGGAGTTTGTGTTAAGGGGGGGTGTGAGAAAAGCTGCTTGTGACTATGGTCAGAGCTGTCAGTCCTCCTTCCCACCCAGCCAGATATCCCACCATGGAACGTGCTTCCATTGCAGGGAGTGCAAGTTGGCTTTCAGGATGTCAGTCAGTGGTGTCCTGCTATTTGGTTGGTGCACAGTTCCCAGCAGGGCCTTGTGCTCCCCACAGCAGTACCCAGTGTCAGCCATCTTGTCAGTTCTTTTCCACTCCCTGTGAGCATGGTTCAGAGTGGTGTTGATGGGCCAATTGTGAGGGTGACCAATATCTGTGACTACAACTCCCATCATGCTATTGCCTACACCCGCCTTCCCAGCATGCCCATACTTCCTTCCTTTTGAGTCGACTTCACTGTGTGTGAGTGTGACAGCAATGGCAAGATGGCTGACAGTGGTGTCCTGCTGTTGGCTGGTGCACAGTTCCCAGCAGGGCCTTGTGCTCCCCACAGCAGTACCCAGTGTCAGCCATCTTGTCAGTTCTTTTCCACTCCCTGTGATGTGAGCATGGTTCAGAGTGGTGTTGATGGGCCAATTGTGAGGGTGACCAATATCTGTGACTACAACTCCCATCAAGCTATTGCCTACACCCCCCCCTTTCCCAGCATGCCCATACTTCCTTCCTTTTGACTCTGCTTCCCTGTGGGGTAGTGTGCCTGTGCTGACAGGATGGCTGACAGTGTTGTCCTGGCGTTTGTTTGGCTACAAGTCCCAAGAGTGTCCCTGTGCTTCACACAGCATAACCCAGTGTGGTTGTTCTTTGTGGGATATTTAATTAGAGTGTGAGGCATTGCATTCTCCCAGGTGAGTTGTGTGGAGTTTGTGTTAAGGGGGTGTGAGAAAAGCTGCTTGTAACTATGGTCAGAGCTGTCAGTCCTCCTTCCCACCCAGCCAGATATCCCACCATGGAACGTGCTTCCATTGCAGGGAGTGCAAGTTGGCTTTCAGGATGTCAGTCAGTGGTGTCCTGCTGTTGGTTGGTGCACAGTTCCCAGCAGGGCCTTGTGCTCCCCACAGCAGTACCCAATGTCAGCCATCTTGTCAGTTCTTTTCCACTCCCTGTGATGTGAGCATGGTTCAGAGTGGTGTTGATGGGCCAATTGTGAGGGTGACCAATATCTATGACTACAACTCCCATCATGCTATTGGCTACACTCACTTCACCAGCATACACAGAATTCCTTCCTTTCAGTGAGCTTCCCTGTGAGGTGGTGTTCTAGTGGTGGCAAAATATCTGACTGTGTTTGTTGGTTAGATTTGTGCCACTGCCTTGCTCTATTTGTTGTTAGGTTTGTACATGTCATGACACAGTTACATATCACTATGAGATGGCATGTATTTTGTTTATCTAACTAACATACACATCTTGGGATGATTATCTTTTGGTTGCTGTGGATTTGCTAAGGGTGCATGGTTTGACTATCCCCTTGACAGTGATGTGTGTGTATTGTCACACAATATTGGGTATATTAGTTCTGTACTCACCAGGCTCTGGGATGTTTGATAGTCCATATATGCTCACTGGTAGTAGAATGGCCCGCACCTTCTCCTCCCAGGGCCTGAGGTATACTGGTTTGGCAGGAGGGCCACTGCCGGTGCGATTACTCAAGGCGTAATCCTTCTTGAGAAGGTCCTTGACCCTCCTGCGCACATCATACCACCTGTTCTGGATGTCTTGCTTTGTGCGCAAACATGGTGATTGTGCGTTCACCCTGTCGACGAGCCTCTCCCACATCTTGGTTTTCTGCAACATGGGGGTCTGTTGGACCAATGTACCAAACAATTGTGGCTCTACCCTGAGGATTTCATCTACCAGGACTTCCAATTCACTGTCTAGGAACTTTGGATTCTTCTTTGGGGGCATGGTGATGGGTGGTGGTGGGGATTGATGTGTGTGTGTGAGTGCAAGTGAGGGTGGGTGAGTGTAGGTTTTGCTGGGTGTATGTGAGGGTGCTATTTGGGAGGTGCTAATGGTATGTGGCTTGTGTGATGGATGAGTTGTGGGTGTGTCTGTGTTTGCTGTCTGATGGTGTTCTGTGCTGGCAGGTCAGTTGAATTTGCAAAGGATCATGGTGGTGATTTGTGGCCTTGATATGGGTGGAGTTGTGGGTGTGTCTTTGTTCCATATTTTTTCACCCCTGTATTTATTGACTTTGTCATTGCTTGTTTGGCCCTTTTTTTTGTATTTTTCCTTTGTGGGTTTTGGGCATGTAGGAGACGTTCTTCTGACTGAGTAGGACGCTGCAGTTGGCTCGTGCGGGCTTCTCCGAGTCTTTCAAGCTGTGTTCCTGATGGGTTTCATGTGCGGCGTACGCGTCGGTCGCGGAGTATTGGGTTGCTTCGGCTCGGTTTTGTATGCGTGTCGGTCGTACGGCTTGGGCTCCGTGCGACTCGGTCTGGTTTTACACGCATTGCATCGTACTGCGCGGGTCGGAATTCGCGGGTACGTTTCTGTCGGGTTCATTCCTGGTGCGTGTCGGTCGGTTCTATTCGCGTAGTTTCCCGGCCGGATAGCTGGTTTCCGTGCGGTTCGGTCGTTCGGCTTGTGTTCCGTATGAGTCGGTCGTAATTCACATGCATTGCATCGTACTACGCGGATCGGGCAGCGCCGGTACGTGTCAGTCAGACAACATTCCCGTACCGAGTCGGTCGGTATGTTTTCCGGCCCGAATCGGAATCGGCCCCCATGTGAGCTGTTGCCCAAAGTCACATGGTGCTGAGCTGTGCTGCTGCCAGTGATCGAACCGTGAGCCCAGCACTCCAGAGACAGCAGCTCTGGCACCTGCGTCACATCTCTCCCGATTTTGCATTTACTTGCACTACTTGCATACTTTCATCTAGTTTTATTAACCTACACCATCATATAAATACTGAAGCAGAACTGTATGACTAACAAGGATTCTGATTGTTCATGTGTGAGTAAATTCTTACATCATTTTCTGATAACATTTAATCTGATTAACTCGCCTCTTTTAATTCTCCTATTAAACACATATTTATTAATCTTTTCCATAATTTCCTAATCTACAATAGGCTGAAGATGTGGGGAATTTTAAAAGCATTTACACAAAAGGCTCTTTGTTAATTAAAGACACTTTACTTTTTCTATATTGAAATGTACCTTTCCATGCCAAATGATCTCAGTGCCAAAAGGTAATACCTGTCTGGTCTGGTAATGTATTACAGCCATAGCTCAGGCAAGAAAGACTTGGTTTCCTTTTAATCTACTGTATCAATCACTTATGACACTATGACTACTATTGAATAATTACTATGGTAGATTGCCTTTCAGGTTTAATTCAAAAGATTTTTGTAGATTTGTATTGAAAATTGTGATGTAAAATAGATAAATGACTTTATTTGAACATTGGGCCTCACTTTGGACTTTTTTATTCTTTTTTTTTTTCATTTTTTTTTCAGACTGTCTAATAAAAGGAGTATTCATTGTTGATGGATATAGGATTACTATTCCCTGATACTGTAATTACCTATAATTTGTTTAAGATCAGCAGGAGGCAATTATACTGTCAACTTTGTTTCATACTGATCCTTAAGCCACTTTGACACAAAGGAAGAAAGTATTCACATTATAACCTTCTTTCCTTTTTTTTTTTTAATTGTTTTTTATTTTGTGCATACAAATATAAGCAAAAAAAAAACAAAAAGCAAAATAACCGTAGTTAGCAAATTCAAAACATAACACATAGCTTCAAAAACATATAAGATATACCCAACAGAGACAAAAAAGAATACAACAATAGAAAGGATGCACATTTTTAGTTTTTTAACCATCATCCCCCCACCCCTTCCACCCCTTCCACCCTGAACACCCTCCCCCCCCGGGGTTGGACAAAGTCTGAATCAAAATCAAAAATAAGAATCACAATCAATTGGCCTAATACCTCTCGAGCCAAGACCTCAGCGGAGCCCAAATTTTTAGTCCTTTGGAACGAGCCCTCAGCCCCCTTTTTGAATAAATTGCTTTCTCAAAATGATAGTTTGCCAGTAATCGGGACAGCCATTGATGAAAACCAGGGGGTATTGCATCTAACCAGGCGGAAGCTAGGCAAAGCCGTAATATAGCCATACCGATAAACACGAGGTATTCGCCAGGCCTCCCTTGCAATTGCGGGTCAACCCCCAAGCCGATCAAGGAAGATGATAAGACGACATCAACCCCCAGTACTTCCTTAAGAAATTGGGAAATTTCCTGTTTTAAATTCCACAAAGCCCTACATGCATTAAACATATGATTTAAGTCAGCCTGATATAAAGAGCACCGAGGACAATGTGTGCCTTTCCCTGTAGCCCATTTGGAAATCTTTTGAGGAGTGTAGTAGAGGGAGAAGCATGATTTATAATATTGAGCTTGGAGTCTAGTCGGGATTAAAATTTTCCGGGCTAATTCTATCGAATGAAAGAAAAGATCCTCCTGCATTCCTACTTCAGATTTCCATTTAGCTGCTCTTGACTCCAGGTCATCCGGCATTAACGAATTAAAAAAGGAGTATGCTTCTCCGATAGAAGGCACTACCTTTTTCCTTAATTTATCTATCATAGCATTTTTGGCAAAGCCTATAGGGCCTCCCCCTTTTTTACTTAGAAAATCCCGTACTTGCAAGTATTTAAAAAAATCCCTCCTATCTAAATTGTAGGTAGCTTTAAGACTTTCAAAGCTAGCTATATTTGTTAAAGAGTATAAATCGCCCAGTTTAGTTAGGCCCGCTTCGCCCCATCTTTTAGCAACGGGGTCTCTAAAAATTCCCGGCAAGTTGGGGTTGTTGCATATCGGGGTATAATAATTTAATCGTCCTATACCTAATAATTTCCGTACTTGCCTCATTGCTCTATATCCACCAATTAACGATTTAAAGCGGACTTCTTTGTAATGGCTATCATTCAAGAATTTCCAGAGCCACCCCCATGCATCCTTGCCCATTATAAGTTCTATGGGTGTTGGAATTTCATTACTTATACTATCTCTTGGTTTTTCGGAGATAAGAGTTAAATTAGAGAGTAGGGAGGTGACCCAGTAGTATAATCGAATATTAGGTAGAGCCAAACCTCCCCTTTCTCTTGGCAAAGATAAAAATTTGTATGATCTTCTGGGTTTTTCATATGCCCAAATAAAACGAGAAAATAAATCCTCGATCTGCTTCAAACAACTATTGGTAAATTCCACCGGAATTGCCCTTAGCATATACAAAAATTTAGGAAAAAATAACATTTTTATTATATTACATCTACCAATAATTGATAGATGAAGATTGTGTAATCTCCTTAATTCACTTTTTGTCTTAACAATCAGCGGATTGATATTACAGTCAACAATCTTATCAATATTGGCCAAAATATCAACCCCCAGATATGTGGCTTTCTCTACCTGTCTACTAGTATTAATCATATTAAAATGTTTACACACAATCTGCGTCTTAGTGCCATTTAAAGAGTACCCCGAGACTTGCCCAAATCTCACCGCTTCAGCCTCAATCTCTAGTATTGCTGTATCGGGTTCTGGAGTAACGATAGCAATATCATCGACGTACGCCAAAGCTTTAGTTTCCCATCCCTGGGATTCAATGGGTCTAATAATCCTATTGTTCTCAAGAAGCCGTAAGAAAGGATCGATATAAAGCGCGAACAGTAGCGGGGAGCTTGGACAGCCCTGCGCGTACCCCTAGTAATATCAAAAAAGTCTGTAAACACGCCATTTATAAAAAGTTTTGCGCTAGGTTGGTAATAGAGCATCTTGAAAGCCTGTATTAACCCATTGCTAACTCCGACCCTCGACAGGGTCTCCCAAAGGAAAGCCCAGGAGACCCTGTCAAAGGCCTTCTCTGCATCTAATAATATAAGTGCTATTGGCTTTCCTGAAACAGTAGCACCATCAAATAATGAGATGACTCTCCTAATACGGTCCGTCGTGCCCCGTCCCGGTATAAAACCATGTTGTCGAGGTGAGACCACCTTATAAATAACAGTGGCTAAACGCATGGCGAGGATCTTAGAGTATATTTTATTGTCAGCGTTAATTAACGTAATGGGTCGATAAGACCCTGGATCCAGAGGTGATTTATTTTTTTTGAGAAAAACTATAACTTTAGCCTGTGTCCAAGATTGGGGAGGCTTTCCCCCTCTAAAAACATGCAGAAATAATTGAAACATCAGCTCTTTCAGCTGTGGGGCAAATTTCTTATAGAACTCCAAGGGTATGTTGTCTAATCCGGTGGCTTTGCCACTCGGAAGACTACTAATGCATAACAGGATATCCACCCACTGAGGGAGCTCCGCTAAATACTGCTGATCTTCCTGAGAAAATTGTACCACTGGAGCCTGGTTAATATAAGAGATAACATCTCCCAGATTAGCGGGGGTATCCTCATAATATAAGGATTGATAAAATGAGTAGAAAACCTTGCGAATACGGTCTGGGTCGGAGGTACTTCCTCCTGCAGGGTCATTAATCTCAGCTATCTGGGTTTGAGTAATTCTCTGTCTAGCCCGGGTCGCTAGATGATGCCCCACCTGTTCGCTGCACTCGTATGCCTTCTCGCGCCAGGCCTCTAGCCTGTCAGCCGCTCTCTTAGCTACTACCTCTAGCATTTTTGCCTTGGCTAATATTACTTTATTATATGCTTCTAATGTGTCTTTGCCAACCAGAATTGCAGCAATCAGGCCTTCCTCCGCGGCTGCTAGGTCATTCTGCATATTGTTTAAAGTAAGTCGCTTTCCTTTGTTCAGAGCTAGCGAGAAATTAAGTGTCTCCCCTCTGACTCCGGCTTTCCATGCATCCCAGACTATATCTATTCCAGCGCTCCCTATATTTTCCATAGAGAATTGAGGAATCCACTTCCTCATATGAGTACAGTACTCATCATTCAAAAGTAGGGAGCGTTCAAAACTCCACTTGGGTAGAGCAACATTACTAGATCCAAACCCCCTAATTTCTAATACTAAAGGGTTATGGTCTGCCAATATACGCGAAGCCTTCTCTATTGAAGAAACATGCATAATAGTGTGAGATGCAAATCAATAGTCTAGTCTGGTATGCTTTTTGTGTGGAAAAGAGAAGAAAGTAAAGCCAGGATCCTTAGGGTGCCACAGATTCCAAATATCGGAAAGTGCTTGTTCCCGACAAAGAGTTCTTAAAGCATCAAAAACCTTTGGTTTATGACCATTATACACCCAATTATTATCAAGGGCAATATTCTGGTTAGAGGGTAGATTTATATTAAAATCCCCGCAGATAACTATGGGTAGTGGCCAGGTAGCTAATTCATTATTTATAAAATTAAAAACAGTCGGATCGTCTAGGATACTCCCATAGACCGCACATATTGTTATTGGGTCCCTGTTATCCCTACAGCATTCGGTAATTACCCATCTTCCGTTCTGATCAGCTGCGGTTCTAGTAAACCGGTTAGAGCGATTGGCTGACATTATTGCAACCCCTCGTGTCCTTGAGCTTTGAGTCGTTGCCCCTACCAGTGTATATCCAAGGGTATCTAACAAATGCAATTGTGCTCTTTCAATATGTGTCTCCTGCATACATATCACATCAGCCTTTAACAAGCGTAAGCCCATCGCAGTGTTCCTCCATTTCTTTGCATCATTAAGGCCACAAATATTAATTGTTGCTATGCGTAACTTATACATTCAAAGATAGCATTTTTCCACACCATTAAAAAAAAAAAAAAAACTGCTTAAAGAAGAACCCCAAAGTGCCAACCCCTTCCCCCCATCCCCAAATCCACCCCTCTCCCTCCCTTCCCCATCTTCCCCCCTCCCACCACCTCCCATTGAGGTTACCTGACGCAGCCTGCGCCAGGATGAGGGCATCCGAGCAATGATGAACCTGTGCCGCCCCCCCGGTCAATAATTGCTCACCATTTCATCCCTGTCTAGTTCGTAGTTGCCTCGTTATCTAGTGATCTAACCATTGCCAATACTAGGTACTAAAGCCTCAAGTAGTTGAAAAGACTCAGTTCCTACAATCTATATTCAAAGAGTAGTTACAGTATGCCTTTCAATTTTACTAATTAACTCCATCCTATTTACGTTCTGTAATCTCGGTCAAAAATGTTTGTGCTTGAATTTCGGAAGTGAAGCTACGTGTAGAGCCCTTATAGATGATCTTTAAGCGGGCTGGGTTCTGGAGAAAGACTGTGGCCCCAAGTTGCTGAAAAGGCAAAAAGAGTTGTCTCAACCTCCATCTGCGTTCCACAGTAGCGTGTGCGAAATCAGGCTGTGTAAAAAAGGTAATGCTATTGAACTCTTTTTTGTTGGTTGGTCGTGCTAGGTCATAAAGTAGCTGGCGCAAAAGGAAATTCCCAAAGTATATCAACATAGCTCGAGGGTATTGTGTGGAAGAATTAGAGCGTTTGGATGGAGTTAGGGAAAGCGATGAACTCGTTGAAGTTCCTTGTCCCAATCCCAGGAATCTAAATCCGGAAAAGCTCCCTTGAAGAGTGTGACCATAAAGGCCTTGGGATCGCCCCCTCGGCCCCCTCTGGGATGCCAAGAACGCGTAAGTTATTCCGCCGTAATCTATTTTCTTGCTCCTCGACTTTAAGCATGAGGTCTTTCACAATCCCCTCGTGTTCATCTCCTTGCGTTTTCAAGGTAGCAACATCTTTCTCAAGGTTTTCAGTCCGAGTTTCCACTGAGGCCATTCTGTCTGCAATCTCCGCGCAAGTCTTACCAACTTTCCTTACGGTGCCCTGAAGCTTCTGCGTGGCATGACGTGCTCTCCTATTATCTTGCTTAACCTCCTCCTGAAAGTTCTTAATGGAATACAGCAGGTCAGACAATGTGGGTCCGTTCACAGGAGTGGATGCCGCGCTGTCGACACCTCCCAGTGAATTGTGGTACTCCTTTAAGCCCCTTATTGTTTCATTAGGAGCCGACAGTTGTGAAGCAGAGTAGTCCCACTTCAGATCCATCATGCTACCCTGTTCTGGGGATCTGCGATCCTTATTACGATTAGACTTCTTCCTTAGGTTTTTTTTTCTTGTGGTAGTTTTTGCGGATAGCTCTGAGTCTGTGCTACTATTCCAAATGTAGCTCCCTCCTTCACTCGAGTTCTCTCTTCCCGACTTTGACCCACTTTCCATTGACTCATCGGTCAGTGAATAGAATTTATCGATGTTGTCAGGCGTTCTCGGCGGGAGGTCTTGCATTTCTTCTTCATTATTCTCACCACAGGTCACCAGCAAATCAATTCCTACAGCTGAGGCATTGGTAGTTGATTGAGTATGGCTGCCTTCCTCCTCTGCCGTTCCAGGTCTGATGGCCAAGGTAGATTGAGCAGCGGGTGTATCGATCTCCTGGCCTGCCTCAGAGGAAGCTCCAGCCACAGTGGCACTACCAGAGTTACAATCCGTACCAGCCGCACCACCTGCAATCATATTGTGTGCTTTCCCCTCATTTAGAGAAAAAATGTTTGAAATAAGTGGTTGACCAATTTGGGGTTTTGAGAGAGTTAATCCTGCAGCAGCAACTTTATGGGTCTTAACTTGAGTGCTTTTTCCCCGCTTGATAATCCGTTCAGCTTTTTCCAGGGAGTCAACACTTCCCACTACCTCTTTAATGTTTTTTGCCCCCCAGGTATCCGGCCGTTTCTGGCGGGGCTCCAGCGCAGTCAAGGCAGTTTGTTCACTCCCTGCGAGGTTTATCAACATATTTTTGTTTTTTAAGGTTTTCAACCCCCGCCCTGTCATCCTTACTTGTAGTGCCCCGGGAGCACGCGTGCAACAATGTATCCGCTGCCCTCTGGATACCGTTCGGCGCGTAGCTGTAACTGTAACTTCAGCTGCCAGGCTCCCAAAGATCGCCGATATCACGGCCGAGGAGTGCGTCAAAGTCAACAGCTGCCACAGGGAAGCGACAATCCAGGATGTAGGAGCGGTGAAGACCACAGCCGAGACAGCCGGCGGGGAGAGAGATCGCCTTGTCGTTGTGTACCACGAGATCCGCTCCACTGTGCCTGCGAATATTACAGCACAATGCAGGTACTGTGGTAACTCCATAAACCCGCCTTTCTTCCTCACTAGACCTTAAGGCATGGTTTTAGCAAAAGAAACAGGGTTTAGTCCATAGTTCAGAGAGTGTGACCGGCGGAGCGAGCAGTGGCAGCAGCAACTACTCGAACGCCATCTTGCCTCCTCCTCACCGCTATAACTCGACTTTTATATTCTTAAAGTGATTGACATGATTGATTTGAAAAATTGACTGAGTATTCACATACCATGATTAGAACATTTGTTATAATATTTGAGAATAGTAGTTACAAAGTGAAGTTCTGGGCCTTATTACCACCATCAAGGGTTTGGATCCACATTTATCAAATGAAAATGTAGTATAATGTATAATGCTAATGTGACAGCTTGGAGAAGGTGGTCATGCAATTTGACAATTGTCCCTCAGACTCCTTTTCCAGAGAGCTTATCTTACCCACTGATCAACGGACAATGTTACAGGTGTATGTGCTATGCAATGCTATTCAGAGACTGAAGGAACTTTCATACTAAAATATACCTCCACTCCCTGCTGCCCAGGTACTTAACTGCAATGGTGGGCAACAGTAAGCAATGGTTGGCCCAGATAGATAGAAACCATAGGTTTCAACTCAGGTAACCCATTGATGGCAATCGAGTTAGGGCTACACATTAGCCTCTTTAAAATCCATAATAATCCAGTCTACTTTATCCTGGTGTATCACCATGTCTTGTTCTTCTGCAGAGCCTCTGTCCAACTGGATTTTAAAGGAACCGAAAATTACTACATTTCCACCATAGAGTTGTTGCAAATTACAGATTTGATTGCAATTGATGCAAACCCTAGGAATCAGAGCTGCTCTGAAGGACCCAGGGGTGATCACGCTCCACAACAAAAGTTAAGTTCGATAAACAATTGAAGGATTGGGCGCACAACACAGATGTCGGTTGCATAGCTAATTGAAAAGATGCAGTATGATCATCCCAGTGCAAATATTTACCTAACTGGGGACTTTAATGCATGTGTCTCATCATCAAGCTATGCAAACTCCACTCTTCCCCAAATTGGAAGGCTATTGATAATGTTCACCCTATAGCTAAGTTATGCACTCTTTAAAAAGAAATGGAAACTACTGTTATGTTGGTTAGTGTGTTTTAATATTACCCGTTTGAGGTATGAGCACAGGAGAGTGATGCTAATTAAAGGTCAGGCCCCCTCATGCATTTTCATGCACTGATCACATTTCTGTATGTTTTAAAAATTTTAATAAAGTATGTTTTCTAATGATTGCTTATAAAATTAAGTGTGACCTAGGTTACATAATAAGATAATGATCCTAAATTAAAAACTATACATTGGTCATTCAAACCCCAAATTGATATCAGAAATAAACTGCTGCATTTTACTCCACAACATTTGAAGTTCAGAATAGAGACTGGTGATAATGGATAACATAAAATATACTTTGGTAGGTATTCATTCCCCTATACACCTCAACAGAAAAGGCTGGGAACTGAGACTTGGGCACACCTAATCAAAGAAATGAAATGAGAATCATCTTAGTGTAGACAATGGTAACAACAATGCTAACATATGAGAATGAGTAGATTAGAAGTAAAAGGATATCAATACTGAAGGATAAATGCAAAAATAAACACAAAGAAAAAAAGGCAACCAAATCCTATGAATGGAAACCCAGAATGGTACAGACTGACAAAACAGGAAATGCATCGCTGTTAAACTGAGAGAGATACAAGTTAATTTCATTGGGGAAGAAGGAATGTCTACTTATGTCAGTTTTATACTAAATAGCATCAATGTATTTTAAAACAACAATTGCAAGTTGCACTCAAGGTACTGTTGAGGACATTGTAGTTTCAAAGGCAGCAAATATTTCAGATCAAACCAAGACTATGAAATCATCCCGAACGATGGTACCTGATTAACTCAAGTCAATTATTTTAGTCAGGCTGTACACATCAATCGTTAAGAAAGAAACACTTCCTCTGTCATCGAAGGGCATGCTTCCTGACCCAAACAGATGCTACTAGAATGTCTGGTGGTCTGTGTTGGTATTTGTTTTCTTCCTTCAGTTGGAAATATCCTTTAATTTATTTTACTTTTTGAAAGGTAGGGGAAACATTATACCCAGGGCCCACCCAAAATGCCTTATGAGACTGCAATTCTCAAAAGATGCGTGTGAATCACTACATATGCTTCTGAAAACACTACCAGTAGTTCTCAAATCAATATGAATGCAGAGAGCCCAACTCACAAAGGTAAACGTAGACCTGAAGTTTAAGTTTAGAACTGGATTCTAAGGGCCCATTTCACAAAGGTAAACTTGGACCTGATGTCTAAGTTAATCTTTGTGAATTGGGCCCAGAATGTTTAAACAGAATAAAAAAATGCCATCATAAGCTGTTATGTAGCCTACCATCTTTGACACCCCAGTGACAAGACTATTAGAAGCATGAGAGGCCATCATATCTGTCATAAAAGAACCTTCAGCAGGATCAATGCATGCAATGTTTTTGTAATTATTCCTGGAATGAGAGCCTCTCACATCCAAAAATTGCTGCAGAGACCTGTTTTCTGTTGTAGTGTTTAATCATATCTGAAAATCTAAATCAGCAATATAACTTGTATTCCATCTCATCAAAAGCCTGGCCATAACAAACCAAGACAAGTGATACTTAAGGTTCTTCATCACCATCAGGTTGCCCTTCTACAAAACGCCGCATGAGAAATTCCCTCCCTTCTTGTTAATGGCAATGAAATCTTCAGCCATCAAGATTTTGCTAAATAGACAGTTGTCATTCGTAAGTATTTTACAGCTTTAAGACCACGACTTAAAACTTTGCATTCAAATATGGACTATGTGACCCTTCCACCATGCTGATTTGGAAAGATGACATCACTAAATCATTACATCATCCAGAAGATCTTCAAGCATTTTTGGAAAATCATCTCCCATTTTCAATGGAAATGCAAAGCCCATCAAACTGACATTAATTAGTCACGTATTAGCCCTATCAATAGGACCTTATGATTGCTACGGGTGTTTCTCACTTGGCTATTCTTCTCAATGCACGCATGTGTCTCATCCTTATTATATATGATCTCTGTTGTCTTTCTATGTAGGTTTCTATGTGTATTCCTTTCTACTATTACTATCTGTCCTCAAGCTACTTCATTGGTCTCCACTGCTTCTTCCGTATCACTCTTATTGTTGTCCCCTGATTGTAATTCTTATTTTATATCTTGACCTATGGATACTACTAATACAATTAAAATTGTTTCTCTGAATATTAAGGGACTACGACATCCTGTTAAACATTTGAAAATTCTAGACTACTTATTTAGGCATAAAGTAGACTTTTTGTTTTTTTGCAAGAAACAAATATATAGATGACAAAATCTTGGCCTATATGCAAAAAAATGGGTTAATCAGATAACATCTTTCTTAGCAATGAGTAAGAAATTTGGTGTGGCAATTTTATTTTTTAAGAAGCTCCAATTACAAATTTTGGATAAACACTCTGGTTCAAAAAGCAGATTTCTATCTGTTAAAACGTGATAATACTTTATTACATTTGATTAATATATACGGACCAACTGTTAATGACCCTACTTTTTGGAATCACATTACCTCTGCAATTATTCAACTTGGAAATGTTCCTCTTATTGTTGATGGACATTTTAATTTGAAAAGTGATCTCCTTTTAGATAGACTTTCATTTAGTAAATGTACACTTCCTAAAGCATTTTACTGCTAAACTTATTGGCATTTGGAGATTGCATTTCCCAACTCAAAAATACTTTTGTTTCCAACCATCATAATTCTCGCTCACATTTAGATTATTTATTAGCATCCAGATTTTTGGTAAAATCTATAATTCAACATTCAACCTTCAATCAGAAATATTGAAATTTCTGATCAAGAAATGATTTCACTATGTTTGCAAGTCAATAATTTTTCTGTTACTCATACTCGATGGTGCATGAATGTTGATACCATTCTTCAGGGTGTTAATATAGACACAATACTGGCCGCTATCCATGATTACTTTTCTTTCAACTCCGATTGTGTATCATCTCCTATTATAAAATGTGATGCTTTTAAAGTGTACATATGTAAGATAACAATTTATATAAAGGCTCACGAAAATAAGGCATTCAATGTAAAACTATCAGATTTGGAATTTGCTCAATTATAAAGGTTATTTATTTCCTCTAACAATATTACTTTTAAAACTACCCTACAAATACTTAGATATGAATATAATTCATAATTAAGTAAAAGAGTATAACTTTCAAATCAGAAAGCTACGTTTTCTTTCAATGCTACAAGATCTAGGAAATTCTTAGCCAGATATCTGCGTATTAAAAAAAGATAGAATCTAAATTCATGCTATTCATCGAGATAATGGTACGATTGCTGTATCTACTCCTGAGAATGTTGTTGAATTCCTAAAATTTTATCCACCCATATATAACAAACCAGATCTCCTTAAACCTCAAGTTATCGATGTGTTTTTAAAATCCGCTAAACTTCCACAATTTTCTCAATCTGACAAGTCCAAGCTAAATACTCCTACATCTAAAGAAGAAATTCTAACAGCTATTCATTCCCTCAAACTTCAAACATCCTCTGGACCAAATGTTATTCCTGTGGAATTTTATAAAGCATTCACTGCTGTCCTTAATCCCCAATTACATCACTTATTTACTGATTTCAGTAAGTCAGGCATGGTTGTAGGTTCTTTTACAGAAGCCTTTAATAATAGTATTACTTAAACCAGATAAGCACCAGAGTAAAGTCTCTAATTATTGCCCCATCTACCTCATAAATCAAGATTGTAAATGTTTCTAAACAATTCTAGCCACTAGACTATCCAACATTTTATCATCACTCATACATATACATCAAACAGTTTCATAAAAGAGAGAGAGATGTTCTGTCAATAGTACACAACTTGTGTTTCATGTAATAGACAATATCCAAACCTTTACTTCACCCTCTGGCCTTCTTGCTCTAGATGTTAAAAGAGTTTCGAAAAAAGTTAATTGGCAATTTTTATTTCATTAGCTATCCTTATTTAATTTTGGAAATTATTTTATTAAAATATTATCTGCATTATATTGTTTCCCTTCTGAATGCTGCTATATTAATGGTCAGTTCTTTAACTCTTTTTTTCTTTATAGAGGAACTTGTCAATGATGTCCATTATTACCCCTTCTTTTTTGCTAGCAATTACACCTTTGCTTTCTAAATTCCAATGAAATCACAGGAATTGACATTGCAAATGTTACACTTAAAATGCCTGCTTATGCAGACTATGTTTTTTTATACATTAGTAACCCAGCAACCTCCTTACCTGCGGTACTAAATCTCATGCATAAATACTCCTATGTTTCAGGTTACACTTTAAACATTATTTAAACTGAATTCTTTCCTCTAAATGTCCTTTGCATGACTGATGTGTTAGACAGTACTGAAGTTATTGGGCAAAAAGAGAAATTAAAATATTTGGCAAGCCAATGTTGATGCTCTCTTAAGAATTCAATTACATTAAACTGTGACAATTTAATTTCTAAAGTTACAGATAAAATTCATCAATGGTCTCCATTGTACTTGTCATGATGGGTAAAAGCTGAAGCTATGAAAGTGGTATGTGCCCCTATTATTTTTTACACTTTAACAATGCTCCCATTACAATTGCCTCTCACACATTCTATAAAAAGATTGATAGGATTATCTCCAAATTTCTTCAGCATCATAAGCTGCCACGTATTCGCTATTTTAAACTCAAACTTTCCAAACTTAATGGGGGATTTGGTATGCCATTGATTTTTTCATTACCATAAAGCATTCATTTTAACATGTGGTTATGCTTGGTTTATCTGTATTAATGCTATTTATTAACCTAAATGGATCCAAGTGGAACAACATATAGTTTCACCGTTTCTTCTACCAACATTATTATCTATGGCCAACTCTAATAAACTTGTTAAATCATATACCATTAGCACATCCACTAAAAGAATCATATATGATTTTGATTCTTCATTTCCTTCACATATTTCAAACTCTACCAAACTATCTCTATGGCATAATCCAAAAATAAAATTTAATCATACCATCAAATTTTGGAAGTAATGGATAATTTGGTTGTCATTCCCTGATTGCAAACTAAGTTTTTGTTACATGATACAGAAGCCCATATGTACGATATTCTGGGTAATGCTGTACTTAATTCTCTTCAAAATATGTTACCCCAAAATACCACCCCTGATTCAGAAATTTGTATTCAAGCTTTTTCTGTTTCCCCACACACAGTTTCTAAATTTTACAAACAATTAAACAGTACCTGTGACTCTAACTTGAATTTTCTCACTAATTACTGGAATACAGAACTTTCTACAGATTTCTCCTTGGATGATTGGAGACGAATATGACAAAAAAATATACCTGGATGGTTTCCTGTGTCTTTGTCACAAACAAATGCTTTTATTTAATTTATTTGTTTATGGAATCCATGTAAAATAGATATGCTAGACTTGTTGATTCCCTTGTTTGGTGGCATTGTAAACAAAATGAGAAGTCTTTAAAACATGTTTTATTTGAGTGTAAAGTAATATTCCAGTTTTGGAGAAATGTCTAGGCTATTATTATTAAAATACTTCCCATCACTGACACTTTCACATATAACATGATTATATGTAAATCCACTGCAATATCCTCCAAGTTATCGAATCCCCTAATGCACTTTTTGACCTCCTGATCTCTATAACCATCAAATCTATCACGACTAATTGGAAATCCACTGATGCATTGTCTGTCCATGCTTGGTGGTCTTGGGTTACATTTACTAGATCTGGAGCCTGGCTATCTTTTAAGGGAATATTTAAAAATACACCTTTGTTTCAAAAGCTTTGGAGCCCGATTGATGACTCTATAGCAATATACATGTAAGGTATCTGTTACTTGCATCTGTTATTTCTTATAGCCATAGTTTATAGCCTATGACATAGGAAGTAGCTCTTGTTTGTTCATTATTTAACATTTCTTTTCTCCTAACTGCACGACAATTAGTAATTTTAGGTATATTTATAATGCAAAAACTATGTTTTAATGTTTATGTATATTTCTGCTATATATACCATTACTGTATAATTTGTTGTGTTGTCTACCTTTAAAAGTAAATTAAATATTTTGAACTCAAAAAAGAAGCATGAGATGCCATCATATCTGTCATAAAAATACAACACATGCAAAACTTTTTTACTTATTCCTGGAATGAGAGCCTCTCACATCAATCAATCAGGATTTGTATAGCACAGCTGGTTTACCAGTGAGGGTCTCAATCACGCTGCCTGTTCCTATTGGTTGAACATCCCAAAGGTGCTGAAGAAACCTGTTTTCTGTTGTAGTGTTCAATTGCATCTGCACGACTTTTACCTACTGTATCTTAGACCTATTGATTTCATTAACTAAAGCTATAGCTAGATATTGATTTTATTGCATGTGATCACTATTTCATAATGGAGTATGCCTTAACTATTCACCCAATATACACAGTTCGCCATCATGGTTATTATTGGAGTACTCGGACAATCTGGCGGATTATAATTGTATCCAAGGTCCTTCAGTCACCGTAAATACCTGATACTGGGTATGCAAAAGCTTTGAAAAAGCAAATAGCAAACTTTATGCTAACCTCCACCTCTTCCATGCCATTGACATTCATAGTTACGTTTTCATTTTGGACTTAATAAACAAAGGACTTTCTGTGACTAGTTGTGTTTTTCTCATTCCTTGGATGTGAATTTTTCTTGAATTTATAATAATAATAATAATAATAATAAGTAATTTGTAGAGCGCCTGGTTGCTCCATCCGGAGTGTCCCTGCACCAGGAATTCATTCTCCAATACTGAACCTATATAACACACTCAGCAGGCCCTTACATTTGAGCAAAAAGCCAGGTTTTAAGTTTCTTATGAAAGGCAGGTTCTGAGCATTCCTGTCTCAGAGATAGAGTCATGGTTTTCCAGATTTTGGGAGCTAGAAAGCTAAAAGAACACCCTCACATACGTGCTTTTTTCACAATGGGACTCACGGTGAGGGAGGCCCCTGCAGACCTACAACTTCTGCTGTGTCGCTAAGGCTTCATCCGAGAATATAGATATCTAGGCCCTTTTCAGTTCAAACTTTTATGACAAAAGCACATACCCTTAAAGGACACTCTCTTGCTCACAGGAAGCCAATGTTGTTTGGCAAGGGCTGGTCCAGGGGAGAACGCCTCGGGAGATTGAGCAGCAGGCGAGCTGCCACATTCTGCACCCTCTGGAGCTTTCTCAATATACCTTGTGAGGCTCTTAGATATAACACATTACAATAGTGAAGTCTGGACATGACCAGTGCCAGGACAACTGATTTTCTGGCAGCTTCAGGGAGAAGGGCCATGATCTTGTTCACTGTTTTTTGAATACCGAAAGATTTTCCCGCTAGGCTGGCGATTTGGCTGTCAAATGATAGATTAGCTTCAAACCAGATGCTGAAGTTCTTCACTTTAGGCTTGGGAACAGGTACTGGTCCAAGTATGTCTACCCACCAAGCAGTGGACCAGTTAGATGGTTGCTTTCCTAGTATGAGAACCTCAGTTTTTCCGGCAAATGTTTGAGGGAGAAGTAATCCTAATTTACAGCATTTACTCTAAGTAGCTAGGTTTTACTCTATTCTTATGGTTAACTATTATGCATGTGACCGAATTTAATATGTTTGTCTCTTGCCTGTGGTGGCACATCAAACAACAAAATCTGCAATGTAATGGAGTGTGATCCAAAGTATTTATCAGTTCCTGTGATTCATTCAATGATTTGATCCATTACATTCTTGCATCACATTTTAATGTCTTTAATTTCATAAGTAGATATGTGTTACTCTTGGAAAATTATGAGGAAGGCATACATAATCTGTGAATGAAATACAAATAGTCACAGAAAATGTTTTGTTAATCAGTAATAGAATTTCAGGAGTAATGCAAACCTAAGGCAGGAGGATGACATGAATAGGCACATTAATAGTATGTAAATTGCAACTTTATAGTTAGGTAGATTGTCTTGCAAACCACTTTTGTAGAAGAGGCATTGCTGACAATGGTGTGGGTCATTCTGTCATATTTATGTTTTCAAGGGCAGTATGAGGTATAATTTTACCATCCGTGCTGGGAGCTGTAGTGGGTAAAAATCTAAAGCAGTATTGTAAGCCCTCCTTTCCGCTTCTCTGAACTTTGGCTCCACTGTTTCACCCCAACCTTACCCCATTGGTCCAGACTCCATTGACCATCCGTTCCCATTATTTCCATCCCTTCCAGTTACCATCCACCGATTGTGGCAGATCCTATCAATTGACCCCTAAAGTAAGGGTACATGGAAGCGTCCCATATTGAAAATGGTTGTAGGGTCATTTTCTCAAATGTCTATGTGTAACTGGTACTGTTACACCTTTAGATGACAAACTTAAACCATGAATGCTTTTATAAGGGACACTGGAAATATGCAATTCTGTGGGTGATGCATTTTTTGCATAATTATTGATTTGCCACATAATCAATCATCTGCTGCACAATTTCAGATTTTAACAATAAATGTTGCTAGCTCAAAATTTACTAAAAATGCTGTGACACGCACTGATGCGGGGTGTACAAACATTGCAAACATTGACTAGTTACATTTCAGTAGCCTTCTGCTCTATTTTGAATATTAAAGTAATATTAGTCAGGTGAAACATTTTGCTAACACAGTGTTTACATGGGTAAAAATGACTAAATAATGCAGTAAAACAATCACAAAATGTGCCACATTATGCCGCATGATCCGTGTAATTTAGTCAACTCTGCTACATATTTTGGTCCTCTCCTGCTGCATAATTCTAATAGTCTGTTTTATTTAATGAATTTTGTAGTGATTGCCTATTACGGTTCGAAAACTGATAGCTTGCTAATTTTGTGTCTACTTTGCACAACGCTTTAGACACACTATAAAATGCACACTATTTATTAAGATAGGACTATGAGATTGGTTTTAGATCATTTCTTCATTGCAGTATTAAGATGGCTATTTACAGCCATGATTATTTTTAATTGTGCCATGAATTTAACAGAAATGATAAATTCCAAATCTGTATTAATGATTGATTACAATGTAATTCCAAATTTTGAATACACTATGATTCTGATGAATTAATAGCAAAATGTGCATTACTCTGCTACATATAGTTAAAATGTGGGGCACCATCAATGGACGAATTAGTCCCACAAGTATTTCAGTGGCTCTTGCATTGGATCATGTGACCTTGAAAAAGCTCACAGATGTGAGTGAAACTTTGGCTGTGGTGTGTGGTTGCACCCCACCACCACTTTTGTTTTTGCACTAATGCACTTTTGCACTTTTGTATGGAATAAAATAAATATTTTCCTATTTTACAGTATTTATGGTCCCGATATAGCTGCGTGGAATATGTGGGCCAACACGTGGAATTATTATATTAAGAAAGTTCAAGGCTTTTGGCGTTTTCATTGTATTACTGTTCGAAAACTGTCAACAGTATGCAGAGTTAATGTTCGTGCAAGGTCAGTCAGCTATGTTACATCACATAACTTGCATTAATATCCAATGACTACTGACATAGGGTTATAACCCACTGACTAATGAGCTGGAAGTCAGTTAAAGAAACTGATGTCGGGAAATGGCTTTTGCCATTACATCTATTGATTAAAAGCAAAAATAAGATATGCAGTAAACAGGTTGTATTGTTTCCGAGAGGGCATTAATGACTTGATATAAATGAATTTTGCGCATTTCTTCTGGGAAACAAAAGCACGACTGATGGTAAGCTAAGTTAAATATTTATTTAAGGATTTATTTTAAAATTGAGTAAAGTTGATTGTGTTTTTTTTCTTCAAATTAATACTCTGTACTGTAATTGGCTTATTCAAGTAAATGACTTTCCAGTACTATGTTTCAAGGTTTATTGCCTATAAGATCAAAAAATAAAATAATGAAACGCGGGAATATCTGTTCAGGTTTCACACTAATGAAACACCATGGTAAACGCATAATTCAATTTTAATAGAAAAAGGAGCGATTGCTAATTTTGCTCATAAAGATACCATTACAATTTCTGTTCACAGGCAGCACTTGAATATAATTCAGAAGCAATTAGACCATTGGAATCGGCCGGGGTTGATTACTAATTTCTAACTGACTAATAAAATTACACATCCCACAATTCAAAAATAGAAAGCTCTCCAGCATGATAACCATGTTTTAGTAAGTAGGAATGCTGTTGAAATCCTCCTAGAGATGGAAAATGAGCAAGTATAGAAAGACTATAGGTATGCAGAGTTGTTTGAGTGGGGGCTTGGTGTTTAAGATTTATTTCGCATCTACTCCCACAAAATGCATCAGGAATTTAGGATTCAGATATTTTATGTACATATTTATACCTGGAGACAAGCCACAAATAGCTTATTCCCCAACTATCTCGAAAATCATTACCGAGGCCTAGGTTTACTAAACTTTGACACTCAGCAATGCAGCAAGGGAAGTTACTGAGATGCTTTCGGTCAAAGGGAGAAAGCAGAAATGTGCCATATTAGCAGAGATATGACACAGTTCTGCTCTTCCATAGCACAGATGCTGACGCACTTCTAGCAACCTAGCACCAACCCAGGCACACTTGCACTGTGACACAAGGGTGCCTGCATTGTGGCCAGAATGCCCCTTCCAACACAAAAACTATTCTTAGAGACATCACAAATGCAAAGAATAGGTGACAAGGAGAAATAAAGAGATTTCTCCTCATTACATCAACCTTGGGTAGGCACAAACCCAAGTTTACTGACTTTAGTAAATATGGATGTGCGTCAGAATACATGAGTGGATGCACAGGAACGTCCATGGCCCACAATGCATTGTCTGCCTGGTGCATTGTAATGCTATGCGCTGTGTTTCATAATTAACGCACAACAACACAAATCGGGCTTTGTATGATTTTGTAAATACCAAAGTAGATTTTGTGTCGAGACTCCACCATAATGTGGTGCAATCGTGTTGCAAAATCTTAGTAACTCTGATTCCAAATGTGCGCCTTCTTGCAACTAACGCTCAGAAAGTCAGACCATCCTAGTCACACCAAGACCTCCATGCACTACTTCAAAATTCCAGTCACTCAAGCTATGCGCAGCCATCCACTGGATTTAGCTTCCTTCTGACTTGTGTTCTGTCTCTTTACACATTACTGCAAGATTACACTGAGAATCCCTCCTGCAAGAAAGCAATGAAGTACCACTCTGATGCAGTCATACTTATTTATCTCTTTTCACCTTTATTTTCTGCTTTATATATGTATTTTAGGGTATATTGGGATAAATGCATTCACTGACTACATATTGTTTCTTCTCATCCTCATACTAGCTGCCTTCTCCATATTTTATCACCTAAGTTAGTATTGGCTGATAATCTGTGATTTTGTTGCTATGTTCATCTTGTCGAAATATTCTGCTTTGATCAATATATGGATAGTCATATACTAATAAGCAGTATATCCTAATCATTCTTCCTCATCACACTGCTACCTAATGGGAGGCAGGGAGTGCAATGCTGCAATGCTATGGACACCATTAGGGATGTGTACAAAGGTATTAGTCACTTGTAAGTACGTTACGTGTGCATGTTTACTCTCACCCATTTGAGTAACTTAACTACTTTTGGCTAGTAACAAAATCAGATTTTAAAGTTACTCAAAAGAGTTGACTTAAACGTCTGGAGGTGATGGATACTTTCTCCTATCTAGCGGTTTTGTTTGACAGCAAGAACACTTGGAAACATATGGTGGTCAACAGAGGGCTCCAAATGGAAAAGAGCGTCAGGGCTATTCACAGATTCATAAAAAAGATAGGGTCCACACCACTGGAAGCAATAAAAAAGGTTTATGTGGCAAAATCGATTTCTGTAGCTACATATGGGGCAGTTGTTTACAGGGCCGGACAGGGAATCGAAACCGGCCCTGGCAAACTGCTCAGCCGGCCCACCTGGGGGAGAGGAGGGGGGTGCGGCGGGGGTGTTTGTTAGGGCCGGTTTCGGCCGATTTTGTTACAGGGGGCCGATATTGCCAGCCCCCGTAACAAAAACGGCCCCCACCCTGGCGGCCCACCGGGGAAACGCCCGGTGCCCGCTGCGGCCAGTCCGGCCCTGGCTGTTTAGGGGACGGCAGATGTATCAATCTTGCAACGAACAGAGGATGTTTGTTTAAAGAGACTGATGGCCACTCCACAAACCTGCTGCAACTTTAACTGCCATAATGCGCTGGGTCCATTGTTCCCTACAAGATGGGCGCGCACCTGTCTCTCCTCGAGCGCGCAGTAGGGTGTCTGAAGCGCGCACAATGGCAGGTAAGCTCAGCAGCAAGTGCCTCCTGCACTTGCTGCATTTCTTTTGTTAAAAGGGCGCGGCTGCTAGGCAGATTGTAAGCCTTTGTGAAAGTATTCATGTTAATCGCAGCGCCCAACATGCAGTTGCAATTAACATGATTACTTTCACAAAGGCACACAATCTGCCCCGCAGCCGCGCCCTTTTAACAAAAGAAATGCAGCAAGTCTACAATCAAGGTGTTAGCTTTCAGAATCACCCGAAAGCACATGCTGTGCTTGTAAACTTGCTGCATTTCTTTTGTTAATAGAGCGGGGCAGATTGTGTGCTGCGCTCTATTAACAAATGAAATCCAGCAAGACAACAAGCTTCGAAATGCAGGATGTTGAGCCGACGTGAGGCTAGAAGCTGCTTTCTCAGCTCGAAAGTCGGTAGCTCTAGCCTTCTGCCGCAACCTCGCCCACAAGAATGGAAGCATTTTCAATATTATAGTTGTTGCTTATTTATCGTATGCAATTGACAACCATTGACAAAGCCAATAGTCCTGGCTTGGTGTAGGTGTTATGCTACTTGTGTTATATATATCTGAATGAATACCATTGACAAAGCCAATAGTCCTGGCTTGGTGTAGGTGTTATGCTACTTGTGTTATATATATCTGAATGAATGGACAGAAGCAGCAAAATACCACTGGGGCAGCACACTATGCTAAGTACAGATTTTTAGCTTAAGTGTTTTACGCCACTCCCTTAATTACATTAGCCATGCCCCTATGAGAGACCCCCTAGTTTTTTCATCCCACTTAAAGCCCTGACTACAAGTATAAGGTGCTTTGATGTGCCATCCCGTGGTGTCAACGGACTTACGTCATGCCTGTGACTTGATGCGCCGGAGAGCGGACAGGCACAGAAAATAACCCCAAACCCAAGGCTTTAAGTGGGCCTGGTCCTGCCGGTGCTCAGCACGTGCCGAAATGGGTCCCTATCGGGCTCTTCATTTTTGCCCTCACCCTCAGGGTGAAAAAACAAAAATCTTAACTCTGCGGCAGTACCACCCTTCGCTACCTGTTATGTAACTGCAAAGAGACTCGTTATAGTTCTTTCAGTCTCATCATGTCAGAACTGAAGCATTTGCAATGTTATATACAACAAAGGCGTAGTTGGTGCTTATTTATCACATGCAACTAAGAACCATTGACAAAGCCAACAGTCCTGGATTGTTGTAGGTGTAATGTTACTTGTTGTATTAGAGATATCGGAATTTTCTCTAGTGGAAGTTTTAAGGTAGCACAGAGGGTTAATATGCCTGATGCAAAAAACGCGTACCATGCAGATCACAAAGTGGATAGAATGAAAATTGGTTAACAGGTTACTACTTTTGTTGGAGAGGTTATTTTGTTACTTGCAGTTTATAAGTTAAAATCCTAACATAGAACAGTAAACTATTAACTGTCATCAAAGAACGTCATGCATACTGCAAGGTATAGATTAGAGCGTTATGATTTATTTCCCCAGCCATTCATTATCCTAATGTTGCAAAAAGGGTTCATTTGGGTACAAAGCAATTCTTATTAAAGAGAAACCCTAACCATGGTGTTACATTTTAAATTCCGAGGTTGTGCTTCTCCAGACCAAGAACTCTTAAACTATACTGCTTATCAGTATGAATGACATGTCACCCCATACCTTACAGTCCTCTGTCATATGTAACATTTCTTATACACTGATTTACATACCTATGATTGATTGTCTCTGTTTAATATGTGTGCACTGTAAAGTACACCCTACACTGGTATGAGTGGCGCTATAAAACAAATTATTTGCATCTCAGAGAGAGTGGTAATGGAGACTTGAGGGGCACTGTTATAGGGTAATAGTGAGGGAATCACTGGCGGAGATGGTCATTGGGGGGCGCCAGCAAACATTGTCACACAGGGCTCCACCAGCGCTAAGACCGGCCCTGTGCGGGGCATATTGTGTGCCTCTGAGAAAGTATTCATGTTAATTGCAGTGCATGACTGGCGCTGCGATTAACATGAATACTCACATAATCTGCACTGATATTTGTCGCTGCACCCACACGCGCGGTTGGGTTCCTGGCGCACATAGCCTTGGCTGCAGCGCTCAGAAACCTTACAGTGCAGCGCACAGAGGAAAAAAATTAGAGGGAATATAGGCTGGGTGTACCTTATATTACTGATAACGTCCGTATAGCACCGATTCTGTTGGGGCATTCAGTATGGAGAAGGGAATCTGTAAATTTGACCCAAGATATTTTGAGAGACTGTTTAAAGCTCGATGAAGTAGGAAAGATAGCATGGCTGCAATATGTCAAGAGCACCCTTCAGTCTATTGGCCACCAAAACTTATATGAGAATTCGTCTAGCTGTCTTAGTGTCTCGAGGGATAAATTGAAGGGATTATTATTACCTAAATTTGGAATTACAGGTGGGAGCTCAACCGTAACAAGGCGATGGTTAGACTACATCAGTTAGCACCCAGATTAACAATTGACACTTCTTCTTATTTAACCTTTGTCACAAATCGCCAACATAGATTTAATTTAGTTAGATTCTGGCTGAATTATATCCCACTTATGTTAGAATATCCCTACAATACGTACTCTGTTAATGCCCTTCCTGCTTGTACACATGATGGTCAATCCCACCAGTCTGACCTACATTTTGTATTCTTCTGGAAACTGTATTCTGAGGAAAGAGAAAGATTTATTCTCCCTCTTTTGCATAGGCTGAAGTTTACACAGTGCCTCCCAGCCCTTCATTTTTTACAGATGTTACTTGACCATTTTATATGGTATTCCTTAGCCTCATTTTTATGGTGTGCTATAAATAGGAGGAGGCGGCATTCTCACCGCGGATTGCAGGAAAGTCTAAGAGCCAGGGGGCAAAATGTATACATCTAAAATGGAATATATTCCGATATAATCTGTTACTATGTCTAAATTTTTTTAAGCACATATTTTATGAATTGTAAATAGTCATGGATTTTATTAGCGAGGAATTTTATCTTTGTATATGGTGTATCTGGCTGTATGTTATGCTTTTTATGCTATTTATCTAAAAGCGAAATAAAGATTGTATTGATTGATTGATTGACTTAAATGTCTCCGCCCCCTTAAAATGGGAGTGGAGCCAAACTTGCGAGTGCATGTTACAACTGCCAAAAATAAATGTAGTCAACCACCACACATGGTCGACCACGGATACTGCAACACTCTTCCATAGAATGTATTGGAGGTACGGACTTAAATAAAAACCATTTAGGAAATCAATTTTAAATTAAATTACATTCAATTATCTAAAATACCTTCGAATATAAATAAATATAATTTAATGTTCACAAATATAAAAAGGGTATATATGCATTATTTACTTATAATACATTTTACTAACTGTTAGAAGGTGGTTCTGACCATCTTAGCCGCCCGGACTTTTTGCTTTTTGAACACCTAATTGTGGAGCTTTTACTGTGGGCGAGCCTCCTAAGTTGGGACTCACCCACAGTGAACTCATGATGAAAGAGACTGCATGTGGATTTTACCGGTGTCCCCCTGGTGAGAGTAGGCCGCTGCGCTGCAGCCGGAGTAAGGGGCACCGGGCTGGTTACATGCAGACACGTGTGTATATTGGTGTGCACAAGTGTAGGGGCTGCACAGGGGAGATGCTTGGCGTGCGCAGCCCAGGAGCAGGTACAGATAGAATGGTGTGGCAGGAATTATGCAGAGCTGGGTGGTAACATGGAATAGGCTTTATACAATGGGAAGAAACATGTAAGGGAAAGTCAGTGTGCTTTACTGTTTTCACTGAAGGACCACTCCATTATTCTCCTATGAGGATGGGGATCACAAGGGATAGTTTCACTTCCCTAGGGCCTACAAATTCCAGACACGCACTAAAGTCCACTGTAACTTAGGTGAGAAGTATTAATCTGCAGAGTCCAAAGTCATATCTGTACTGCTTTTGGGTCATCCAGAAATGTCATATTCCTCTGAGTCAGCTCATAACCAGAGCCTGGCAGGGTGTGACCAGGCCAGGCTGGATTAATGACCTTCTTCCCCAAACTGAAGCATCAGAGGCCTAGCCCTTCACGGCAAGCATTCCAAGGGTGAAGGTCTCCTCTCCAAAAGGGAGAGAAGGTGGGTGGAGCTAGAGATTATCCATCAGCAGCTGTCTCCTGGTGCCAGGCACCAAGCTGCTCTGGAGAAAAGGCAGCAAGGAGGGAAGGGGCTTTTCAGAGACCATGTGGCATGATACCCCTGGACGATGCCATTTTGAACTATCCCAGAGGCCTGGGCAGGAAGGAGGGAGCAGGGGCAGAGAGGTGAGGTGAGGTGTCGCTGCCTGATAGGGCAAGCAGAGCCTTCCTGCCAGCCCCCTCCAAATTATTTTAAAAGGTCTTGCACAGGAACAGGAGCTCTCTCTGGGATGTGGTTTGCTGAGGAAGACTGGTGCTGGAGCCTGGCGCCATGGGCAGTTGGAAGGAAGAACCCTCTGACTGTCCCAGGATCCTGAATTGCACCAGGAGGGGAGTCCAGGACCAGGGAGCTGAAGCCTGGGCCTCTGCGCAAGGAGAAGAGAGGCCCAGGAAAAGAGCCAGGCGAAAGGCTGGCGCAGGCAGCCAGTGAAGACAGCTCCCTGCTGAATTCACCCTCCTTGAGACCCGGAGGGCGAAGGAAAGTGCTCCCAGTGGCTGGGGCGCACCACCAGGAGCAAGAAGAGGCCAAAATGGTGAAGATCGGTCCCCTGGGGGCTGAGATATGCCCCCCAGAAGGTAGGGGACCTTTGACCTCTGGCCTGACCGATGACGAAGCGCGTGGGGCTCCGCCGCCGGTCTTGAATGGGCCCCCGGGGTGGGTCAGGTCCCGGGGGCTGCCCCCACAAGAAACCAAGTCGGAGAGCGCCGTCGCGCTCCCCGTGAATAGGCCCAAAAAGGGGTGCCAGGAGCCCACCCTGGCGCCCGGCGGATCTGGAGACAGGGGAGCGCCGTCGCGGCCCCCTGGGAAGAAGCTAAGTCGGGGAGCGCCATCGCGCTCCCCGTGAAACTGGCCACGCGGGGTGCCAGGAGCCCACCCTGGCCCCCAACGAGAACAGAGGCAGGGGAGCACCATCGTGCCCCCCTGGGAATAGTGGCAGGGGCCCGCGACCCCCAACTCCAGGCCCCGAAGACAGCGGAAGTCAGGGAGCGCCATTGCGCTCCCTGTGAAGGATTGCCCTGGGGCCGGGGACCCCATCTCCGGGCCCCGAAGTGAAGGCGGAGGAGGAGGGAGTGCCGTCGCACTCCCCCGCAGCAGCGGGAAGGCGGGGGGAGTGCCGTCGCACTCCCCCGAGGACCCGCTGGAGCAGAGGCAGCCTCGTGTCTGCCCACAGGAGCGGGCAGACCTGCAATGAAGTGCCACCATATCAGGGACTGCTTTTTAAATAAAGCAGTTTTTATTTTTTTTAAATGCAGCCCGTTTTCCTTAAAGGAAAATGGGATGCATTTAAAAAAGAAAAATGAAACTTTTCAGTTTCATTTATTAAGGGCAGGCAGTGGTCCCTGGGACCACTGCCTGCTCTTAAAAATTATGTATGCACCCATTCACAAAGGGGAAGGGGTCAGGGGACCCCTTCCCCTTTGCAAGTTGTTTACCAGCTACTTGAAGTAGGTGGTAAACTGCGAGTGTTTTGCGGCTGCAAATGCGGTTGCAAAACAATAGTAAATGGTATTGAGTCTCGCTGTTAGGAAGGACGCCCCTTTCTAATAGCGAGAGTCGCAAACATTATTTTGCGAATCAGTGACTCGCAAAATAGCGTTTGTACATGCCATGACCCTTTTTTTCGGTCGCAAACGGGCCCATCTCCCACTTGCGAGTGCAAAAATGGGTCGTACATCTGGCCCTAAGTGTATTGGGGCCAGGTGGGTGCGCTTGCCAGTGCCACTCAGTCTGCATGAGGGGCACATTCGGTGTCCCCATGCATAGTCCAGTTCAAACCAACTCTGGGAGCCGTTGGCTCCTGCTCTGGCGCGAAACTGGACAAAGGACATGGGAGTAACCTGACTAGACCCTCCCCTGGGAGGGTCCCCTGAATTGCCCCAACCCTTTCCTTAGGGTACTTAGTTCTTACCTGTGGGTCGGTCCCTAGATTCGTCATGGGACAAGATTAAGATCAGACACCACTTCTTCTTCTACCACCTGGGCACTCTGGACTTTGCTGGACTTCGTTTGGGCTCGACTTCGTCTCCCACGAGTCTGCTGCATTGTCTGTGCCTGTGCCCCATACAGGAATCTTCCAAGGCCTGTGGGCATCAAAGACACCTAAAGGAATCTCCCTTGAAGTGAAGGAGTTACTTCCCAGCATTTGCAAGGAACTGCAACTAAGTCAACCAGTCTGCTGATCCTGAGCTCTTCCGGACTCCGAAAGGTTCAGCAACCTTGGTTTTCCACAGCTCTCGAGGCCAGCCCTGCCGTCTTACCAAGTTTGAGGCCAGTATCCCTCGTGGGGGCTGCAATAACTGAACCCCTGTGCAATGCATCAACTTGCAGTTGCAAGGGCTTGTTAACTTCCTTCCAAGAAGATCGTCGGGCTCCAAGTAGCCCTAACCTCAAGCACCTCCAGTGACCAGAATCTTTGTCCACACCACATTGCTTGCACCGTGGTCTGTGTCTTTTGGTGAGCTGCTCGAGGTCCTCTCGCAACTCCAGTGCCTCCGGCCTGTGGGTCCATTTGAGGGTCACCTTTGTTTCTTCTGGGATCCCCTGATTGCTTTGGGCCTGCCCTGACTCCCCTGCTTGTGATGAGTCCCCTGGACCTTGCTGGTCCTGACATTTCACCTTCTTTGATTTCTGCATTGGTTGCATTTGCCAAGGCTTGTTGGTGCTCCCGCCGGACAACGACACCTCAGCACTTGATATCCGACATGGGACAGCTTGTGCATGGCTCCTGGTCTTCATCAGCACCACCTGGTCCTCACAGCTGCAGAGTCAAGGTCCTCATCAACTCTCCTGCAACTCCCGACATTGGTGGGCATTCGTCTTCCAGATCTCCTGGTCACTCCTGAGTGACATAGACTCTGTTCCTTCTGCTTGAGGTACCTCTCAACTAGAATCCACCTTTATATTCCACTTTCTCCTTCTTCAGCAGCGGCACTTTCCTGAAGTCCTCCATTGGGTTTGACAGCGGTTTCCGACGCCACTTCACACCTATGCAACCGGCTTCCCTGGTGTTGGTAACGTGGGTACTAGGGTATCCACAGGTGGGGTGGCTCTCCAACCTTCTGCCTTCCATGGAGTTTCTTCAGGGTCCACTGGGAAGGGTCCTTAATCTTTAAAATTCCAACTGCGACTTACACATTGAGTAGTACGGAGCACGCAGTCGTGTTCCCACACTGCACACGCTCTCCGTGGGGTTCCTAGTCACTCACCTTGGGTGGTTCCTTGGGTCCCCAGCACTCCTACATCCTCTTGACATTGTCTTGAACCGAGTTATGGTTCTCATACCACTTTCTTAGAATATGGTTTGGTCCCCGCCCCTGGGGCCCACTGTGTATTCTGTGGTATTTACTGTATTTCTATGCAAAGTATTATGTGCATTGTGTTTATCTCCGGGTAGGAGATATCTAAACATGTTAGAGAGTATTATATAAAAAATACATATTTTTATACATACCTTGTGTGGTTCTTTTTCACTTAATCTATTCTATAAGATTGCATTCTGGTAAAACAAGCTGCTTTACACTCTTTCTGGACTAAGCCTGAAGGCTGCTCTCCACAGCTACCACTTAGAGAGCTTTCTAAGGTTGTCTGAGACCTCTTAAATCACCATAAGGGTTGTCTGGACTGGTGCAGGGTGCCCACTTACATTAGTGGACATCAAATACCAGGCCAGCTTCTCACAGTCATGTATGGGTGTCTGTGGGGGTGAACAGCATTTATTTCGCATGCGGAACAACGCATGCCATAACAACTCGGTTGTTACAACGACTGCGTTGTTATTTCGCATACCGTTACAATGCAAGTCGGAAAAACGACTTGCGTTAGGGGCAGAAGGTGTTGTATTTAAAATCCAACACCTTCCCTAGTGTCCGCACAGACTGGAGTTGGAATAGTAAATTATACAAATCCAACATCCAGCGCCCCTACAGCAAGTCGTTGTTCCGACTTGCGTTGTAGCTGATATGCGAAATAACAACGCGGTCGTTGTAACGACCGCGTTGTTATGGCATGCGTTGTAAACGCATGCTAAAAAAAGGTACATATTCGTCTGTGGGTATTCCCAAACTCTCAGATCCCAGGAAATAGTCTCATCCATGTCCCAATCAAAGGCAGGAGTAATGTCCCTTCCAGGATGTACCAAGTGTGGGAATTCTGGGTGGTAGGAATTTCTACAGATTCCAGGGGTGGCTCCTCCGTTGTAGCAGAGGAGTGTCGCCCCACTTAAATTACCCCCAAAGCCTCTGAGGTGAACATTTTCCATCCACTGTCCCGAACAGAGTGTCAGAATGGGGTTGGGCCTGCTGGGAGACAGCAACAGAAAGGAGGGTGGCCTGTATGTGCGCTGTTTAAAGTGTGCATGTCTTTTTGGCCGGTCGTCTTGCGACGGCCAGCCACACATGCACACTTTAAACATCTCAAGCCCAGATGTTTTAAGACAGCTGGTTTAGAGCGAGTGCAGACCTCATGAGAGCAGTGGAGCGCTGAGTCAGGCCGCTCCCTCCAATCGGGGCGCTGCTCTCATGCTGCATGAGAGAAGTGTCAGGATTTGTCAAGGGAGTTTCCTGATGGCCGGTTTGCAGTTGAAGAAAGAAGATGTCCGGTGAGGAGAACTCGGTAAGTGTTTAATTTTATTTATTTGCTTTATTTTATTTGTGCTCACGAGCACGCCCCCTCCCTGTAGATGTCAGCCGCCACTGGCAGATTCTGTAACTTTCCATCTGAGAATTGTGAGGAGAATATGTAAATTTAGCCAATTTTTTAGGTTTGCATGGAATTCAGAGTAGGAAAATATCATTGGTTTCCTTTCACGCCATACCATGCGCAACAGAAAGAAATAACATTGTATCTCTTCATTATTTCCTCTTTCTATGTGTGCTGCATCCAGCAGCACACATAGAAATAAGAAATCGCCTCCATTGATTGCTTTTGTGCAGGAAGGTGTCCCTTCCTGCACAAAAACAATCATTCATACAACACAGGCACCCGTGCACCATGGTGCAAGGGTGCCTGCATTGGAGCATGGCAGCCCTTTGAGCGCCTGAGCAGGGAGAAAGGACAGGAATGCTCCGCATCTGATAGATACTGCACATTCCTACACATTTCTTTTGACGTAAGGCAGTGAAGCAGGAAGGCTTGAGGTGCTGCCCTACGCCAGAAAATTGTAAATGAGGCCTTAGATGCCTCCAAATTTGCATTTTGAAGCCTTTCTTGTAATGGACGATTAGCCCACCCACCCAAGTGGGGCACCGTTTGGATCAGAGAGGTGTGTAAATGCACAATACAGTAGAAATTGTTTTTACCAATTACATTTCTTTCCATTTTTGTCTTCTAAATGTAAGCCTACAGGCAAGAAAGTACCCATTTTACAAAATACCTTTTGTATCATATGATGGTATGTGTAACTCCAAAGTCTGGAGATGTACAAAGGACCACCGTTCCTAAAATCAGTATTTTGGGCACTTTTGAAAAATGGACATGTTTCTTTCTTAACCTTTTTTTACATTCTACCAGATGAATTAAAGCATATTGGATACACAATAAAATGTCATCCTAAGCTGCAGCTCACGTGTTGGCTCTGGATATCACGTGTTATTGGACAATCAAAAACACTGTGATTCTGATTCACAAAGGCAGCTTACATTTTTAAGTAATTTACACATTTGAGTAAGTTTACTACTGTTTGGCAAGAGTGTAATTTACATGTCTGTACAAAATTGGAAGGGCATTTAGGCTATTCACAATGTGCAGGGGCTATTCGCAAAGGTAGCTTACACTTTTGAGTAATTTACAAGTGTAATTTACTCTTACGCTTTTGATAAGATTACTACTTTTGGCTAATAACAAAATCTAAGTGTAAAGTACTCAAAATTGTAAGAGTAAATTACATGTGTAAATTACTCAAAAGTGTGAGCTACCTTCTCGAACAGTCCTATCTTGTTTGTATCTACACAAACCGCCTATTTCTGAGTGATTTTGGGCTATTGTATTAAAAAAACTACCAGATTAGCATATGGTAGTAGTATTAATGTAGGCTGTTTTTGCACCCAGTTTCAAGTTTTTTATTTATTTATTTATTTTAATTGTTTGTTAAGCATATTTGTATAGCTTGGATCTAAGCACATGGACCACAGGGCGCTTCAAAGTGAAGAGAAAATACATTGAAGATAAAAAGGGGAGAAATGTGAAATACATGATGATACTGTCAAAGGAAGTGCACAGTCAGACAGTATTCAGCTTCGCACATTGTTGTCTAAGCAAATTCCTCCAAGGTAACACTAGGAAAAATTTGTGAGGGCAAAAACCATATGTGCATTTTGAGCAGCACTGGGGCCCTCATTCTAAGGGAAACGGAATTCTATATTCGGCTGGTATGGGTGTTACTGGTGCACTGATTTTAAATCCCAGAATTGGAAATCCCGTGGTGTCGTAATTTCAGGCATCAAATTATCAATGTGAAAATACTACATAACTCAAAGTGGCCTGCTGAACATTTGACATTGAGCTAAAATACAGCTTATGGCCCATTTCAAATGTACCATATTTACAAAGCTACTGACAGTAATAACAAGCATTAGAATGCGATAGGTCTCGCATTTGATTGTGTTGGAGCTATTGGCGTTGTAAATGACAATGTCTTTTACCTATGTGTTTTTGAGTGTATTTCACTGGTGTGTAGAGGAATTATGTTGATTGAATTGGAATTATTAGTTGTGGAAATGTGTGGCGTGGAATTGTGTGGAGTGGATTTTTGTTTTGGAGTTTTGTGGCATGGGGTGCAGTGGAATTATGAGGATAGTAATTATGTGGTATTGAGTGTACAGGAATTATGTTGAGTGGGATTGTGTGTTATGAAGTGTAATTATGTGGAATGGTATTTTGTGTTGTGGAGTGGTATGTAGTGTAGTTTAATTATGTGATGTGCTGTTGAATTTTGTGGTTTGGTGTTGAATTATGTGGTGTGGGATGGAAATGTGTCAAATCAATAAATGGTAAGCAATGGGCGGGCTCCAAGCCCCTTGTACACAATATCTCTTGCGCGCTGTTTTAGGTGAAACCTAACAAAGTAGATCAATTAAATGGACAAGAACGTACAATAAACTAATAGGACGAAACATGGAGTTGTATAGCTCCAAACAGCATGCAGTAAATTTGTTTACTACATTGACCAAACACTTAATGGTTAAATTGTAAACAAATGTAGATCTGAAACGCATTCACATAAGACTGATGAGGAGCAATACAATAAACTTTCACTAGAGTTTAGACATTCCTTTTACAAACCCATAAGTGGGAGTAACCTACATGAAGTTTAACATAAAATAATGTGCTTAATGTCAACCAAGATTTACGTGCTTTTGCTATATCACACGTATATGTAGTGGATGTAAAATGGAGGGTGCAGCGAACTACAAAGGGAAGGCAAGCTGGAGCATGTTATGCTGCATTCTTTAAAACACAAACAAGGCATGGCATTACAACTTAATTCCTTTAGAATCAGGTTATGACCGACAGTTCCAAATCGACAGAGAATGGACCTTTTTAAAAAGCAGAAGATCTAGAAATAAATTGTGTCAATCTAGTGAGAACAGTTTTCAGGGTTCTAATGTACCTTACCTCCCCAAATTAAGCGCTGAGGCGATAGACAATAGAGCAGGATTAAGGAAGAAAGTGTTACTATATACGGGCATTGGATGGCATGATTTAACAAGGGGTGGTGCAAGTTTTGTAAGCGTGAAGTGGACACCTGGGAGAGGAGGGGCATCTGTGAATAAGGGAGAGGTTGCACCTGCACGCGCTGAGAATGCAAGGGAGAAGTGGTGCCTGATCAGTGCGGATTGTGCAATGCCGGAATATGATGGCATTCTGAAAAGCTGTGGGTCAGAGGGGAATGTGAAGAATGCAAGCTTGGCGGGGCAGTGATTAGTCTGCCTTTGGGGATGGCAGGGCAGTTTGAAGGAAGTCAAGATCATTTAGGGAGAGGTATTTGTAGTCAGACATCTTGTCCGAGCAGCTGTAGGGACACACAGCAACCAGTTTGATGTGGCTGTCTGGCATGCCCCCTAATGTAAAAAAAATAATTTGTGCTCCAATATGTATTTGAAGGGGTCACTTAAATTAGATTTGTTTGGCAGAGTCTTTCATTAAAATAATTTAAATCTCATTAGTAGCAGTCTGTTGCGCCCCTTATCACTCCCTACGATACAGGAAGCTTCATTCATTACCTCTTCAGGTCCGAGAAGATGGCAGCAAATTACATAAAAACATACATTGTAAATATATAAAGATACCTGTACTCTTTTTTACGTCCAGGAAGTAGTAAAATTCATTATTTGGTTAAAAATATAACCATAAAAGATACATAAAAAACAGATAAAACTCAGTACATCCCGAAAAAATAATAAAATAGTCAATCAGCATGCAGCAAGATGATCACAGTGCATAATCACAGAACAATCAATGGGGCATATTAGCAAGACCCACGTTAAAATTATCGCCGTTTTAGCGGCAGGAAACTGCCGCTAAAACGGCGATACTGGGCTTGCTAATATGCGTTATAGAATTCCAATAGAAGCCCAGGTTAGATGTGCAGGACATCTAACCTGGGCTTCTATTGGAATTCTATAACGCATATTAGCAAGCCCATTATCGCCGTAACCTGGGCTTCTATTGGAATTCTATAACGCATATTAGCAAGCCCATTATCGCCGTTTTAGCGGCAGTTTCCTGCCGCTAAAACGGCGATAATTTTAACGTGGGTCTTGCTAATATGCCCCAAAATTCTTAGTGACATTATCAGCCTGAAAGAACAAAAATATCATTTGTGGCAAAATTATCAGAGAAAAAAGAGGAGAGGATAAAATGCATAACCAAGGTGCAATAAGCAGTAACACACCGCCAATCACCCATGGTAAGTTTATAGCCAACAAAATATAAAATACACTAATTACAACAACAGATGAAAACCCCAGAAAGCCCACCCAGGCAAAAATAGTGTCATTAGGTTGCAGCGAGCAGATATTGACATAATTCTCACACAGCTACAGGCTCAATATTGTAATATAAGCCACACTCGGCTGACTACAAAAAAATGAACAGAGTGCCCCAAGAGGCAGCCCACAGCGAGGGAAGACCAGTCCCTATGGAGGTGGATTTAAGCAGGGAGCCATACAGTATTCTTTGTTGTCAGTAGGCTCAGCTGCATTCCGAGCTCTTCCTGGTTACTAAAAATAGCAATCCGGGTTCGAGTGGCAGACTTCTGAGGGAGGTCAGGCATCTGCCAGGGGCGAGCTTAAGCAAGTGAGTGCATGGGTGGCACGATGCTGCAAACATTCCAGGACGGCACCCCTACCTTGGAATACAAGTAATTTAAGGTGAAGCACGTCACGATCTCCATGTCCATGCAAGACCCTCGGTGCTTCCCCTAAACTGAGATCGCCTGCTCTGGATATGCACATGACAGAAGAGGCGCTTAAAATCCCACCCGTTCGCCGGACTAGGCAAGGACTGTTTAAAATAGATGTCTGGCTACACAATTTTTCATTAATAAATATATTTAAAAAAATGTAATTTTCGGTACCAGTTTACCACTGTTTTGTTTATTTTATAAATCCTAATTGTTAACTACTGGGGGGAGGCATTGTTACTTCAGTCTTCTGCTACTTGGAAAGGAACATTTAAATAAATGAGTTTGTCAAAACAACAGATCAAGTATACAGGCGTAAGAACATGGGGGCATATGCACAAGATTTGGCGATAACTATCGCTAACGCAAGTTAGCGCTAGTTTTTTTATCGCCGTGTACCGCGGTTAACCATCGCGGTGTTAGCGGCGTATTTCCAACACGCCGCTAAATGGTGATAGTTTATTTTAACGCAGGAACTTTCCCGCGTAATGAACAGCGGCACCGCGATAAAAATCCTGACGCTAACATGAAAAAAGTGGCGAAAGGCCAATTAGCAGCCAGAAACTACACGCTAATCAGCGTGACGCCACTTTTTTCACGTTTGGGCCGCAAAACCACTATAAAACGCCCGCTATGGAGCCCAAACACCCACAAAAAAAAAAGACCCGGTTCAGTCAGCAGGAAAACCAGGTCCTGATTGCGGAGGTGACAGAAAAACAACAACGGCTTTTTGTCAGCTCCACAGTGTCATTGGGAACAAAAAATGCAATATGGCAGTCCATCGCAACCAAGGTGAATGCTGTTGGAGAGGTGAGGAGGACAGTGGATGTCTGCAAGAAGCGCTGGCATGATGCTAAGCGCAAGACCAAGGCGAAACTTGCAGCCAATCTCAAAGCAGCAATGCTTACTGCAGGTGAGAGTCCAGCGCCACAGGAGGAGCTGGATGCGTTGGTGGAACAGGTGTCCGCTGTCATCAGCGAGGAGACGGTGGTTGGAGTTCCGGGACAGGATACTGCTGAGGAGGACCAGACACATCAGCAACAGGGTGAGTAACAACCAGGGACTGGGGGGATGGGGGTGGATGGGCCCAATGGCACTCATGCACAATTAAATATCTCTCAGTGCACACCCATAATGACTGTGGATCATGTCACGGATACCCTTCTCCCGGGTGGCATAGACACATATCACCCTACTCAACCAATACATTGCAAGACACATATTGGTGGGCTCACAGACTTGGAAATGTGCACAGAAAAGTAACCCAAATATGGTCCAAGATTCACATCAGACCACAAAATAAGGGCAACATGAAATAGCAAAGGGGCACATTGACTGGAGAAGTGGCATGGTGTCAAAATGGCCCCCTTGCCACTGTGCATGTGCATCAAGGGGAACCGTACTGCACATACACAATCTTGCACACAACTCAGACACACGGGCACATGCATATGCGTGGTGTTGAGGCAAGGGGGCCATTTAGACATCCTGCCACATCTCCAGTCAATGTGCCCCCTTGCTTGTTCATGAGATGCAGTCCTGTGTACACCAAGTGAGAAAGCATCTAGTGAGTCTGCATACCATAACACATGCATTGTTACAACAAAGTGATCATGTAGCCATCTGTCTAAAAGGTGCATATCCCACAATGCACCCATTCAGGAGACTTGAGTCCAAATGTGATGTCATACTATGAGCAGGGGGGATATGCCTACAACACTACAGTGCATGGACTATGTATATCAGGAATGTGTCACCCAAATATGTACTACATGACTTGTCTGTGTGCCATACTCACAGAACTACAATGTCCCTGTAAAGAAGGATGACATCCTAAGTATGACAACAAGCAAGAATAGCAAAGTCACACCAAATAATGACAAGTAGCTAAATGGCACCATCACCCCTTAGGTCAAAATCCACTCCTCCAATCACAAGTGTACACATGTGCCATACAGAAAACAGCATTCCACATCAGTCCTGGTGTGAGTTGCCCATGACACCATGATGTGCATGTAAACCTGTCTGTTTGTTAAGTCTACAGTTTCAGTGAACAAATATGCAGTCATGTCTGTCATCATTCACACGAAAACCCCGGCATTCAATAATCTGAACCAGGACAGCATGTATCATCCATGTGACCATCTGCATGGCAAATACACAAACACACATCAGCCTGCCATTTGCATCTCATGGGAGGGGTGGGGGGGGGGTGATAGGGCCTGAGCACCACTAATACCCCTTTGGAAATCTACATCCATCAAATCTAGGCCCACATACACACCACACGTGGGCCCAACATTGAAGGTAATGGGTGTTGTCATTGTCTGTTCAGCCTGCAACAACAATAGAAACTCACGCTGCACCACACTCACAATGGGTAAGCCAACAGGAGGGCAGTAAGCAATGCATGCAAGGAAAAACATGGCTGATGACATGCACACAAGAGAAATCACAAGAGCCTAAGCTACCTGGATGTACATGTGTACTCATTGTGCAGCATACATAGAAACAGCAATTATCCAATCATTGCCAATCTGCCTAAAGGGGTCCCTCCTCACACATAACCATTCTCGCACCAAACCCATGCACATGTGCACTACCCAGCAAAGCTGACTGTCTGTGAGCCACACTTGTAGGAAGGCGGAATCTGACTATATGGTTGCCCCCACTTTTTTTATGGTGTTTTGTTGGTTTATGACTTAGTTGGACTGGGATCCTGCTATTCAGGGCCCCAGTCTATCTGCTTTCTCTGTAGAAAGGTTTCCATGTGCCTTAGGCACATCTCTGATTGGAATCTGGAGTGCCCTTATAAGTCCCTAGTATATGGTATACTATGTACCAAGGGCATAGGTACCTCAGAGGCCTACCAGGGGCTGCAGCATGTATTATGCCACCCCTGGAAGGCCATCCAAACTGACACCACAGGTCTGCTACTGCAGCCTGGGTAAGGTGGTGCATGCACCCCTTACTATGATATAGGCTACCTATATCACTAAATACATACACACATATAAACCTATAAGTCACTCCTAAGGCAGGCCTTATCAATCCTGAAGGCAGAGTGCATGGTTCCTATGTGAGAGGGTGCCCCTGCATGAGCAGGGCCCCTCTGCAGCGTTCGGAGACCCTTCTCTGATGCTGTTTGTAGTGCAGCCTGACCATATACTCTTAAGCGCATTATAACCTCGCGTTAAATGCTAACTTTGGAATGGCTGCACCTAAACATGTCGTGTTTGGTGTCAAACATCTTGGAATACTACCCCCGCCAATTCTGGTGGCGGGGGTAGCATTCCACCCTTCTAGAGGGAAAGACATGTTAATTCTGGCTAGCCCGGTAACTTCTTTCCAAAGCCCTGGCATCACAAAATGGATGCTGCTGCCACAGACACGAGTCTGGCCTCCTGCTGCTGGACGAAACTCCGGCAGGGGAGGCCTGGACAATAGGTTTCCTGTCCCAGGGAGGTGTGACCACCTCCCCAGACAGGATAATGTGTATTGGGGCTGGGCGGGAGCACTTTCGGGTGCTTTGAAGTCCTGCACTGGGGGCACACTTGGTGTCCCTGTGCATACCCCAGTTCAAACCGGATCAGGGGCTTGCAGCCCCTGCTTTGGCGCGAACTGGACAAAGGGAAAGGGTGTAGCCACCCCTCTGCCCTGACCCACCCATAGGTGGGGCCACAGAGTAGTCCAACCCCTAAACTTGGTATAAGTATAGGAACCCAGTCCTTAGGACTTTAGATTATCCCTGGACGAAACTCTGAAACAGAATCCTGGACCTTCGATGCTCTCCTCAAGATTAGAGGACAGAAGAATCTCCCTTGGGGTCAAGGAGTGACTCCCCTGCTTGGCAGGCACCAAAGACGCATCTGTCCGGTCTGCATTTCTGAAGCTCCCGTCGGACGCCGAAGTCTTCGCATCACCAGAGGTGGATTCTTAGACTTCCCCGAGGCTACCCTGAGTCCCCAGCAAAGCTGAGGCCCGTAGCTATCGTGGGTGACGTGAGACCGTGACCCCTGGACACCGAGCACATTTGCAAGTGCATCCTCTTCTGGGTCTCCCACGAAGTCATGCTTTGGGCTCTGAGTAGCCCTAGCCTCCAGCACCAACTGCACCGAAGATCACTGGCCTCCACTCCACGAGTGTCCTGTGAGCCAGATCCACGTGCGATGTCTTGAGGCTCCTTCGCAGTCGCTAGCCTGTTGGCTAGTAGCCCTTAACAAAGGCCAATCTTTTTCTTATTTGGAATCCTGGTTGCTCCAGGCCTGTCCTCACTTACCCTTGCTGGGTGAGTTCCCCAGACCTTGCTGGTCTGCACCATCGACAATCTTCATCTTCATTGAGACTTACCGTTGCCAAGGCTTGTTGGGTCCAATCCGGTCGCCGACACCTCAGCACTCGACAGACATCATGTATCAGCCCGAATCCTGCTCCTGGTTGCCGACAACGCCTCCTGGACCTCGTGGCTGAAGAGTCAAGACGACCGTCAATGCACCTGAAGCACTCGACATCGGTGGGCATCTGTCCATCGCCTTCCTGGTCACTGGCTAGTGACCCAAACTCTGTCCCCTCTGCTTTCAGTTTCTTCAGATCTCCGATCCACTCTTGGATCCACCCGGACACTTTCCACTTGGTCGCCAGCAGCACTTTGCAGCAGATCGCCATTCAAATCGACGACGAAAACCGACCCCGAAAGGCACCTATGCACCCGGCTTCCCTGGGTGAGGTAACACGAGTACTCCGGTGCTCCCGTGGGTAGAGACTCTTCAAAGTACTAGTTCTCAAAGGGTTTGCTCCAAGTCCTCCTTTAAGTGTCCCTTTTCTTTAATTTCCTGATCGCGACTTTCTCCATAGAAGTCAACGGCGTATCGCGGTTGTGTATTTACACTGCACGCGTCCCCCGTGGGTCCCCTGTGTCACTACCTTGGGTGGTTCCTTGTGGTCCAAGCACTTCTAGAGGCTCTAGGCCTAGTGTCTAGTTCAGTCGTGGTTCTTATACCACTTTATTGGTATATGGTTTGGTACGCCCCTAGGGCCCAAACGTGTATTTGTGCTATTACTGTGTTTAAATAACTTCTAACTTATGTACTTCGAACTCTAGCCTCATAAAGAGACTAGAGGGGTGTGTTTAGCAATAAATACATATATTTTGAATATATACCTGGTGTGGTGCTCTTTCATTTGATCACTCAAGAGATTATAGACTGGTAAAACAAGCTGCTTTACATTCCTTCAAGACTTAGCCTGAAGGCTGCTCTCCATAGCTACCACTAGGATAGCTTTCAATAAGGTTGTCTTTAACCTATCTCCAATAAGGGGTTGTTTGGACTGGTGCAAGGTGCCCACTATAATTAGTGGACAGCATATACCAGGCCAACTTCTCACAACACTGACAAGGCAAGTGACGATGATGAATTGCATGCCTGCACCCTAAACATTTTAACATGGTGCAGGCCACGGTCACTGAAGTGGCTGAGTGTGGAGTTCATCCTTAAAGGAGCAGGTCACACTCTGACACTTCCTCGAGTACATACACCCCCTGATGTAAAGAAGACATCTGCTGCCAAACAATGCACAAGTGTCCCAAATCTGTCCAAGACCCATATTCACTCCAGCTTGCACCATCTCATCATTGCAAATGCACATAAGTGAAAGGCTCACTGGCTGAAAGGGATAATGGGCAGTAAAACCAATGCTGCAGGGGTGACTCTCCCATAATGCAGTGCACAGACACATAAATCAACATTGACTACAATGTGGTACAAATTGCATCACTTTCACTACTGAACAGAGGACACAACTGGTGCCACTTGTGCATAGCAATTGGCCATTCACTTTTGGCATAGCTGTAAACTCTGAGATGCTAATGTACAACTACAACTTCACATCCGTGATGTTGTACAAATATTCACAATCCGGAATCTAATAGGCATCTCCTCCTAAACAGTCAGAATGGACATTGTCATGCAGCCTGCTTATAAAGTCATCCAATGCATGATCATACTTGAAACACACATTTAACTGCATCTCCCCTTTACATTGCAGAGGGAGAAACATCACCTCCTGTACAGCAGCCTGTCCCACTCTTCACTGATGAAGATGAGGAATTCACCACCATCAACCAGGACACCCTCCAACAGCTGCTAGACTCATTTAGCACCCCATCCCCAGAAGCAGGGCCATCCAGCAGCGTTGTGGAAACTCCACCCCCTGCACAAACCACCCACAAGCAAGCACCTACCACCACAGCTGTCTCCCAGGACCTTGAGGACCCACTTCTGGCATTTCAACGCTGTGCGGTAGAGGTCCAGCAGGAGATCGCTGATCAGGTGCGGGTGGGGTTTGACATCCTGGTAGCTAAACTCGATGCCGTATGTGGGTGTCTGAGTGCCATTCGGGACCACCTACAGAACATCACAGACACCCACAGTCTGCTCCATGCTCTCCGACATTCCATGGCTGACATTGCTGGAGTCATGACTCAGAGACAAGAACAACTGTCCAGTCAGAGTGGCCCCAGCGATGCCAGCCAGGAGTTGGCCCGCATGCGAATGATAATGGAGAACATGGAGCGGATGCAAGCGGAACAAATGGCTGCCATGGCTGCACACCAACGAGACGTAGCTGGAATCTTCCAAGCCATGCAGCTGATTATCACTGCATTGCTGCATCAAGGTTTGGCACAGATGAATGCTGCTGCTGCTTCTACATCCACATCTCCGCCCCCTGATGTGTCAGTGATGTGTCAGTGCCTCACAGTGCTGCAGCCAATCTACCACCACGCACATGTGAGGCACATGACACATCAGAGGACGAAGATGTGGATTATTCTGCATTATTGCGAAATAGAAAGCAGTAGCATCCATCTGTGCCAAATGGACTGTTTTGCCTTGGATCAGTGCTTAGCATCATGCCCCGGAACATCAGCTTCCACTGTCCCCAGATCCACTCTTCAACACTCACCTTGGACCTCAGTATGGACTGCCATGATTTGTGTGGTTCCCAATGACAATGCAATCAGCCTGCTGACTGAACTCAACCTCTTCCTCTGGACATGTCACCCCTGAAGTACTCTGTCAGGCCCTCCACAGGGCATCTCTGGAATGTGGGGCTTGTTAGAGCCAAGTACTGGGCCAGTCTCCAACAAAGACAATGCCCATTAAAAAATATATATATTTCAGTTACACATGTGTGTGTGGTCTATGACCATTCAAGCATAGAAGTCTGTACAAATGGTGGCCCAGTGAATCCTTCAAAACGTACACCAAGGGACATATGAGAAATGTCTATGTTTAACTGTGTCCTAGATAGGCAGTGAGATGACCGGATATGTGTGAACTAGCCATGCCGTCATTGCTCAAATACAACATTCTAGCAAGATTCCAACTTAGCCCTACGTACATGTTGGAAATAGGCATGTGTGCAAATATGTCCAAGTCAGTCGCATGCCACAAGTAGTGTCTCCCTTTAACATTGCTACAAAGTCTCACTTAGCAGATCTACTCACACTCTACGGGGTGGACAAAGCTTGTTGTGATGGGGCTCATTGCATGTCACATTCCAAGATGGAGCACACCATATTCACATAGATGAAGAATCGTTGGGGCATATGCCTACCAGCCGCTATCGGAACCACAATGTCTGCTTCAGTGAAGTGGTGTTGGCAATAGGGACTTATCCCAAAGTGCAAGTCCTCAGTCAGCCCCTTCCTGTGGCCTAACAGTGCCTTATTATCAATAAGGAGCCCTCTCATGCTGTGACCACTGTGAGCGGATAGGACGATGTGTCTAGGGATGTGTAGTGCACTGCAATTAGCATATAGTCAGATGCTGTACCACCATTTCAAGGGTGGCATCACTATGAGCCAATGCCAAAAGTAGCAGCTGGGAAAAGTGGCTATGACGCTGGCACTACAGGGAGCAACGCTACATTCCCCCTCCTGTGTGCAGCAGAACTGAGGGCCCGATTCACAAAAGTAATCTGAGACAAAATCCTAACGTGACAACTTTCAGTATTCACAAAAGGCATTTAGGAGTAGTAAAGTTAGGATTCGTAACTTTACTACTCCTAAATGCCTTTTGGGAATACCGAAAGTCGTCAAGTTAGGATTTTGTCTCTGATTACTTTTGTGAATCGGGTCCATTGTACTGTCATATGCCCTGCACATTAGATCCGCTAAATGACAACATTCTGCATGGGCAGGAGGTTGAGCCTCCATGCACAGGATCATCCAATTCAAATGATGCTGCCACACTTGCACTACGCAGCATGTGTGCCGATGTCTGTGCATGGTAGATGGACTCTGCGCCAGGCTCATGTGATTTACAGGGGGTGGACCGAATCTGTGGTACCCGGCGCATACATCCATCTTCATGATGGATAAGAGTTGCAATGTCAATATCTGCTCAAGCCCATGTCCCTACGTTGTGTTGTAAATGGGCAACAATGTGCTGACCAACTCCGTGAGTCACAGTTAAGGTGTCAAACTTCACAAAATAGTATCCCTAGACTAGGCCGTAACTCCTACTTGCCACCATGTTACCCATGCAAGTTTACTGTGCTCATAACTAAAGTATTCTGACACTATCCATCCAGCTAAGTAATATGTCATGACCACACGTACACATTCAAATGATTGTCGTGTGATAGAATAAGTTGCATACAAGGTAAAAAGCAACACTCCACCAAATCACCCCTGACATAAGTGCAACCAGAATTCTAAAGTAGTAACCATTTATTACAAAAGTACAAAAAAACTACCCTAAACTAACACTAATCACTACTACAACTAACCTAATATAAACTAACTGGAACAAAGTGAATGATAACCTAAACTATCTACCATAACTATTCCTAAACACGCAACAACATATCTAAGACATCAACCCCCTCCCACCCTTAAAGCACATCATGAGACTGGACAAAGACATCTAAGCTAAACATAAACTAACTACACAGTTAACCTACACAAATATATATTTTTTAGGATTTTTTTTTTTATATAACAACAAAGACCTCAACCCCCCACCCAAAGGAAAAGGAAACTTATCCCCAAATACTATAAAGGGACGTGAATAGAGCCATGGAGGAAGATCTATGGGTTAAACTATACGCTGACGTTAAACACAATAACAGCGCCAGATTTTGGAGTACCATAAACCAATTTATTCATCACAATCATGATGGCGTTTCCTCAAACATCACAGAGGAAGTCTGGGCAAAATACCTTAGGTCACATTTTCAACAAAGCACTGAACACAACGTGCAGTGTCAAGCATATTTAAATGAACCAGACCGTCAAACGACACCCAAGGCCTGGCCCGAAACTAATTCCGCCGCCTTTAGGAAATCAGGGACAGACCAACTGCAGAGTCATGCATGTCTAAATGAACCAGACTGTCAAACAACACCCAAGGCCTGGCCCGAAATTAGTTTTACTGTCTCAAGGAATCCAGGGACAGACCAAATAACTGAGGTCCAACAAACGGCCCAAATTAACGCCATCAAAAGGCAGATAGGAAAGGGGAGAAGAGAAGGCGCTCCTGGCCCAAACGGAATTCCACCAGTACTTTACAAACAGGAGGTAACTTTTTGGGCAGAAGCACTGGGTCCACTCTTCAGAGAAATTGGAACGTTGAACATCTTGCCTAGCTCATGGCGAGGCTCAATTATTTCCCCAATCCATAAATCTGGCGACAAGTCAGAACCACAAAATTACCGATTAGTGGCTCTATTAGATAACGAAGCAAAATTTTTTGCAGGCTTGTTATTGGAGGACCTCCAGGCATGGGTGAAAGAAAAATCTGCAATTCCTCTTCAACAGACCGGCTTCACAAAATCAGTCGGGACAACAACTAATATATTAAGCATGGCTATGCTTATGGACAAGGCCGAGGTTACACGGACGTCTCTATACCTTTGCTTTATCGACTACAAGGCCGCTTTTGATCATGTTAACCGTGTTAGACTTTGGTCCAAATTACATCGTTGGGGGCTCCCCAGCCCCTACTTAATCTGATCATAAATCTGCATACGGACACGTGGTTACAGGTGAAGCTGGGTAATGGAACCTTTTTGTCAAGACATATTCCCACGGAAAAAGGCCTGAAACAGGGTTGTGTTTTAGCACCCACCCTCTTTAATCTGTATATAGCCGATCTAGTTCCGCTCTTAATCAGCTGCAATTCACATGCTCCGAAATTAGGTGACACGGCATTACCCTGCCTACTTTATGCAGACGACATAGTCCTGATCAGCAAAACAAAAATAGGGTTACAACATCTAATAAACACAACGCAGGACTTCTCCCAAGCAAATGATCTATCGATCAATTTGGATAAAACAAGAACAATGACAATTGGGAAAAAAAGGCGACAAACTGCAGCCTGGTTTTGGGGAGAGACCAAAATAGAGGACACAACAGAATATAAATATCTTGGTGTGAAGATGGATACTAGCGGCCATTTCCTGGCACAGAAGAATAGTATAAGGCGAAAAGGTTTAATAATCGCAATCTCCCTAAAAAGATTAAACTCTAAATTATCTGGCCCATCGATCCGGCCACTGGCAGAGGTGGTTCGAGCTAAACTCTTACCAACAATCATCTATGGCAGCGAGGTACAGAAAGGTAGGGATGCGCAAATACTCGATGCCACAGTAACAATGGCATACAGGATTATTTTTGGGTTGCCGAAATACACTTCACCCGCGCAAATTAGACTTGAGTTTGGCGTTTTAAAACAATCAATTGCCAGACAAGGGGCCTTCATTACTGCTTGGGATAAAGTGCGAAAAACACCGCGGGAACGTTGAATGAACAGCTGTGGAAAGAGCTACAATTGCACACTACATCACCAGCTGCGAAATATCTATATAGCAGTATACACAAATTAGGGCTAAACCAACTCTGGGAAACATCCACAACTACACTAATACTCAAAAAAACAGTGTGGAAGACAGTGAAACTACTCTCATGGCTGGAGGACAAGGCTGCACTTTCAAAGAGAGCCCATGGATGGATGATCTTGAATACATACACGAAGCCGGGTCCCCAAGCTTACTTCAATCTGGGATATAACAAAAATATAAAAACTGCATTTATGAAATATAGATTTGGCCTGCTCCCTTGTGCGCAGCATCTTCCACCATGGCTACGCAATAAAGCAGGTTCTGCGTGCCGTCTATGTGGTACAGCTCGGGAAGACCTGCTGCACTTACTATGCTCCTGTAAAGAACTCCAAAAAGAACGAAAGAAACTGTTGAAACAACTGTTTAATCAACGAGGGATTCGAACAAGGAGGCAAGCCCTGCTGGCATGCTTTGCACCTAGCGACCCACAATTGAACTGTAGAGCAGTAAAGTTTCTGAGACGGTGCGGAAGCAAAATGTCAGAAATGGAGATATTAAGAACCCAGCCAGAAACAACATAAGCTAACGCGCAAGTCAGCCTGAAGTCATTTTTTACATAATCAAGTACAAAATTGACAACTTATTATGCTGCTATAGCTGTTCAAAAGCAGCGGTTTTAAGACATGAGTGTGATGAAGGAATACGTTTTATGTATGTAAATGACAGTTTTTTTTTTTTTTTTTTTTTTTTAATTGAATATATTCTTCTTTTGTATTGCAACGGTTTTAATTAACTATGCAAATAAAATTTACTTACTTACCCTCCCACCCTTAAAGCACATCATGAGACTGGACAAAGACATCTAAGCTAAACATAAACTAACTACACAGTTAACCTACACAAATATATATTTTTTAGGATTTTTTTTTTTATATAACAACAAAGACCTCAACCCCCCACCCAAAGGAAAAGGAAACTTATCCCCAAATACTATAGAAGAATAAATATCTAAAACTAGCTTAAAATCTAACACTAACTATACCTACACTACAACTACACTACCTAACACTTAAAATACTTACCTAACACTAACTAAGAACAATAAATAACATTGGGGGAAGGGAGAAGAGGGGGATGGGGCTCAAAATGTCCACTCAATATAGGAGACCCAGGGCTGCCTTTATGTCCAGCAGATGCCTGGTAAGCTCCGCCATTTCCCGACGTATTTCAGCCAGGATGACATTGTTGTCCATGACCGAGCGCCGGTCCCGCACAGTGAACGGCACCACCTGATCTGCTGGTGCAGGTGGCATTGTCCCTTGCATGTGTGTTGTTGAAGGGGGATGTGTTGCTGCCTGTCCATGCCGGGAGCCACGCCTGTCACCAGATGGGCCAGGGATGGCCTGTGGGACACTCTGCCTACTGTGGGTCAGTGCCTCGGGCACCGACTTCGAACTACCAGCTGCCCGGTCTTCTTGGTACCTCCGTGCCATGTTGGGATAACCCATTGAGACCTTTCTGATATGGAGGTACCGGTACTTCCTCACCTGGAAGGCGTGGGACTCCTCTGGCGACATGTTGTCTGTCAAATAAGAGCAAGGACAAGATGTGAGTCCTGATGACTATGTCAATGTTCTCCATTTAACTCAGAAACACAAGGTCAGTGAAACATGGGAGCCTATACTGTAACGTAACATTGTGAAGTTAGAAAGTGACCTGGACAATGCAATGTGGAAACCAGTATCAGTAACAACATGCTGGGGAGACTGACATGACAGTGCATGGCATGTGACATGTAGTGTCACAACCAAATGAGACTGTCAGTGTCAAATGATGGTGCTTTGACACACCCTGACTGAGAGTGACATGTACAAGGAATTGGATAAGGGAGGCATTAGCCCTCCGGGTGTAGCGCCTCGCTCATCCTCTACTGTAACACAGTGCTGCATCATATGTACAAAGATCATGTGATGCCCTGAGTGTCCCCCAGCGACGGCGTGAAGTTCCTCAACTCTGCGCCAACACAGGCACCCTTGCACAAGAGTGCAAGGGTGTCTGTGTGCAGGGGAGGCTTGTTTATGTGTAGGAAGGTTACCCTTCCTGCACATGAGCAATCCTGGAACAGCCCTACTTACAGTTCCATTTGTGCTGCATCAAGCAGCACACATGGAAACACGTTAGGTGGCTGAACACTGACTTGTACTTGAAGCGCAGGCCCTCTCTCCACCACAACTTCACAATAGGTGACGCGGTGCTGGCGAGAGGGGGAAACGTAGTGTACTCAATTTTTATAAATCTGCATGTCTTTGATCCGCAATTCTTACTCCACTGACAATTTTACAATGCAGGTCTTTACAACGCAAACTGTTACAATGCATTCCCCAAAGTAACAGCCCCCTGGAGTCATAATGGTAATTGTATTATAATGGGAAATGCGTTTGAACAAATAGCGTTGTAGAGGCCTGTGTTGTCAAATATATTGTGCAGAAATATCTGCAGAGCAAAAGCATGCAGTGTAAATTCATGCGGAGTAATGTCACTAATTTGGCGAGAGGGGTTTGTACATTTGCCCCGGAGTTTACCAGGGGAATGACCCCAAGGAGACAGCTTGGCAACACCATTGCAGTGGCAGAACATGCCAATGAGATACATAGGGCCATCTTTGCTAGGTGTTTGGGGAACGGGCCATGGATATCCTTGGCTTAAAGCTACGCCCTGCTACTTCTGTGAAGCTGGTATGTAGCATACCTACAATTAGACTGTGCAGACCTGGGTCTGACAACACACGGCCTGAAAACCACTGCATCCTTGGGCATGATCGGGCCCACTTGCACAGTCATCTCAGTCAAGGATATACATGCATTCCATGTCTGGTCATACTCATCAGCAACACCACTCACATGCCACCTCTCCTATCTGTACGCTCTGTAATCCACATGCCTGTGCTGTAGTGACAGAACCCATAGATGTCACTTGCATGGGTATAACTGACTGGGGATGTCCAAAGTTACATCTGGAAGACATATGCATTGCTCCATCTTCACTTACTGATTTGTACACACTTCACACTTCCACAAAACATCAGCACACTGGAGGCAAGGTACATGTGATGCAGACCCATACTGCATGCTACAATGTCAATGATTTCACCCAGACATCCATCACATCTCACAATGCCAATATTAAATGGCTGAACTCACCAGTGGCGTGTGGGTCCTTGAAGGTGTCTGTGAGAAGTTGGCCTGGCATATGCTGTCCACTAATTATAGTGGGCACCTTGCACCAGTCCAAACAACCCCTTATTGGAGATAGGTTAAAGACAACCTTATTGAAAGCTATCCTAGTGGTAGCTATGGAGAGCAGCCTTCAGGCTAAGTCTTGAAGGAATGTAAAGCAGCTTGTTCTACCAGTCTATAATCTCTTGAGTGACCAAATGAAAGAGCACCACACCAGGTATATATTCAAAATATATGTATTTATTGCTAAACACACCCCTCTAGTCTCTTTATGAGGCTAGAGTTTGAAGTACATAAGTTAGAAGTTATTTAAACACAGTAATAGCACAAATCGACGTTTGGGCCCTAGGGGCGTACCAAACCATATACCAATAAAGTGGTATAAGAACCACGACTGAACTAGACACTAGGCCTAGAGCCTCTAGAAGTGCTTGGACCACAAGGAACCACCCAAGGTAGTGACACAGGGGACCCACGGGAGACGCGTGCAGTGTAAATACACAACCGCGATACGCCGTTGACTTCTATGGAGAAAGTCGTGATTGGGAAATTAGAGAAAAGGGACACTTAAAAGAGGACTTGGACCAAACCCTTTGAGATCTAGGACTTTGAAGAGTCTCTACCCACGGGAGCACCGGAGTACTCGTGTTACCTCACCCAGGGAAGCCGGGTGCATAGGTGCCTTTCGGGGTCGGGTTTCGTCGTCGATTTGAATGGCGATCTGCTGCAAAGTGCTGCTGGTGACCAAGTGAAAAGTGTCCGGGTGGATCCAAGAGTGGATCGGAGTTCTGAAGAACCTGAAAGCAGAGGGGACAGAGTCTGGGTCACTAGCCAGTGACCAGGAAGGCGATGGACAGATGCCCACCGATATCGAGTGCTTCAGGTGCGTTGACGGTCGTCTTGACTCTTCAGCCACGAGGTCCAGGAGGCGTTGTCGGCAACCAGGAGCAGGATTCGGGCTGCTACACGATGTCTGTCGAGTGCTGATGTGTTGGCGACCGGATTGGACCCAACAAGCCTTGGCAACGGCAAGTCTCGATGCAGAGGAAGATCGTCAATGGTGCAGACCAGCAAGGTCTGGGAAACTCACCCAGCGAAGGTAAGTGAGAGCAGGCCTGGAGCAACCATGATGCCAAGATAAGAAAAGATTGGCCTTCGTTAAGGGCTACTAGCCAACAGGCTAGCGACCGCGATGGAGCCTCGTGATGCCGCACGTGGATCTGGCTTACAGGACACTCGTGGAGTGGGGGCCAGTGATCTTCAGTGCAAGTGGTGCTGGAGGCTAGGGCTACTTGAAGCCCAAAGCACGACTTCTTGGAAGACCCAGAAGAGGATGCACTTGCAAATGTGCTCGGTGTCCAGGGGTCACAGTCTCAAGTCACCCACGATAGCCACGGGCCTCAGCTTTGCTGGGGACTCAGGGTAGCCTCGGGGAAGTCTGAGAATCTACCTCTGGTGATGCGATGACTTCGCCGTCCAACGGGAGCTTCAGAAATGCGAACTGGACAGATGCTTCTTTGGTGCCTGCCAAGCAGGGGAGTCACTCCTTGACCCCAAGGGAGATTCTTCTGTCCTCTAATCGTGAGTAGAGCATCGAAGGTCCAGGATTCAGTTTCAGAGTTTTGTCCAGGGATAATCTAAAGTCCTAAGGACTGGGTTCCTATACTTATACCAAGTTTAGGGGTTGGCCTACTCTGTGGCCCCACCTATGGGTGGGTCAGGGCAGAGGGGTGGCTACACCCCTTTCCCTTTGTCCAGTTCGTGCCAAAGCAGGGGCTGCAAGCCCCTGATCCGGTTTGAACTGGGGTATGCACAGGGACACCAAGTGTGCCCCCAGTGCAGGACTTCAAAGCACCCGAAAGTGCTCCCGCCCAGCCCCAATACACATTATCCTGTCTGGGGAGGTGGTCACACCTCCCTGGGACAGGAAACCTATTGTCCAGGCCTCCCCTGCCGGAGTTTCGTCCAGCAGCAGGAGGCCAGACTTGTGTCTGTGGCAGTAGCATCCATTTTGTGATGCCAGGCTTTAGAAAGAAGTTACCGGCCAGGCCAGGGTTAACATGTCTCTCCCTCTAGAAGGGTGGAATGCTACCCCCGCCACCAGAATTGGCGGGGGGTAGTATTCCAAGATGTTTGACACCAAACACGACATGTTTAGGTGCAGCCATTCCAAAGTTAGCATTTAACGCGAGGTTATAATGCGCTTAAGAGTATATGGTCAGGCTGCACTACAAACAGCATCAGAGAAGGGTCTCCGAACGCTGCAGAGGGGCCCTGCTCATGCAGGGGCACCCTCTCACATAGGAACCATGCACTCTGCCTTTAGGATTGATAAGGCCTGCCTTAGGAGTGACTTATAGGTTTATATGTGTGTATGTATTTAGTGATATAGGTAACCTATATCACAGTAAGGGGTGCATGCACCACCTTACCCAGGCTGCAGTAGCAGACCTGTGGTGTCAATTTGGATGGCCTTCCAGGGATGGCATAATACATGCTGCAGCCCCTGGTAGGCCTCTGAGGTACCTATGCCCTTGGTACATAGTATACCATATACTAGGGACTTATAAGGGCACTCCAGATTCCAATCAGATATGTGCCTAAGGCACATGGAAACCTTTTACAGAGAAAGCAGATAGACTGGGGCCCTGAATAGCAGGATCCCAGTCCAACTAAGTCATAAACCAGCAAAACACCATAAAAAAAGTGGGGGCAACCATATAGTCAGATTCCACCTTCCTACATAACCCCCCCAAACGAAAGGAGATAAGGCTAACCTTGGCCAGTTGAGCCTTTATTGACTAAGTGGTCATATAAGGAAGCACCTGCACTAGCATGGTTGCCCCCTGTCTTATGGTCCACTAAGCAATCCCTCACCCTAAGGGTATGAGAGGGTCTCCACCATGGGGAATCACTACCTGTGGTGTGCTTAGGTAAAGTACAAGGCTGGTGAGGTGTCTGAGTAGGGAAGTGAGGCCCTAGGAATGTTGGCCTCAGCTTCCTCAGATCACTGGTCACCATGTATGCCTGTCTTTCCATGACTGAGTTGCACTTTGCTCTAAGGGTCAACCTTTGGCTGCCTACAGCTGGTGGTTGGGTCCCTTTGGATGGACTACTGGAGGGACAGGGCAGGTTTGGAACCTTCAGGTCCCAGGTTTGCCCTTGCCTACCAGAGTCCTTCTGGGGGAGGTCCCTACATAAAGGCATGGGGGATCCCTCAGTGTGTAGAGGAGTTTTCACCTGGCTAGGGCTACTAGACTGGGTGCCCCTAATCTGCTGATGGGGGGTTCCTCTGGACAGGGGGCCCTGGGGGGTCCACTGACCTCCCTGACCTCTGCAGCCCTGGGCTGGCTGAGGCAGGGTAGAGAGGGGCAGGTTACCTGCTCCAGACTGGGTACCACCTTGGAAGGGTCCTCTGCCATCAGGGGTGTGGCCAGGCCAGGCCTGACTACCTCTGGGGCAGTTCCTTCACTAGGGGTAGGGTCAGTTCCCTGAGGAGGCTGACCCTTACCTACTGTCTGGAGGGAAGAAAACTTTTCTTCAACCCTTGTGCTCTCTTTTGGGGGAGAGTGGGCCATTCTTTCAGGCTCCATCTCTCCAAATTCTTGGGCTGGGGCTGTGGCCATTACAGCCCCACTAACCTTTACAGGGACGCCCAACATCCTAAGGTGGGTTTGGTGTTCAACTTCAGCCCAGGCTGAAATCTCCAGATCATTGCCCATCAGGCAATCTACAGGTAAGGTGGGGGACACTGCCACTCTCTTTGGGCCTGTGACCCCCTCCCAGTTGAGATTGACTATGGCCATGGGGTGATCTGTTCTGACACCATCAATGTTGGTCACCTGGTATTTAAACTCAGGTAAAAGCTGGTGAGGGGGGACTAGTTTCCCTGCCACCATGGTGACACTAGCCCCTGTGTCCCTAAATGCCACAGCTTTCTGACCATTAATCATTGGCTCCAGTCTGTACCTGCCCATTGCTGTGGGACCCATGGTAAAGGTGGCAAATCCTACACCACCATCAGAGTCAGAGGAGTCTGTTGAGGGGTCCCTGTCTGAACCAGGGCCCACCTCTGTTCCTGTTGCAAAAGCACCTAACTTTTGGGTGCACTACTCCCAACTGGAGGATTACTACTGGTAGTACCAGGAGGGGGTAGTAGTTGCTGGGGGAACATTTTCTTTATTGCCAATCCTGGGGCAACTGGGATCAGATTTCCAGTGCCCAGGCTTTTTACAGACATGGCAATATGGTTTCTTTTCAGGAGAGGAAGGAGTTTGGGACCCACCCCCAGAAGAGGAATTTTGGGGCCCTGTAGTGGACTTATCCTTAGATTTATCCCCACCTTTCTCTTGGGACTTAGTAGAATCTTTCTTCTGGTCACCACCCTGATTTCTAGTTTTTACTCTGGTTCTGACCCATTTGTCTGCCTTCTTTCCCAATTCTTGGGGAGAGGTCAGATCAGAGTCCACCAGATACTGGTGCAAAAGCTGGTTTTGACAATTATTAAGGATCTGCTCCCTCATAATCAAATTGTACAATCCTAAAAAGTCATGCACTTTGTTGCCATGTATCCAACCTTCCAGAGCCTTTGTAGCACAATCTACAAAATCAACCCAGTCTTGAGTCTGAGCTTTTGGGTGTCTCTGAACTTCAACCTATACTGTTCAGTGGTTAGGCCAAACCCATCTATCAGAGCACTCTTCAAGACTGTGTAATTGTCAGCATCCTCTTCTCTTACAGTGAGGAGCTTGTCTCTACCTTTGTCTGCAAAGGAGAGCCACAAGATTGCTGCCCACTGCCTCTGGGGGACCTTCTGAACTTTACAGGCCCTCTCCAGTGCAGTTATCCATTTGTGGATGTCATCCCCACTCTGGTAGGGAGGGACAATCTTGTTTAGGTTTCTATGGTCATAAGACCTTTCCCTATCTCTAGGGATATTGCTGCCACCATGGGACTCTAGTCCCAACTTTTTTTTCTCTCTAAAGAGATCTAGGGACTCCCTGTCTAAGGCTACTTGCTTCCTTCTGAGTTCAAGCTGAGCTTCCTCATATTGAATCAGCCTCTTTCTTCTCTCATGAGAGGATTCCCTCCTATGAGATGAGACAGAGCTCCCTATTGAGGTGCCAGAGTGGTTAGACTCCTGAGAAGGAGATCTAGACTTCCTGGGCACACTCATAATCCTTCCTGGGGGGACAAAGAGGGCATCATCCTGATCATCCTCTTCATCTTCCTCAGGAGGGATTGGGTTATCCAGGTCAGGGCCATTGTCACCCTCCTGGCCAGTTTCAGAGGGGGGGCTGGGGGTATTTCTACCCCTGGTCCCATCCTCATCTTCTGCCCCACCCTCAGCTCCTACCCCTTCAGTCCCCAAGGGCTTACTAAGGTCATAAGCCACCAACAACTCTTTAAGGTGTTGGGTGGTGGGACTTTGGCCTGTCCTTATTTTTCTCAAGTTGCATAAAGCTCTCAATTCCAAGAATGGGAGTGTATCATACTTGGAGGGTGGAAGCTCAGTGGCTTCCTGCAAGGATTCTTTAGATCCTACCCTTAAAGACATTACTAGTGTGGTGTGGTGTATGCACTACCTACTCTAGTGTGGCCTACTAAACTCTCTTGAGTTGTAGAAAGGGTGTGCTATCCCTTAACACACAACTCTAAGTTCAGTAGAACTTACTGTATTCTAAGCTTAAATTATATGTACCTTAGGTACCTTTAGTGGTTTTCAGTTGATCAATTCAATTGAGATTATCTGGTAAAACAATAGCAAGCTGGAATCCCACACGCTGCACACCAATGTGAGAAGTTGGCCTGGCATATGCTGTCCACTAATTATAGTGGGCACCTTGCACCAGTCCAAACAACCCCTTATTGGAGATAGGTTAAAGACAACCTTATTGAAAGCTATCCTAGTGGTAGCTATGGAGAGCAGCCTTCAGGCTAAGTCTTGAAGGAATGTAAAGCAGCTTGTTTTACCAGTCTATAATCTCTTGAGTGACCAAATGAAAGAGCACCACACCAGGTATATATTCAAAATATATGTATTTATTGCTAAACACACCCCTCTAGTCTCTTTATGAGGCTAGAGTTCGAATTACATAAGTTAGAAGTTATTTAAACACAGTAATAGCACAAATACACGTTTGGGCCCTAGGGGCGTACCAAACCATATACCAATAAAGTGGTATAAGAACCACGACTGAACTAGACACTAGGCCTAGAGCCTCTAGAAGTGCTTGGACCACAAGGAACCACCCAAGGTAGTGACACATAGGACCCACGGGAGACGCGTGCAGTGTAAATACACAACCGCGATACGCCGTTGACTTCTATGGAGAAAATCGTGATCGGGAAATTAGAGAAAAGGGACACTTAAAAGAGGACTTGGACCAAACCCTTTGAGATCTAGGACTTTGAAGAGTCTCTACCCACGGGAGCACCGGAGTACTCGTGTTACCTCACCCAGGGAAGCCGGGTGCATAGGTGCCTTTCGGGGTCGGGTTTCGTCGTCGATTTGAATGGCGATCTGCTGCAAAGTGCTGCTGGCGACCAAGTGAAAAGTGTCCGGGTGGATCCAAGAGTGGATCGGAGTTCTGAAGAACCTGAAAGCAGAGGGGACAGAGTCTGGGTCACTAGCCAGTGACCAGGAAGGCGATGGACAGATGCCCACCGATGTCGAGTGCTTCAGGTGCGTTGACGGTCGTCTTGACTCTTCAGCCACGAGGTCCAGGAGGCGTTGTCGGTGACCGGGAGCAGGATTCGGGCTGGTACACGATGTTTGTCGAGTGCTGAGGTGTCGGCGACCGGATTGGACCCAACAAGCCTTGGCAACGGCAAGTCTCGATGCAGAGGAAGATCGTCGATGGTGCAGACCAGTAAGGTCTGGGGAACTCACCCAGCGAGGGTAAGTGAGGGCAGGCCTGGAGCAACCAGGATGCCAAGATAGGAAAAGATTGGCCTTCGTTAAGGGCTACTAGCCAATGGGCTAGCGACCGCGAAGGAGCCTCATGACGCCGCACGTGGATCTGGCTTACAGGACACTCGTGGAGTGGGGGCCAGTGATCTTCGGTGCAGGTGGTGCTGGAGGCTAGGGCTACTCGGAACCCAAAGCACGACTTCTTGGGAGACCCAGAAGAGGATGCACTTGCAAATGTGCTCGGTGTCCAGGGGTCACGGTCTCAAGTCACCCACGATAGCCACGGGCCTCAGCTTTGCTGGGGACTCAGGGTAGCCTCGGGGAAGTCTGAGAATCCACCTCTGGTGATGCGATGACTTCGGCGTCCGACAGGAGCTTCAGAAATGCGAACTGGACAGATGCTTCTTTGGTGCCTGCCAAGCAGGGGAGTCACTCCTTGACCCCAAGGGAGATTCTTCTGTCCTCTAATCGTGAGTAGAGCGTCAAAGGTCCAGGATTCAGTTTCAGAGTTTCGTCCATGGATAATCTAAAGTCCTAAGGACTGGGTTCCTATACTTATACCAAGTTTAGGGGTTGGACTACTCTGTGGCCCCACCTATGGGTGGGTCAGGGCAGAGGGGTGGCTACACCCCTTTCCCTTTGTCCAGTTCGCGCCAAAGCAGGGGCTGCAAGCTCCTGATCCGGTTTGAACTGGGGTATGCACAGGGACACCAAGTGTGCCCCCAGTGCAGGACTTCAAAGCACCGAAAGTGCTCCCGCCCAGCCCCAATACACATTATCCTGTCTGGGGAGGTGGTCACACCTCCCTGGGACAGGAAACCTATTGTCCAGGCCTCCCCTGCCAGAGTTTCGTCCAGCAGCAGGAGGCCAGACTTGTGTCTGTGGCAGTAGCATCCATTTTGTGATGCCAGGCTTTAGAAAGAAGTTACCGGCCAGGCCAGGGTTAACATGTCTCTCCCTCTAGAAGGGTGGAATGCTACCCCCACCGCCAGAATTGGCGGGGGGTAGTATTCCAAGATGTTTGACACCAAACACGACATGTTTAGGTGCAGCCATTCCAAAGTTAGCATTTAACGCGAGGTTATAATGCGCTTAAGAGTATATGGTCAGGCTGCACTACAAACAGCATCAGAGAAGGGTCTCCGAACGCTGCAGAGGGGCCCTGCTCATGCAGGGGCACCCTCTCACATAGGAACCATGCACTCTGCCTTTAGGATTGATAAGGCCTGCCTTAGGAGTGACTTATAGGTTTATATGTGTGTATGTATTTAGTGATATAGGTAACCTATATCACAGTAAGGGGTGCATGCACCACCTTACCCAGGCTGCAGTAGCAGACCTGTGGTGTCAGTTTGGATGGCCTTCCAGGGGTGGCATAATACATGCTGCAGCCCCTGGTAGGCCTCTGAGGTACCTATGCCCTTGGTACATAGTATACCATATACTAGGGACTTATAAGGGCACTCCAGATTCCAATCAGAGATGTGCCTAAGGCACATGGAAACCTTTTACAGAGAAAGCAGATAGACTGGGGCCCTGAATAGCAGGATCCCAGTCCAACTAAGTCATAACACCATAAAAAAAGTGGGGGCAACCATATAGTCAGATTCCACCTTCCTACAGTGTCGATGTCCCCCTGTGTGATGAGTTGTCTTCCAGCTGTGAGACATGAAAAGAAACGTGTGTTGGTATCAGACGTCAAATCACACGTGTCATATTCATCATACAATCCGTCACCATCACTGACAATGCTCTGTGACTGTACTGTTGCAGTCCATGTTGCCTCCATGATTGTGTCTACTTTGCCTGTCATTCCCACAAGACCGGAGAATGCTGAGTTAGGCCAACAAGACAATGATGCTGAGAAATTTGCACATACTACTTGTGTGACACATTCCCAAGGCCCCATTTCTCCACCCAACATGATGTTATACATGCTCTGTGGATGATAGCATCACTGCAGATCGCACAAGGCTGTATCACAACTGTTGGTGGTGTATGACACTCTGGAGATGTCCTAGTTCACTAGAACAATTGTTCCTATCTAATCCATTGTAACACGAAGCCTATGTATAAGGGCAGCGTACCTAACTTTGCTAAACAAGCAGGAATGCATTATTACTCTTCCTTTTGTGCAGCACACATTTCCCAAAAACAATGCCTTGGATTTTTAATGTACAGTCACCCTTCCTGTACATGAACAATCTTTGCCCTGCACGCACTATGGTGCAAGGGTGCCAACGTTGGCACTACAGTGCTAAGTGTTGCGCCAGCGCAGGGGGAAACGCAAGCCTGCACACTATGCTTGCAGTGGCAGCTCGCCGAGGGACTGCTGCGGTGCTGTGTGGCAGGGCAGGGGGAGGGCAGGGTGGGGGGGTAGTGGAGTGTGACATACGATGGACAGGAGTAAGGTAAGTAATTAAATAAATAAAACAATTTACCTTGCGCGCGCTGTATCGCCGAGTTGGCAATGCAGCGTGCACCAGGTAAAGTTTTATTTTTATTTTATTGCTTACCTCACTCCTGTCCATCGTATGTCGCACTCCACTACCCCCCCTGCCCCGCTATACCGCACCGCAGCACTCCCTCGGCGAGCCGTCACTGTATGCTTGTACATATGGTGCCACATTGCATTTCTGATGTGGCAACGTTAGGCATGAAGGCATGACGTCTAACGCCTCACTCCACCACTTTTGTGCACAAATACACCATTGTGCCACACACCACATTTTTTGCTTTTCCTATGAGTGTTCATATATCAATTTTGAGGTTGAGCTTACCACACTGTAGGCCAATGATGACTCCCAGGTGGTCCAACAGGTCACCCTCACGGCCCACGCAATCCTGCCATCGGTGTTTCCATTGGCGGACAGCCCTATCCACACCGAAGACACGCAGCATCTGTGCTCTCACGCGCTCCCACCTGACCTTCCGCACATGGACGGGATATCCAGAAAGGATATGACCCCCACTCTCCACCATCAAGGGCAGGTAAAATGTTACCAGCCAGAGGAAGCCCCCCAATGCCCCCTCTGACATCCTGTCCTCCCTACCCACACCCACCATCTCCTAGCACACACCTAAACCGACTACTGAGAAAAAAAATGCCCAATATATGCCCCAACAAGTACTAATTATTTGAACTACCCCTTAGACAAACACCCAACAAGATTGAGGACAAGACGCAAAAAACACGTAAAAACAAGTACACAAAACTTCACGGAGACTCTATCAACAGTTCACAGGACACAGCAATACTCTCTCAATCAAAAATCTGCAGCCCACAACACCATACACCTCCAACACTCTCCACAATCACCAGTAATGTGCTCAAAAGATAAAGTGAAAGTGCACAGCACTCCTCCAGGAAGCAGGAAGCATGCAGACATCACTTCCTGTGTGTTTGCGGCCCGTTTTTTGGCTTTGTGGTGAGAATCTGCACGCAAATTGGCTTAGGGGTAATATTTTGTGTTGTTCAATGTGTGTAGCGATAGATCTTCCATTGCGATACTGAAAAAAACACTGCGTTAAGGTTAATGCGGCCAGATTTTGCACGCTACGTGGAAGTTTTTACACAGATTAACAGTATTAGATGTAATTTCATCTCAGACCCCAAATGACACCCTAAAAAGCATATCTGACCCCAAATGACACCCTAAAAAGCATATCTGACTCCAAATGACACCCTAATAAGCATATTTTATCCCAAATGACACCCTAAAAGGCATATCGGACCCCAAATGACACCCTAAAAAGCATAGTTTACCCCAAATGACACCCTAATAAGCATATCTGACCCCAAATGACACCCTAATAAGCATACTTTACCCCAAATGACACCCTAAAAAGTATATCCGACCCCAAATGACACCCTAAAAAGCATATTTTACCCCAAATGACACCCTAAAAAGCATATCTGACCCCAAATGACACCCTAATAAACATATCTGACCCCAAATGACACCTTTAAAAGCACCTCAAACCACAAAAGATATTCCCACCCTCAAAATTACAATTGTACAATACTTACGGCAAAATGTTTGACTTTCACTTGTCAGGGAGATGTACTTATGCAGAGGATAAACATGCACACAAGGTATGTGTGTTGTGTTGTTTTATTGCACAAACTGTGCTTAGGTGCATTTTGAACCTAAATTTCACAAAGGACTATCACATTTTGACATGCTCAGGTGAAGAAATTGTTAATGATTCGGTTCCTTCGGGCAGTTCCTGCTGCAGAAACTGTGGGTTGTGCAGCACCAGCCTCATCTTCTTCATCATCCTGAGCATCGTCAGGTGCATCTGGCACTTGGATCCATGGGGCATTGGTGTGTACACATATATTGTGTAACACACAACATGCTATGATTATCTTGCACACTATTTCCGGGCTGTACAACAGTCTGCCACCTGTGATGTCAAGGCACCGGAAACGTGATTTTAGCACGCCAAAAGTGCGCTCCACAATGGCCCTGGTGCGTCCAAGGGCCAAATTATACTGTCTCTGGGCCTGGGTGTTTGTGGCTCGGAGGGGTGTCATCAGCCATGGGGAGAGAGCATATCCTTGAACACCTGAAACATGTAATGGAGAGATGTGTCCATAAGTTGTTGTGCATACTGTGTTTGCAGTGTTTATATTTTGTGGTGTGTGATTTGTGCTACTTTTGAATTCAGGTTCGCCCTGTGTAGCTTCAGACAATTGACCAGCATCAATGGAAATTACATTGCCTCACAGCTGCCCGTCCCTAACCCGTAGCCTATTTTTTTGTGTGCGCTGCGCGTTTGCATCACTGGCACTCCAACGGCGCGCCAAAGGCAATCCCGTCTGCGCCCGTCCGCAAGCAAAATGCAAACAGCAGCATTGACCCTGGTTCTCCTACCGTCTAGCGCTATGACTCACCCGCCCTCCTCAAAGTCAACGCAAGGAGAAAGTACAACTGCCAATAGGCCACACCAGACACAACTCACGCGCAGTTCTCCTGCTGCCGCTGCCACCAGACCTTCACCACCGCCCAACACCTGCACTTCCAGATCCAGACCAGCCACAAAGCAACACTCCGCGGCACCCTCGCCTGCAGAGCCCCTGGAGGCCGGGCCCGCTTCGCCAACACCATCAACATCATCACACACCACGCCATCTACTCCATGGACTACGTACTCATTTCCGACCTGAGCTTCCACCTCACAAACCACAACAACTCCAACTCCATTACCCTCTGGCCAAAGCTCGCAAACATCGGACTGACCCAACTCTTCACCACACTGACCCACAAGGCAGGACACACCCTCGGCCCCATCTTCGCATGTGGAAACAGCGTCCACTTCATTCACAACACTCAAGCCCCATGGAGTGACCACCACTGCGTACACTTACTCGTTGAGAAACACAAGCCAAGCAATCCCACAGCCCGTGCCACACAAAGGAACTGGAGCTGAGTCACCGAGGAGCTGCTCCACTCCACCATCAACGGCAACACCCACACCGCTGCAGGCAACACCGACGGCACTGCCAGGGATTTCCATACATTGATCTCCAACTGCGCATACAAACTTGCCCTGCAACTCCAACATACAGCGTGCAAGAATATCCGCCTCGGTCACCACCGACCTCCAAGATGCCAGATGCATCTGCAGACGCCTGGAGAAGAACTGGAGCAACATCAAGACAGCCAGAAGACTTCATCACCTACAAGGACACCCAGCTCATACTCTCCCTCACCATGCGCCCACACCCACCAGGCTGGGCTTCCAGGAAGGATGTCAGGAAGTTGCGACATGGATGATCAACAGCTGCCTGGTACTCAACGCGGAGGGGACATAAGTACTCATCCTCTTAACCACCCCATCAGCATGTGACAACACCTGGTGTGCCACTGCCTTCAGCAGACCCCCACCAATGACCCCAGGTACCTAGGCATCGTACTCAACTCCTCCCTCTCCATGAACCAACAGGTCTACGCCGTGGCCTCCAGCGGCTTCGACACCCTCTGCATCCTCCATGAGACCTTCAAATCGATCCCCCCCCGAGTCAAGTAAAACAGTCACCCATGCAGTCATTACCATCAGACTGGACTACGGAAACGCCCTATATGCCCGCATAGACAAGTCTGTGCTCTGCAAGCTCAAGACTATACAGGACACCGCCGCCAGACTCGGACTACTTTCCTCATAGGTCCAGACCCTCCATCGCAACTACTTGGTTCCCACCTCTCCCAGCATTTGCTAATGTGTGGCAGACGGGCTGTGCCTGTGGGGATAGTTTGTCTACAAGGCTAGCCCCAGTAACCGCAGTCACTTGGGTTGTTGTGTATGGTAGGTGGACATGTTACTATGTATGTTGTATGAAATTTGCTACATGTGCATTCTCACATTTGTGAGTTCCATGATTGTGGACTTGAGGTGTGTGGTGTGTTCAGTTAGTACTTACCAACAAGCAGTGCATTTCCATATGTGCCATCCTGAAACCGCTGGTTGATGATGGACTGGCGGAAGATGTAGGAATCATGCACACTCCCTGGGAACTTGGCTACGACATTGGTGAACAAGCCCCGGTGGTCCACAATTGCCTGCACATTGATGGAATGTGTGTGCTTCCTGTTGCGGTATATGTGTGCAGTGTCCGCAGGGGGCACAAGTAGGACATGTGTGCAGTCAATTGCCCCCAACACCTGCGGGAAGCCAGCAATGGCATAAAAGCCTTGCTTGGTCTCAACCTGTTCTTGTGCAGTGTTGGGGAAGCGTAGGTGCTGGGGTGTCAGGCTGATGATGCCATCCAAGACAATTGGAAGGAACCTTGATAGGGCTGACTGTGAGACTCCCCCAACTCTGGCAGTTGTTGGTTGGAAGGTACCAGAGGCCAACATGTGCAGAACTGCCAGCAGCTTTGTCTGCGGAGGGATGTTGGTTTTCCGCTCTGTTGGTGCCTGCAGCCTGGGGGCTATCTGGGTCAGGATGCGGAGGATGGATGACCTTTTGAGCCTGTAGTGGGCGATCACATCCTCTGGCGTTAAGTCTGTGAGGGCGAGGCATGGGCGATGGACCCGCTGTCTTCTTCGGCGCTGCCTCCGTGGTGGTCCTGGGGTCGGTGGCAGTGGCAGTGGTTGTTGTGGCCTTCTTGGTGCTCCAAGCTGCATGAGTAGTACCTCCATGGCATCAGTGGGTCTTCAAATGAGGCTCTGGGCTAGTCTCCCTTATGTACTGTTCTTTATCACCATTTTTAAGACCACCTTTTTTCTGGTCTTAAGTCCCAGCCGCTAACGGGCTTTAGCGGCTGTTTTCTGAACGTATCGCGGGCCCGGGCGATCATTGTAAATATTGCGAAGTGTGGTTAGCGTGCGCTTTTGCACGGGAACGCCTACATTGCATCTTATTAGCGATAGTTATCGCTTACATGAGTGGCGATGGTTGAAACGGACGGTTTCGCCTGAATTCTGCCGCTAACGGCTGTTAGCGGACAGCTTGGGAATACGACGAAAAAAATATCGCCGCATTAGCGGCGGAAAAGTGCGCTAACGCGCCGTTAACGCGTTGTACATATGCCCCCTAGTACTCGACCGGTGCGCCTCAGACTTTACGGGAAGTGAGCTATCAGCTGTATGTACGAGTTAGAAGGCAGCAAACAAAAGCGAAGCCTGAAGGAACTAATGGTAAGTAGAGGCAGAAATAAAGTTGTGTTTAATGATCACAGCAGGTCTTCCAGACAGTAGGCTCGACCTAAAAACATGAAAGAGGACGAGTCGCATTCTAGTTAAGGGACATTCAGAAGTTATTTTTGTCCTCCAAAATATAAAGCTAGAAATTGTAACGGGTAAAGATCACCAACAGCTGGTCATCTCTATAATTATGCAAAATTAGGTGAGTAACTATAAAATTATGGAACTTGGCTGGTCTCTGTATTCAGTGGACTGTCTAGTTTTTATACCATATTGTTCCCTGTTAACAGAATACATTTTTCTGGTTTTGCAACCAAGCTTAAACTGACATTACAACAAAAGACAGTACAGTATTAACTTGAATATTTTGTAATAAAGATATTGCTTTCTGCTCTGTAAAGGCACAAGAGAGTCTTAATGCTTTTTCTGCTTTCAAAACAATGCTGCCTTTATCTAATCTTGTTGGAACCTAGAAAATATAAGCAACACAACAGATGCTTTCTGAATAGAAACTTGGATGACAATAAAGCACTTTATGTTCATGTCTTAGCAGACTATATATGAGGAACACGCACCTGTATGATCTATTTCTAACTTGCAGCACACTTCCTGTCTCATAATCTCACTTCTGAAGGTTCCTTCTCATCAATACTTTCTCACCTCATCACTCTTTTCATAACCTTCTCTTCCTTTGACTCTCTTCTTTCCTACCATTCTCTCTCTTGATCTGGGTTAGTTGATTGATATGACTGGAAAATATCAGAGTTGTGAATAATTTACATACTGTGCTATCTATTCTATTGAATTTTCCCAGAAGACAAATACTTTAACCCAGATTTATCAAGGTCTTGTGTCGCCCTTGCGCCACGCAAGGCGATGCAGGGTGATGCAAATCCTAGAATGAGATTTGCAATGCCACGCAGAGGAACCTTGCTTGTCTTGGTAAATCTGCTGTAATAAAATGCAGTGCAAAATGCTGTCTTCCTTTACACCCACCGGAAAGGCGTTACATGGGTGGAGCATGGGTGCTCCCATGCATCCACCCATGTATTCTGATGCATTCCCAGATTTACCAACACTGGTAGACCGGGGAATGCGTCAGAATGGTACGACTTCCCGATAGATATGTAATAAGGAGAAATATCTTTAGTTCTCCTCGTGGTTTCCTTTTCCTAAGTGTGCCGGTTCAACTCTTAGTAATAGGAAAATGCCTATAAGGATTGTTTTCCTCCAGGAAGGATCTCCTTCCTTCACAAAAAGAATCCTGCCTGTAACACAGGCACCCTTGCACCACGACACAAGGGTGCCTGCATTGGCGCAAGGCTGAACTGAGTGTGCCAGCGCAAGGAGAGGAGTGAGGGCAAGAATAAGCCACACCTTGATAGACATGGTGCATTCCTGCCCTCTCCCTGTCACGCAGCACTGCACAGCAAATTGGTTTCTGCTTTGCGTTGCATGACATCATGATTAATCTGGGCCCAGGTTCTTCAACAGTAGCTTGAGGTCAGATTGTTCAAATATCCCTGGGTGTTACTTTGAACTGTTGGGCTTATATACAAAGAGCTTGCGTTGCCAATGCGTCAAACTTTTTGATGCATTGGCGGCGCTGTCAATACTCCATATTTACAAAGTGACGTATCTTGGAGGATGCGTCACTTTTAGGATTCTTGCATTAAAAGGATGCTGCATCGGAACCGTCTGCATCACTTAAGTATTAAAACATGCAAGGTAGGCATTCCATCGTAATTTCCACCGTAAAACAGATGCATAGATATATACGAGATTTTAACAAAAAGACGCATTGCCAGCTAGAGAGGCTCAGAGGTCGCAAGCGTCAAAAATCCTGCAATGTGAAACCCATGTGTAGGAAATGATGCACTGACATTGGTACATAAAGTGAAGCCATACAGAACATTGTGGCAAGCACAAATACACCATGGAGTTTCTCATTTTGCCGCTGGGAGTTGCAAGGAGACAACCACCACCCACACACCATCACCACCACCCCCTCTCACCACCACAAAGGCAATGCAGTAGAAGTGAGCATGTTATCATCTGTAGACTACCCTAATTGGACTCAGGGAGGATGAGGTCCTCACCTATCACCGGCTGAGGAGGGAGTCCAATATACAGCTGCTACACCTGATTGCGCCAAGGCTCCAGCCAACAGCTACCAGGTCGAAGAACACCCTAATCATGCTGGCATCGTGGTCCTTCCAGATAACAGCCACCAGAGTGGCCGGAGCTCCCAGCCATCTTTCTCCTCACTCTCATTCCATCCCTCCATCCTGGATGCCATCATCTGCTTGACACTCTGCCACCTCCCCTTCCCCAACACCCACAAACTGCAGCTGGAGACAAAACCAGGGTTTTATGCGATCTCTGAGTTTCCACACGTGCTGGGTGCCATGGACTACACCCATGTGCAACTGGTTCCCCCTGCTGTAACATCCCATCTCTACTGGAACAGGAAACTCCATTAATGTGCAGGTTGTTGTTGACCATCGCTGCTTGTTTACAAATGTGCTGGCCATATACCCTTGCCATGTGCATGATGCATACATTTTCCGGAACTCCATAATAAATGACCGCTTCCAGAATGGGCAATATGGGAATGGCCTACCTGTAGGTAAGGAAAACTCAAGTACCTAACAGACCCACTAACAGAAATGGAAGTCGCAATACCCATCTCTGTGTCAGTCAACGCAGATAGAGACATGTGAGGGAGGACAGGGAGACCCCGAGTAGAATCCTTCTTACTTACCGCATGCATCGGTGCCTCCTCTGACGTCAGCCGGCTGACCCTGGAAAACAGAAGAAAAACAAAGGACAAGGGTGAAAAAACTCTAGAAGGACGCCCTCATCCCCTACAGGTGGAAGCTGGAACCAGACAGTTGAGTGACCAATCAGGACGTCCGGGAGAGGAAGAAAAGAAGACCAACGCGCGCAGAGAAGGAAGTAAGGAAGACGAGGATCAGGGGTGTGGCCACAAGAACCCGGAAGAGATGGAGAACACAGAGTTAGCAAGGGAGAATGCCAAAAACACCGAGAAGCCTCTCCTGGATGGCCTCAGGACCAAAGACACTCACCTTGACGAGACCCCAGAAGAGTGGAGTGAGGAGTTGTGGTTGCCTCCGGAGGACGCGCACATAATGCCGCAACAGTCGGGGTGCGTGGCCAAGAAGGGAGGGCACTGAACATGAGGGGGTCGGGGGGGGCTCTAACAATACGGGGAGGTCAGGAGGAGGGACGGGACGTTGGTGCTTCCTTTTGTTTGGGTTTTCTTTTTTCTTCTCTTTTTTTCTTTCAGTCGCCTTGGTTTGATCAATGTCGACAGCCCTATAGTAACTTAGACTTATGCTAAGACTGAGACAAAACTATTTATTTTAGAAGAAAAGATACTAACACCTGTAGAGAGGCATTATCTTAAAAAGAGATAGAGGAAGATCTTCATGACCTGTGAAAACCAATAGAAATAACCCCTTTGAGATTAGCCAGGGTTCTCTCACCTTACTGTGGCTATTCAAACAAAATAAGAGGAAATAGCTAGCAGAACCATAGGACAGGGAAGAGTTCCGTCCAACTTGTTTTTCTTCTAATCATTGTTTTTTTCCCCACTTTGGACCATTAGTCAGGGCATATCGTCACCTTGGGTGTGGTGAAGGTCTCTATTCTAGCCAAAAGTCAGCATGGCATACAAATACTTACCGCCACCTTTTTTTTCTCCTTTTCTCTGAGCCTCTGGATAACACCCTCCTGGATGAATCAGACTGCCTAGAAGGAGAAAAGAAGAAGGAAAAGTGGAACAAGACATTTCTCAATAAACCAATTCACATATATCCTACCTGACAATAAAATAAGCCAACATTAAGAAATGTATTCAGTCTTCTCGCTTCTTTTTCCGCCCATCCCTCCTACAGGATATATGTATAAGGGGTGTGCCTCATACATGCACTATGCATCATGGTACATGTGTAATGCAAACCCCCAAGTCATACATGTTAAGACACTCAAAGCCGCTTTGTCTGCTGTTGAACAGTGTAAAGGTCCCGAGCAATGCATTGCTGGCCAAAATGCTATTTACCATCACTGTGTGCAAGGGAGGTGTTCCATGGACATTGTGGGGTGTTGCCATACCACTCCCACAGTTCTCCAGGCATGACATGTATCCCACCTCAGAAAATTGTGCAATGTGATAAATCAAGTGGTTTGCTAAGTGATGTGTAACAGTCAAAAAGAAATGAAGCCATCCAATTCACTCCCATGTCCTATATGTGCTGTGTTCTATGGCACACATACATAGACAATCAGGCCTCTGAGGCTGCACCCTGTGCAGGAAGGTGCACCCTCATAGAGAAACACAATCCTGCATGCAATGCAGGCCCCCGACCACCCGTGGTGCAAGTGTGAATGTGTATCTGCTAGGCAACTTGTGTTCAAGTGTAGTTTGAATGAACTGGAATGTGCTGTATGGCCTAATTACTGTGCACTACTGCCCTTTCTCAGTGATGTCGTAAAGTGCAGAAAGGTGTCTTGCTGCACTGCAGAGTGCCACTTTTAAATGAGGAGGGTCCGTGTGTCATGTGCATATAGTGGGAACCATGTCACTCTATGGGTACACAATGTTGTGCCACTTTGACATGCACCTATTAATCTGGCAATGGCAGTACCGACACTACGTCACTCAGTTGCAATGTGTTCGTCCATCCTGTGTGGATGAATGGAACCACATCAACTGCACTGGATAACAATTTACCCTTAAAGACCTGTGCCAATGTCATGTAGCCCACCACCAACATCTGTATTTTACCATGTGTACATGTAAGGCATGTGTACATGTAAGGCATGTCTGCCATGTGTCTACCTACCTAGGGAGGACCAACTAGCTAAATATCTGATCCCCAATCTGTCCCTTCACACATGTAGTGTGAGCACATAACATAGAGTGGGCAGGAGCATCTCAAAATAGCCAGAACAGAAAGCTACAGGAGCAGGTTGTAGAAGAGTAAGATGTATCAGCCCATGCTCAGCATTTGCTATTACACACAGTAATGGAAGAGACATGTGTAAACCTATGAACACCTGTATGAGTAACCCATATTGTGAAATCAGAGTGAAATATGCATGACAATATCACTACACATAACACACATGGACTGGAATGTATCTGTAAAAGTGAGTAAACACATTTACAGTTGTCTTTCTTTTCACTTCAAGCTGACAATGATATGGGCTTCAGCCGTGGGTAATGACCCCATATGGACACCCCCAGACTGAGCCAGAGAATGCCTTCAACCAGGCACACAGTAAGACATGCAACATTGTTGAGCCAAGCTTTGGCCTGCTCTAGTCATCTTGGGGGGGATTACTCTACTTACCCCCAATGGTATGTAAAATAATCCTGGTTTGTGCAATACTACATAACAGATGTGTGCGTACCAATGTCCCCCTGGGACGGGGACCAACAACAGTAGGAACTGATGGAGAAGGAGGAGGAGGCGGATGGTGGAGACAAACACAATACCATGACACACACACATAGTGCAACATTTCTTTGCCTGAACAAAATGTTTTTGGTTTAGTCAATATGTAATGAAGGTCCAACATGATAGTAAATGTTTGAAAACAAAGCCCTTACAACATGGCCTCATCCTTGTGTCTCTGCCTTGCAGAAGTTGGAAGATGGATGGACTGCAACTACCTTAAGCTCAATGTTGGAAAGACCGAGTTGCTGACTCTGGGCATGCAATCCAACATCTGGTCTATGGCTTGGTGGCCCATGGAGTTGGGTTCACTTCCTGAACCTAAAGCTAAGGTTAAGAACCTGGGCATTTGGTTGGCCAGCAAACTGTCTTTTGACAGCCAAAATACTACAGTGGGGGGAAAATGCTTTGGAATTCAGAAAATTCTAAGAAAGATTATCTATCTCTTGCCAGAGTGAGCTAGAAAAGCAGTAGCTCAGGCATTGTTTGTATCGAGACTTCGTTGATTCGTCTAATCAGTGGGAGGGTGCTTTTAGAGAGCAACTCAACACTTGGTTCTTCAAGGGAGAAAGATAGGGAAGCTCATTGCTGCATCTGGAAATGTGGACACCTGTTTCTACTGCTGAGACACCTCATTGAGGTAGCTATGCGCTTTATAAAATGCACTGTTATTATTGAACCCATTTCGTGTCTTTGCATTCATGTCACAGGCCCACAAAATAAAAAATGCAAACAACACAGATACTTACATCATGGCAACCATCACACAAACTGTAAATAAATTGGATCATGTCAAGATATGCACAATTGACAAAATGTCTGTGTATGTCACAGCATATATTGCCTGTCCTAGTGTCTGCATTATGAACGCAAGTAGTCACACATATATGTACTGTTGACATACAACACATCCCAAGTCTACAAGCAGGTCAGCCAAGAAATTATGAACAAGAGACCACTGGGAGTGTTTACCTGCATTGCACCAATCAATGCACTGTACCACACACAAAGGGCTAGTTGCATCAATGAAAAAAGTACACATTGGTCCATAATGTGACGGATTGCACCCAGAGCATAGTTTGGAAGACAGCCATTAACGTCAAAGCCTCAGAAACAATTCATTCTGCTTTGCCATGTGATGTGTATTTTGCGCCTTGGCTAGTTCCCTTGCAATGTGTCAGAAATAAACTAATCTTTAGCAGGAAATGTGACACTCAAGTAGGGAACATCACACTATAGTAGCAAACGTCACACTTTAGTACGAAATGTGACACTATAGTAGTAAACGTGACACTTTAGTCACAAATGTGGCACTAGTAGGAAATGTGACACTTTAGTAGAAAACATGACACTTTAGTAGGAAACGTGACACTATACTAACAAATGTGACACTTTAATAGTAAATGTGATGCTTTTGTAGCAAAAGTCACGCTTCACCTGAAAACTTGACGCTTGAGTAGGAAAGGTGACATTCTATTAGGAAAGGTGATGCCTTTGTATTTAACTTAACACTCTTGTAAGAAAAGTCATGCTTTACCTGTTTTGTGTAGTGTATTGTTGGGTGTTTGTTCAAATAGGGGTTTATAGTTATCGGGGTAGGAGGAAAGGATATTGTTTCTGTTGTTGGGTTTAGGGTGGCTAGTGGTGGTAGGGAGATGACTGGCAGTGGAGGCCGTGTCAGCTAAGGATACCCAACCCATGAGAGGTGTCAGTGTATTGGTAGAAGGTGCGGTTCCAGCTGTCTAGCATTTTCAATGTCCAGCGCAGCATCCATCAACTCAAGCACCGGTAGGCAGATGACTTCAGCCAGGAGCAAGATCTCCTGGACTACCTGGGCATTGAAGTTGGTAGGGTTACCATGAAGTCCCTATATACCATGAGCCTGCAGCTGGATGACTTTTTCACAATACTTTGAACAGTTTTAATTCTATAAGGCCCGGATATGTATATATGTTACTATGGCATGATACAGACTAACTCTGTTACAAACACTAAACATGCCAAGGGGGCCTGATCAAAGGGGCATCACAATAGCCAAAACATATCGTGCAGTTCAAGGGATGCCCATAGGTGATGTGGGACCCATCTAGCACTGTGCAGGGAGTATTTTCACCCGGCTTGGTAGGCCATTACTGACTCTGAACTATGGGGGCCACCTGCCATGTATGTTACAAGTAAGCGCACTCATGTGTCATCAGGCCACAGGTTGGACAGGATGTTTAGACCCACCCAATGGTCACACATAAGTCTTTTTGACAAAAAATGGTAATCATTCCTTGAAGATCTTGTATGGGCCTTGATTGGTCGTTGTTCATTTACAGTACACTGGCCACATGTAAGGAGCTATGTGAAGAAGACAAACAAGCATGGGTACTGTCTGATGTGTGTACCATTGAAAATAATATATATATGGATATGCAGAGTGTGGTCAATCAAATTGGACTGTTCACTTAGCCATCAAGGCCCGCCACTCTTGCACGATGTTGCAAGCTAGGCTGGCCTTGTGCTTTGTCTTCACTCTGTGCACCTCATATGTGATGTGCCTGCTATCGTCTGAATACACTGCAGCATGGCATAAATATGTCCATCATGAGGGCATTCCAACTGTGCCTTATGCTACAAGTCCAACATACAGACAATACCAGGCATTTGTGATGTGAATGTAATGTGCTTCATATGTACACAGTGTACATGTTCAGCATTCACAGAGCAATGTACCATGTGTTTGTCTTGTAGGTGGACCAGACCCATACACCCATACTGAGGTGGTAATCTTCCGAGATCACAATTCTACCAGTGAATGTCACCTGATTGTTTCTGTGCTCTGTGGAGATTGTGTGCATTTTGCTTAAATGGGTTGCAGAGAGATGTGCAAGGGGTTTCATCGGAAACAAGCTGTACCTTACACGCAGATTCACCACAGAAGTAGGACTAAGTTGCATGTGCAATTGACAGTACCACATTGCTATGTGTATTCCTTTCCAATGTATGCAGGCCCACATGATGAATGCCTCTTAATATGCTTTGCTACTGGCGTGGCAGTTATGGTGTGGATGCTTATGGCACATGTATCATCACCTGCCCCAAAACAAACTGATGGTCCTTAGTTCTAATGTCTCTCACCCATACTTTCGACAGAAAGTGCCAACATGTTACCCGAAATATGTGACACAAATGTTACATGGGAAAGGCTGTGATTTCCCTGACACAGTATTGTTGAATAAGTCCAAATCTGAGAAGGACACAGGTGTGGTTGGGGTATAACACATATCTCAGACCATACTTCCAATTGTAAACAGCACATTGAATGTTGCCCTTTGCATAATGGACATTTCACCAAAATATGTATACTCCTATTGTGTGCTCTCATCAAACAATGCACATCACTGCAGATTACCGTCCTCCACCATACCAACATTGGTACAGTCTAAATGATTGAAGGCATGTCAGACATTCATGGTACTCAAATAGCAAATTGATTTGTGATCCATGCATGTACCTGTAGTACAGCGTCTAGCCAAAGTTTGAACTCCTATGGACTGGGGTTACCTTGTGAGCAGGCTCGACATACCAACACATGATTTCTTTCTAGTATAGATATTGCATATGTATTTGTGAGGTGGCATAGTTAACATGTATCATTCATGATAGCATAACCAGTGGGTAAGTTCCATATCCCCATTTGTTGCAGTGAGTGCATAAGTTCATTGCCCATGCCAAAGACTTACTTGATTTCACCCTTTAGCCCACATTGATTATGATGTGTGGCAACTGCCATCCTGCATCATGAGTACCAGCACCTTCCTCAGAGTACTGCATATTGGTGACATGTGAAATGGGTCGCCAGACGAGATATTGCCAAAATGGCATATTGGTACAAAGGAAGTTGTGATGAAACTCAGTGTTAACATGGAATTGGAGGGATAAACTTCTATCTGCCTGTCTGCTGCTCATTGCTACTTTAGGCGTATACATGGGAATGTATGGTACCTTTTGTATGGCAGATCCACACAGGCCATGATGCATTCTACATTAAATTTTGTTTGCGCTGCGCCCTCACTCACACTCATGTGCCTCATTTGGTGGATTTAGAATATCCGGGCAGAGTAGACATCAAAACATCCCTGCGCTCCTCCCTCTCAGAGAGGGGGTTGTAGCCCTCAGAGGAACTAGGTTTTTCCTCTGAGAGGAGAATCCCAAATGATGAAGCATGCCACCTTTGGTGGGTGAGGGATTTCGTTCTTTAAAGGGATCATCCCACAGCTAAGTCTGTGAGATATAGTCAGTGTTTTCTTCAATTTTCATATCAGACCCAAGGATTCTATGTTTTTGCTTTTGATGTATGATATTGGGGATGCAATCCTGTGCAGGTCTTAAAACTTTTTCCCTAGGACCATTCTGCTAAATCTCTCTGTGTGTAGCATGATGCATTCTACACCAGTGCTGACTGAATTGGTATGCGTAGATATGCAGCTTGTCATCAGTCCACACATGCCAATGCTGTTACATGTTTGACTCCTGCCCCATATTTCCAATGCCCTGTACTGGACACATGTCTATTTGTAGTGTTTTGTGAGAAATAAGGCCAATGTGTGAAGTACCACAGGCATATATGCACTATGTTGTCAGCATACAGGTCATTTCACAGTCCACCTACTGCTGTGGTTACCCATACTGTCTCCCCCATGGGAATGTCACCATTGAACCATTTTTGCCAATTACCTGCAAGATACAGCACAATATACTCCTACATATGAGATCTAGAGCATGCATGCACACACTCAGTTCATGGATTAAGTATGGAATGGTGTGCATCTAGGTAACAATCCGTACAGATATTTATGAACACACTCTTGGATATATGAAGGGCCACATGCCATTTTTAGGTTTCCATTCTGTGGTCTGGTTAAAGGGTCCCAGGTATGTTCATGTGTCATCTTTGGAGAAGTGTATGTTGGCCTGGAGGTAGCTAGCCATGCTCTCTCTATGTCTCAACTACCTGGCACTGTGGAAATCTAAGCTGCAATGTGGGTGGCCTTGTGTATCTGCCATAACAGTGAAGCATTGCTGAAGCACAAAACATGTCCATGCTAAACATTACTATTTCATATAGGTGATAGGCCACTGATTTTAGCCTCTTTCATACTGCACGACTATCCCCAGGGAACACCTAGATGGACCATGTGTACCATTCCATATGTACACAACATCATTGTACAGAATGTGTCTTAATATGCACATGGCTCAGTGTTTATTAGGCCACACACTGCCATTTCTTGTACCTATAAGGCCAAGACCTGAGCATCTTTTATTGTAACTTTAGGAGAAGTACCTGCTTCTTATGATGTTTTGTCATTATTTATTCCATAGGTGTCTTATATTTGGCTATACATGCCACTTGTGAAGCTAATTGTAATTCATGCAAGTAATAGATATAAATCTGTACAATTTTAGCTTGGTCTGATACATATGTTCTTCCTCTCCGACAGATAACATGACCCCTGAGCAGGAACACCAGTACCACATCAGATTGGAGAGGTACCGTCATATTCGCCACATGGCCAAGGCTTTCTAGAGAATGGGTAGCGGGTACCAAAAGGCAAGGGCCGCAGGGTCCTGGAAGTCACCACCTCGAGCCCAGGGCAAGCACCAGGCCTGAAGTCAACCTTTCCTATGTGGCTAATTCAGTGCAGTAGCAGGACTTTCCACAGCATCAACAGCAGCAGCACCACAGGTGGTGACCCCTACTCCTGCTCAGCCTACAGACTTTGAGAGGCAGGTCCTGAAGGACAATTCAGATATGAAATTGAGGATGGCAGGGCTGGAACTTTCAATGGCAATACTGATGGGGATGGTGCGAACACTACAGCAATCAGTGGACAACTTTGCTGAGCAGATGTAGGCCCTCCCTCCAATGTTCTGCCCCTTCCAAGTTATTTTTAGTATTTTTTTTATAGTGATATAGTTTTACAATAGGTTAGGATAGGTTTTATCTTAGTGATAGGGTAGGTTCATTTTAGGGATTTTATAGACTGGATTTTTTATGTGTTATTTGTTGGGGATATGGTTGTGTAGCTTGTTAAGTGGGTGGGGGTTAATGTATAGTATGTGTAAAAAAAAATACAAGAAAATATATATTTGTTTAGCTTTTAATGTTTTGGTAGTTTGTGTATAGGTGCAGTTTTGTTTGTCTCATGTGCAAATGTGTATTAAGGGGGATAGGAGGTTGATTTTTAACCTGTCTGTTGTGGTATATGTTTTGAGTAGTATAAGTTAAGGTTAGGTAGGTTAGGTTAGTATTAAGTTAGGATAGTGTTGTTGATTTAGCATAGGTTAGTGTGGGCATAGTTTAGGTAGGAATAGTTAGTGTAGTTTAGCTAGTTTTAGATAGAAGTTTGTAATGGCGTTTTAAATAAAATACTTTTAGAACTTTCACAATTGCTTGCTTATTGACTGTGTGGTAGTTGTCATATAGGCTTTGGTTGGATAGAGCACATGCTGTAGGATTTTCTGGCCATGTTTGTATACATAGGTAACTAGGTGAGGCACCTAAGGAGTAGATCCTGTCAAGTCTGCAGTGCACAGTACACAAAAAAGAGGCCTGAGGAGATTTAATGACCAGCAGGGGTGACTCCCCTCTAATGAAATATGGCAACACAAACAAGCACCCCTAGAGAGAAAAAGGAGTGCGGGGAGATCCCATTTAAAGGACGGTTTCCCTCACCCACCCATGGGTGGCATGCTTCATCATTGGGTAACCTCCCACGCACTGCGATCCTAGTCGCTGTGCGGGCTACAACCCCCTCACTGAGAGGGAGGGCTCAGGGATGTTTTATGAAATGGTCAAGAGGTATTATAAAACCTTCAGATGAGCTGGGAGTGGAGGGAGTACAGAAAGAAGGTGAAAGTGAGATTAAAACTAACTCCCTGGTATGTCGGGACAAACTTTAATAGAACATATAGAGGTCAGGATTAAAAAAGTGTGGGCTCTGGCAGGAGAATTAAACCTGTCATAGACTCTAACTGGTCGACATGTTTCAGCCGCTATGCCCTCCGTAGAGGTGATGTGGCTTTCTTCAGGACCAAAAAAGTGCAAAATAAAGTGAGTCAACCATGCATTCCAAAATTAGTTTGTGGTTAAAGAACATACAACCAGCTAGTACCATTCAAGAGTTCTGCTGGTCAGCGTCTTCCCTGAAAAGAGACAAGTGTTACAAGAACAATGTTAACATATTTCACAGGCACTCTTTAATTCAGTGCCATATGCATACATTGTCAGTGCAGATGTGGCCACACACAGTATCATGATCGTCCATTTTATAATGCTTACCCGCATGGTCGGGTGAGCTGGTGGCGCCTTACCCTCGGCGTACACATTTGAGGTGGCATGCAAATCCTAAATTAGGAGGGAGTGGGGACAAAAAAGATTGACTGTAGCATGCAGTCATACATATACACAGATATAAAGTTGGCTATGTGTTAATGTGTATGCCGAGTGGAACATGTCCCAGGTGGAAAACAGCTGGATGGCTAAACAGGCTACGCACCCAATGTCCTGTCTCCGACCAGCCACTAATGAGGTTGCGGAGGCAGGGAAAATCAAGACATGAAGCATGGAAGGGGGGTGAGTAACTTGCCCCGCTGTGAGGGTGCCTGAAGTCTACCTGTAGAAGTCACAGCGCTCCTGGCTCAGAGGAGCTCGTGGGAGTTCATGAGGAGAGGAGTAAAGCCGGAAGGGCATAAACCCCCTCTGCGAGCAAGGTAATGAAAATAAGGTAATAAAAACAGTGCCCAACGGATGGCGAATTAGGTTGGCACAGGGTCATGAAATGCTAGCCCTACATGCAGGGACCCATGACCGGCGGGGAAAGCTATTTAAAAAAATGCCCAAAAAGGTAGAAAAAGGGCCAAGAGGTGTAAGCCCAAATTGCAGGCAGCTAAGAGGCTTGATGCAAATGAGAGCAAGGGTATTGGGGATAGAGCAAGTTCCTTGGTGAACATGATCCCTGGTACGGCGCCCGTGTAGGTATAACGTGGGACGCTCGTATAAGAATACGGCCACCGGGCTGTAAGGTAATGACCCTTGTTAAAAAGGGGTGGGACAAAGTGCTGAAAATGAGGCAGGTCCCCTTGTGGGCAGTAAAACTAGTATAGTGCCTGTATGTAACGGGACGTTCACACTAGAAAACGGCCGTCGGGCCGTAATGGAAGTGCTCTTGTTGGAGTAATCCTAAGATAAAGTGAAGCGGTCAGGAGAGGGGTGGAGTAGCCATCTTGTCCGAAGACAAAGGTTCTAAATCAAAAGGCATGGCCCTTGAGCCGTGAGGAGGTGCCCCTAACAAGGGAGTATGAAGCAGGACAGTCGTCCTGATCGAGAGCTGCTCGGCCGAAAGGCAAAGGCCCTGGTTGCAGGGATTTAAAGCCCGCCGAGCAGTGCGTGCATGTAAAAAAACAACCAAACAAAATAAACGGCGCCTCAGTAAGATAAAGGTAAATTATAAAATATATCTGGCAACGGAGATCCCGTGACAATTCTTACCTTCGGGACGACTTCCTCACACTGGTTCTTGAGACTGGGAAGTGAAAATGTCTCTGCCCAGCACGCTTGATTTATGGCGTCTATCGGAGCCTTGGCTCCGCCCATCCACAACACTGAGCGGAAAGTGAAGAGGTACTCCACAACAGGAGGGAATCTTGAAAGACGGGTCCTAAAATGTGATGAAGGACCTCGAGTATAAAACAAAAACAAAAATGCCCTCAAGGAAGTATTGCAATAGAAAGAAATGAAGCTCAAATGTGTGAGCAGGGTAAAAAGTGGTATATAACAAAGTTTAGTAAGGACAGCTGGCAATGGAGTCACTTAAAGAATCTTCAAACGCAATTTTGCATGGTAGGTGACACTCTTGCTGTGAATGGACACCTCCCCAAAATCAGGTATTAACCTAATGTTGCCCTGTGTGTGTACGTGAAGCTACATGTTTGTATGGATAATTGAGTCAAACCATAGTGACTAAACATGAATGTCTTGTGTGCCACACTGATGGCAGCCACTTAAATACTCTCCCAGCACCATTTTGTTGTCACATCACTGTTGTCTGCTGGCCAGTGTGCATGGAGGTATCCCCCACCTGGGCAGAAACAGCATTCAGTCAAACCATTGACTGATTGCTTATTGTAGCACATCATGCATGCAACCTTTGTTAACTTCTTTCTAGTTTAGTTGCACATAGTAATCACAAAAACTATTTTGCATGGCCTGTGCAGTTTTACCATTGGGTGCATGATACACATTTTACTTTAGATAGCAAGTGTCTTTAGGGTCAGCACTTCCACCATGGCCTACTTAGTCAAATCATGAGCAAGGATATGCCAGAAGAATTTAGACTATTCTCTGATGCACAGTTATCAGCGAGAAGGTCCATAGCCTTTTTCACCTAACAGACTAAAGCAAATGCCCACTGATTGCAGATAACCAGGTGGGAAATTCTCAAGATGATGAACTGCACTGAGTTCAGCCTTAATTCAATCAAGGAACAACTGAGAGCTATCCGCCTAATGGTGATGCAACATCGATATGTACTGGACTTAATGACCGCAATGGAGGGAGGGATGAGTGCCAAGATCAGTGTGTCCTGTTGCACATTTATCCCAGGGAATGATATGGACAATGGGACTCTGACTCTTGCCATTCAAGCACTGCACCGGTTATAAAGAGACATGCATGAGTAGGGAGGTGCCCCTGATCAGGAATGGTTCACAAACTAGTTTTCCTGGCTCCCCAGGTGGCTGTCCGGACTGTACACATCATTGTTACCAGTTTTCTTATTGCTATTGTTTTTGTGTAGTTTCCTGCAATTGGGGGGTTTCTGCTGTAAAAGCATAGTCCTCAAATTGGGTAGAATACAAGTAACAAGGAAAGTAGTAATGGTCAAAACTGAAGAAGAACAAATTCCCAATAATGTGACAGTCATGAAGTATGGGTTGGATAGTATAGTTGAAAATACAACTAGAGGGGGGAGATGTTAATATATTAAAAAGTCGATGTCAATGTTAATACTGATACATTCACATGTAAGAACGAAATTGCATCTCTATTATTAAATTCACCTGTCATGAACTCCCCATGAACCCTGAATCAGAAATATGTGGTCAGGCAGGCTCTGAGACTTCGTCCTGAGGTTACTGATTGACAGGTCACAGGTGAGGTGGCATGTAGCTGACTAACAAACACGTGAACAGGAAACTCAGATCAATCCCACAGATAGGTGCAGCTACACCACAATGGTCCAGGGAGATTGGCCCCAAAAAAGCACACATGGCTAGAGGGGTGCATGCATTCCCAAAAACACCATAAAGTCAGATGCCACATAAAGTTAGGAACACATAGCCAATCAGGACAAAGCACACACAGTACATGCAGTGATCACACACCCCTCATGCCGGACATCTGGACATGCTACCCACTGGCCGCCAGTGTGTCCACACAAGGTTGAGGCTTACCTGCATTTGTTATCAGGGATCTTATTTGTGACTCCAAAGACAAGGCCCTCATTCTTTACCATAAAGATCAATGGAAGCATTTCTGCTACCTAGGGAAATGTATAAAACCTTGTTCAGATTCATTGAACTTTGAGACAGTCTTCAGACCCGCTTCTGTAGCTGAACTTTGTATCACATAGTGTAGAGGTCACTAATGCTGGCAAAGGGCATCTAGGCCCACACAGTTCTAGGGTAACAGTGTAGTGACAAATCTGTGCCATTCTTCTGCAGAATTAAGTCCTTGGGCTCTAGAGTTAGTCTTTTCAATCCAACGACATTCCAGACGTTGTAGGATGTGTGTCAAGTCACCCCCTCTTGGAGGTAAGTTTGCTCTATCTATCACCTGCCATTTAATGTCGTCAGCTGTGTTATTGAATTCAGAGAAGGGGGCTACTAAAGGGGCATTCATGACCGACCGTCGTATGCGGCTTCTGTGTTGGCCAATGCGCACCTTGATAGGTTGTTGTGTCTGCCCAATATAAGGCAAGTCGCATGGGCACCATATACAGTAGACCACATTACGTGTATTACAGTTTGACAAGAATCGTAAGTTGTGCCTCAAATTTGCGTGTTCGAAACTTTTAGTGTTGAAAGTGAGAGGACACGCAACACAGTCGCCACACCTATGATGTCCTAGAACCTCTGGTAAATTCCAGGTGGATTGTAAGGTATTGGTTTTGCGTGGAGTTTCCTCTGTGGAGGAGCGAATCAGATGGTCTTTGATGTTTTTGTCTCTCTTAAAGGCAAACATTGGTGTTTCAATTGATGGATCAATGCTCTGTATTATGTGCCAGTTCTTCGTGATCATGTGGCGGATTTTGTTGGAATGTATCCCAAATGTTGTGACACAGATGAGTCTGCTGATAGGGGTTTTTTCTTTAGTTTTTAGTAGCTCCTCCCTTGGACAGAACCAGGCCCTTTTCAATGATTTCCTAACTATTCTGTGGGATATCCTCTTGCCACTAGTTTGGATTTTAGTATCTCAGCTTCTGCCATATAGTCCTCTTTGTGCGTGCAGATCCTGCGCAATCGCAGGAACTGTCCGAATGGGAGCCCGTCTCGCAAGGCCCTTGGATGTTGACTTTGGTAGGCTAAGAGGGTGTTCCTCTCGGTGGGTTTCCTGTGCAAGGAAGTGTACAGGGCCCCGTTTTTGTGTTGGCTACTGGTTCCCGAACCAGAATAGAATTCGATGAATTTGTCCTGTACTTGAACACCATTCAGACACACCTCACATTTACATCCACCATCCACAAGTCGTGTATTGCCTTCTTGGATCTCAATATCCAAAACAAAAACGGGGCCCTGTACACTTCCTTGCACAGGAAACCCACCGACAGGGCCTGGTTCTGTCCAAGGGAGGAGCTACTAAAAACTAAAGAAAAAACCCCTATCAGCAGACTCATCTGTGTCACAACATTTGGGATACATTCCAACAAAATCCGCAACATGATCCCGAAGAACTGGCACATAATACAGAGCATTGATCCATCAATTGAAACACCAATGGCAGGTGATAGATAAAGCAAACATACCTCCAAGAGGGGGTGACTTGACACACATCCTACAACGTCTGGAATGTCGTTGGATGGAAAAGACTAACTCTATAGCCCAAGGACTTAATTCTGCAGAAGAATGGCGCGGATTTGTCACTACACTGTTACCCTAGAACTGTGTGGGCCCAGATGCCCTTTGCCAGCATTAGTGACCTCTACACTATGTGATACAAAGACCTTTGTCAAAGGGGCTCATTTATTAAACAAATTGTTTCGCAGCGCTAATTATTAACTTATTCCAGCACTGTGGTCTGACGACCAAAAGAATAAAACTGTTAGGCAAATGATTCTGTTGCATATTGTTGTATTCCGCTTTAGGTGTCCGTATATAGGTTTTCCTGAAACATGTCCTTATATAGGCACAATTCGCATTGCCCTTATATAGGCATAAAGATCCCAGTCCTTATTTAGGCATTAGCCATGCACTCCAAATACAGGCATGGTCACCGACATCCATCCACCCTAACGTCACAACGAGTTCTTAGAAAGCAAACCCTAAGCCCAGCACAGGATTATTGATTTCTCCAAGAACTCATCTATTATGCATGAACCACTATTCCTTAAGGGTTCATTCCTGACGTCTTCCTCTGTCCGACTTCACGTCAATGCTAACATTCCAAGGCACCTACCAGGTATAAATATACCTTCCCTTGCCCAAGCAAGTTGGAGGAGACCTTGACTTCAGAGGAGCCCTATCCCGGCCTGACGCACTGACAAGAGACGCTGTCATCCCTGCTCGCAGAGAATCCAGCTCCCAGCGTTCTGACTCCCTTCGCGGGGTGTTAGAGTTCGAGATCCGGAAGGAGATTCCCACCTCTCTCATTCTCAAGGTATGGAGCTGACAAGAACCTGGAGGGACTCTTGGCATATCAGACTCTTAGTATACCATACTATAGAATACTACACCTACTTCTTACCTTGCCCTACACCTAGGCTAGGTTAGGTACACTGGGGTAGAACTAGCTTAGATAAGCATCATATGAGTACTCGCATTTTTAGCTCATGTTATTTATGTATGTGAATATATGTATCATAGCTAAAAGATAATGCTAGCGCTGTATTACTTCTTTCTACTGCTTACGCTGTACATTATATATCTTGCATACTGTCTTGTGATCATAACAGCTCATATCTCTTACACGAGAAACAAGACTGTTCAATAAATCCTTTTTATTGAAACGCCCGTCTATTCTTTCTGTGTAACTCTGAAGAAACTAAGCATGCAGGATTAGCTGAGTGAAACGGTTATCTATTGTTTCCACGATTCTGAGAGTGTTCCGATTCTAAAGGGAAACAAAGTTGTCATGTTTATGCGGTTGCCAGAAACTACTTCCTTCTTGTTTACAAGGAGTTTCTAGTGTCCTCTGAGTTAGCTGGCACAAAGTAATTAAGTTTAATATACTCAATATGGACATACTGACCTCAGTCCTATGTCAAACCTATTGGGTATATTATTCCAATGCGCAGAGCCTATTAGGGAAATAGGAACTACACTACAATATAATGAGTTATAGCAAATAATGAAAGTATATTCCAATCTAGCTAAAAACGCTGTATTTTCACTTGTAATTGTATGAATGTGCCTAGCAATTGCCCCCTATATAGCGGTCGCACATGCCCCTGTTTTATACATATGTAATGTTGGTATGGTATCTGTTTTCTCGCACAATTTACAACACGTTCGTCAAACAGGTATGCCACATGTATGCAGTATATATATGCTACCAAGCGCCCCTCTCAGTTTTAGCCCTGTCATGAAGCCGAAATGTTTTACAAATGTTAAACAAGGTGGTAACTATGAACATATACCCCTAGTCACGAGGGCAGTAGTATGTATCCCTCATGTAGACATAACAACTGGCCGCATGTACCCTGCCAGCATTTGTCAACAATATTCTATTTCCAGGCCCGTTTTATTTTATTTCACCTGTCCTGGGATAAGCCTTTTTATACTCATATATTTTTATTTTATATTCGATGCACTGTGCAATTCGGCGCGTACCTGCCACTTTTTTTTATCGTGCATATATACTTTTCTTTTCTCTTCTTTTCTATCATCTCACTGTTCAACATCGGTCTTTTCTCCCTTTCAACTGGCACAGAGAACCGGATCGCATCCACAGGCGGCAATCCCTAGTGATGCCTGCCGGGATTTGGGTCCTTGACGTACACGCGGCCTATTTATTCACCACGTTGTAGAGTGCCCGGTGTCATCGAACCTAGGTAGACGGATTAGTCAGATCTACCCTCTTGCGATGCTCGGACACGCACTACAGATCTTCTATATTCATTTATAAGGTAAGCACTCCCCCCCAATGGCCACTCTTTAAACTTTGTATATGTTCATCCAGAGCAGTGGCACGCCATTAATCTTATTAATTATGCACGTACTCTAAGGGCTCCCTGTTTTAGAATGCGCAGAGTCCTGCTCCTTATTAGCACGCCTGTTTATAATTAAGCTGGTGTTCACGGCACCAAAGAGCGCGCCAATTTCAGACAACATACAATCGGTTTTTTGGTTTTTTAACAGTGCACTACCGCCCAGTTAATCGGCGAGGCTTTCACACAAGTTACATTCCTATGTATGACAAATTACCAGGGAGGCACTCGTCCCCAGCATTTAGCAGATTGTGGCACGGTGTGCGTTACTTAACTGCATAACAACCACCACACCCACAGAGCTAGATCATCCTCTTATAGCTATGTAATTCTTAGGCTGCGCAGTAGGGCCGGCCATTCTAACCACCTATTTTCTACATTCACAGAAGATACCTGGACACGAAGGCACGATTCAGTACTCGTGTTAACGAAACGACTTACATACATAGTCGCTACTGCACTACGCGTGCAGTTACCTCCCGGTAAGCCTTTGGCATTCTCCCTGCTTATGCTTACTCACTGAGCTCTAGTTCTCCCTTCTGAAAGTGGGTCTCTACATTGTTCACAGAGATCTCCCCGCTCCCACCACAGGCGGTGCACACCATCCTCCTCATCCTTCAGCATTGACCACTCTCTGCATCCAATTGGTTGGCAGCCCTTCACCCCGATACACACAAAGGGGTAAGTTATCCGTTGCAAGGGCCTCTATTAGTTAGTGTACCACTGTGTCTCCATGCTTACCCTTCCCTTTTTTTCTCTCTCACTCGTGTAGTACCCGGCCAGGTCCCTTGTGAGTATCTTTTATTTCTTCTTTCACTCAACCGGTGTATTACGCTCTTCACATGGCTGCGCAATCATATTTCAGGTACTATATGGCCTCTTGCATTCCCTACCAGTAACAAAGTCACTTGTAGTATTCTTAGTGACGTTCTTTTTCTTTTAATCATAGATGTCCCTACACCCATAGGTCCTGAAGAGACCCTGCATTGTGTTAAAGGGTCGGAACTTCGTCGACAACCTATCAAAACAAACCAATTTAATCAGCCCTGATCATTGTACACAATGGCTGTGATCATTGTACAATTGTTTATGGTCTTTTTTTATGGAAACCAAGTCACATTTGTCACCAATTTAAAAGTTTTTTCTTTACTTTTGGTTCCAATTTCACTGGGGACACCTAGCACTATCATGTTTTTCCTTTATGTATAAATTGATTCATTGTTTGATATATAAAAGCAATATTGGAAATATAGCTGTCTGTGTCCTTGCTAGCCTTTCTTTCTGACGTCATAACCCTTAACCATTGCGATTGTGCATATTATTATCAAGATAGTTTTTCAATGTCCCGCAGGAACCGCTGTTTCAGGTATAATGTATGCAGGGTGGACGTTCCCACGCAGGAAAGCCTCGTAAAAGTGACTCAGTGAAATCTACAAGATTTCACTGCGCCACTTCTAGGACGCCACTGTGTCGAAACCAAAGAGTGACTCAGTACAATAACTATAGGCCTCAACATGCATTGCTGGAGTTGCGTCGTGCTTGCAACATGACTCCAGCAATGTGTGACTTTTGGGCCAACAGATGCATCAGAATTGCCGATGCATCTGTCAATCCTTGCGCCATGGTGCGCCGTATTGTAAAGACGTTGCATCCTTGGTGGCGCAAGGGCATCGCAGGCTGGCGCAGGGAAACTGACGCATCTCTACAGATGTCAGTTTCTTGTAAATCTGCCCCTAAATGTTTAGGGTAGGGTGTGTACTGTAGCTTAGCAACATGATGTCAATGGAGTATAGAATGTAAAATGATGTCACTATGTTAAACCAGCACTGGCAGTTGCTGATACGGTTTCGCCAGGGTTGGTTGCCCACTTGTTCTTGCAGAAATTAAAAAAGTAAAGAAGGCGTTTGTGGAGCGTGCTCTTTTTCAGCCTTACTCTTGAAGACCCCGAGGTTCCCTCTCAAAACTTGGGGCGGCCTTTCTATTACTAAAGAGGGGATAAAATGCCTCTCTTATATTGCCCAATTCCTGATGAACATCAGCTCATGAAACAACTGGAGACTTAGCTATTTAGCCTTCGATTGTCTTTTTGGGGGACTTCTTTTGGTTCCAGCACCTGGATGGCAGCTGAGCGCTTTATAAATCCGATTGCACTGTATTGACTAACCTACACAGGGCTAGGACATTTAAAAGCGAATGGCCCTAAGCGTAATCCAGTCTTAACATTGCATAGAGAGAAAATACAAATGAAGTTGCTCATTATTAAACTGTGAGATGGAGTAAAACATATTTAGATATTTATTTTAATTTAGACATCGGATTAATACAGGGGTTTAATTTTCGAAGATAACGATACACCTAAAGCAACAATTTTCAGTAACATTGCTGGCAGTGAAATTAACAGATTCACTCTTGTTTACCTGCTTTCCACTGTTGTTAACTAACAAGGTGTTTATTCTTTGAAAAACAAGATCACCACCCCCAGTCTGATGTTAACTAACTTTACTGGCAAAGATGCATTTAAATTTGAATTAGTATTGGCAGGAGTTCATAATTTAAATTAAAACTAATAGTTAGATGCTGTTTGCTAATAAGATTTTCATTCCATAAAGGGCTGAAGTTACATGTCATGTCAGGTGGATATTAAACAGGAAAGATCAGTAATAAGTTAATCCTTTGTTTATTTAGAGGGACGGCACTGATTGAATTCCCTGGGTGATTAATTGTTCTCTAATCAGCTCTCTCTTAAGCCTAGGTAATGCAATATAAGGTATATGCATGTGTTACTAATGCCCAGGTTGCATCAAGCTCTGAAAATAACCTAACATAATTCGACACCAACATGCAAAGGGAGGTAAATTCGAAACTGAATACCAAGTGCCAGATTTCTGAAGAAAAGAGGCAATGTAGCGCACAAACCAAACTTGTTGTGCTGTGTTGCATGAAAGCGACACTGCTGCTGTCATCCTCTGCACTGGTGCACGTTTTGCAGTCTTAAGCCATGCACCCAATTTGCACCATGTGTGTTATGTTTGGAATAGGAGTTGTACTGGAAGGGTACCTTTTGGGTACAAAATATTTTGCTTAGACATAGTTTAAAAATGTTCCAATTTTGTATGTGTCTTGTACTTTCCAGGATACATGGAAAGCTAGAAACGTTTTGAGAAAAGAAGACATGTCTCAAGCTGTAAGCTTGTCTCAAGAAGGTTAACATTTTTAATTCAGAGCCCTGTCTACCTTTTTTAGTAGATAGGGCTTTGAGGCAAAATCCATGGTTAGTTACATGCCATGGTCCACTCATGGGACACCCACTTGACACATAGTTGCTCAAAGTAGTGCAAAGAATCACATAGTACAACTTTGTGTTACTTTTGGGCGACTTTCCAGCACAATAATGATTTGCATTGGAAGATAAATACCAATTCAAGACTTTGCATCAGTTTGCACCACTATTCCTGACACTGCACCAATACAAAGACCCTAGGAGTAAAAGGCGAAGGGAGTACATACAAAATATAGCAATTCTTACACCAGTCTGATAACATGCTTACCAGACACTGGAGCTTCCAAAAAGGTTCCATCTGCAAGCGTAGACAATGAATTTAAAGAAAAATTCCAACGAGGCAGCAGTAAGATAATCCTTGCATTTAAAAAAAGTTGTAAATGAGAAAAAAGTAATTTCTTAATAGAATTGAAAAAATGCTGTCATGGCTGAGTCACAAATATTCTGTGGGTAAATTACACATTTTAAAAGCAATGTATTTAGAACTTTTTAAACATTACAGTCTTAGGTGGTCATTTAATATTTGGAAGAGTTGCATGACCACCAGGAATCATCAGAGCTCCCTCTCCACCAAACATGTGCTTCTTCTGTCCTATTTAGAGATAGGGTAGGCAATGGGATTCTGATGGCGAAGCCTGAGCTGGTTTCACAGTTGGACACCCTACCCCGTCATCCTATTGCCAAAGGGTCTATCTATGACCATGTATGTCAGAAGGACATCCTATTCATGTTGGAATTTCCAATGGGATTTTGTTTTTACCCTGGAGTGCTATTAAAAACGCAGTGGACCTGGGCAGGAATGTGAGTACAATGTCTGTGATATGCAGGGAGAAAAACTTCTGCCTGTCAAGGGCTTTTCAGAAACAATTCCTTTTATCGCTGGTTTGTGTTTGGAAAATAAAAAATCCTGAATCGGGTGCCATGGCATGCTGCTTTGGTGCTAGAATAAGGCTGGACTGGTTACACATGAACTAGTGTGCACATGCATGTGCGCACATGTGCAGGTAGCGCTTGTGAGACTTCCATTGTTGGCAGTCCGGTATCTGTGCACAGCTTGCCTGGCAAAGAAGAGACTCTGCAAGGATTGGTATTCACCTCTGTTAGGTCTGAAGTGCTTATTGAGGCCTGTGGTGTTTTTACTGTGTACATATCATAGTCACAGTCTGTTCTAAAGTACAGGTTTGCACCACGTAGGCCTACGAGATCCAGCGTGGTAACAAAGTGGAGTAAAATATGCACCCCAAGTAGTACTTTCCAGTCCCTAACAATCCACATACACACCTTATGGTTGTGATATTTCTGTTTTTAACACACAATGGGAGAGGGGGAGCTCTGGCCACCATATGTCCTCCCTAGTTAAACACTCAAACAACAAAAAGGGTAAAGTAGCTTCAAGGGGAGAAAAAGTAGACTGTCTCCCAATTTGGAAGTACAAGTCAACGCCAAAATGTGGACTTCACAGAATTGCTGTCAGAGCATGAGGAAAGATCATTCTTATGGAAGAGGAAGCCTCACACACATGCTGCATCATCAACAGCATCTTTGCACCCTGGAAGGACAGTGCCACCAGGGTGGATTCGACCTCCTGATGGACCCTGGCAGTAGGGGTTTCTTAGATAAAAACTATTGGACATAGGCGGGATCCAGATTAATTAAATATGACTTGAGATGTGTCATATTTGCTTATAATCGGATTTCAGGCCTTTGTCCTCCCTACTGTGCCAAATGTATTGCTCTGCTCCCCACCAGAAGGCCTTTCCAGACAAAACAGACCTTGACCCAGTTTCTGGGACATGCCCAGCCCACTGGGACAAAGAAGGATGGCCAGACATCCGGGGCCAACACAGGAGGTGCTTGCGTTTGAAGTTGTAGTGTAATGAATTAGGCGGTTGGTTCAGCAAGGGGTGGAGCTGAAGCTCTCAGTGGAGCTCTTTCCACAGACAACTTGACGTTGCCATTTTGGATTGTCCTAGGATGCTGTCCAGGATGGCTGGGTCAGGGGTTCAGAGATGAAGTGGCATCCTATGATTTGCCAGTCGTGATTGTCCCTAAAACTTTCCACTTCCACTTAAAAACTCCTTCATAAGGGGGAGACAGCTGTGAAGACAGTTGGCCTGGCACCTGGGAGTGAAGACAGCGAAAGGATGCTCAGATGGTAAGAGAAGCCACCTTGGACTAAGGACTTTGTCTCCGGTTGACCCCCAGGACTAAGCTGGATCTCTCTTGGGCCAATAGAGATAATCCCCTTATGTTCCCTGGGGAAAATTTGGGAGAAAGGCCTGCTGAGGGAACCTAGATGTTTCCTTAGGATTTTTGTGAACTGGCCCTGGATTCCACTGGCAGGTGCCCTTCAAGAATTCAAGGGATTCAGGGGCCTGGGGAGTGCAGCAAGGAGAATATTTTGCTAGCTGGTTGCAGAGGGGCTGCTCCAGATGTCTCCACCATTAGAATAATGGCACCAGGGTCCAAGCGGAAGACAAGTCTAGCGCCAGAAGCAGTAAAAATCCACCTCCCCACACAAAGCACCCTTTAGCTGCCAGGATGCCTGTTTAAAATGCTTGCGGTGGCTAGGGCTGGCTACCAAGAGCCTAAGATATGATTCTTTGCAGTTTGGGCCCTTGAAAAAGAAAGCAGCAAGAAAATTGAGTGTGTTCTGCTCCAATGTGATTCTTAAAACTACACTTGGAGTGGACCAAGACCCGGGAGTCTGTGCATCTCTATTTAATTAATCCCTATGTTGGAGGGGGCGTGCATGGGGCCAGCTTAACATGCCAACTACTGGCTGCAGGTATTCCCATCTCCCTGGCAGCCAGCACACGTATTGATCTGCCTCGTGGACCACATCACCCGAGGCAGGGATCAGTTTGCTCTGCACATTGTCAGCCTCATGCCTGTGTCTTGGGGGAGCAGGCATTCCCAGCCTCACCTCATTACTCCCACTACAGGTAGGAACAGAAGATCAAGCTGCTCTCCAGCGGCAGCATGCATAGATATTGCTTCCCATGCGCTGGAATACCGTTTGGCCCAAAATCAGTCTTACCTGCACCAGCAGTATCTATGCTACAGAGTCTATGAACATGCCCCTCTGTGGGTGCTGGAGCTGCAGCGACTATCTCCGGTAAATCTTTCTCAGTTAGCCCAGGTGGGCTGCGTTTGGCCTGTTCTAGAGTTCCCCCACATGCGGTCCTGCAACCGCAGCAGCTGGGGGCTCTCGTGACTCCCTCCAAACTGTGTAAATTCTTTGGTTCTTCCCATTGTTAGTGGGGGGATGTGACAATCCTGGTGCTGGTCCTCAGTCATGGCTCAGGCCTGATAGGTTCAACACAACAGCCTCTCTCCTCCCTTGAAGATCCCAACCAGTCAACACTTCTTGCTTGGTCTGATGGCCCCCTCTGGCATATGGAGTCACCATCCCTCCACTGCACACACGCTCCAGCCCAATTGGTACAGCAGCAGGCTTCATGGCAGCCCCCCGGCAAACGTTGTCTCTGACCTAACACTGCACACAGGTTATGACCCACTCAGCACAGCTGCAATCTTCACAGCGGCCCCACCTGGCATATGCGGTCTCCACCTTAACACCGCACTTGAGCTACAGCCCACTGTGAATGGCAACACTCTTCACAGTGGCCCCACCTGGCATGGGAGGTCACAGATTTCATACTGCACACAGGTAATGACCCATTATGTGCAGAAACAATCGTGCATCCCTTCATGGTGGCCCTCCTCTGGCTTACAGGAGCAGCTGCCTTCCCTGCACGCAGACAATGACCTATTCCAGACTGGACCTTTAGAGGAGAGAGGCTGTTGTGTTAACCCTAGCGGGCCTTAGCAGTGACTGAAGATCAGCACCAGGATTGTCATATCCCTAATCGCCTTGTTCCCTCCAACCCTCTCCTCTTCCTCACAGAGCACACTTCTCTTGGCAAGCAGGCATGAGCTGGTGCTCTAGGTTCTAGAGCAGGTAGTCTTGGATTCCATGGGACATGTCCCCTCACCCAGCACAGAGACTAGCAGGCCTTGGCCTCACGTCCTGCTTACAGGCAGAAGTCTTGCAGACTGTGATTTATAGTTGCAGGGCCCGATTCACAAAGGTAAAGTTAGACCAAAAGTCAAACTTAGACCAACAGTCTAACTTTACTAATGTTTGCTATTCGTAAAGGTAAGTTACTAACAGTAACTTTACTACTAGTAAAGTTACTACTAATAAAATTACCAGTAGTAAAAATTACCTTTGTGAATACCGAAAAGTAGTAAAGTTAGTCTAACTTTACTTTTGGGAATCAGGCCCTGAGTCTTTGAAGTTTATTTGGGTGATTTGCTTCCTTGTGAAGTGCCCACTGCTCAGTTCCCTATTCGTCCTGAAAGCAGAGAGTCACAGAAGGAGCGACTCCAAATCTGATAGCCCTGCAACACAGGCTATGGGAGTGACTAGAGGTTCATACCTGGATGTCAACCACAGTAATATGTGTATCAAAAAGTTAACCCAGGGCCTCAGCCCTGCTCCTTATGATTCTCTTATCAGCCCATCTCCTTTCTGAGGTGTGCCCAGGACCCTTCCTTGTGACCTTTCTGATTTAAAAAACACTTTTTAAGTGTACTAGGTAACCTGGATCTCCCTTCCAACCAGCTTAAAGGAATGCAGCAAAACACAAATCTGTCTGGGGGATTCCTCTACCTCCTCTCCTCAAGTTTCTCTATCCAGCCCTAGGTCTCCCAAAATGAAACCCAGAGTCTTCCATATATTGTATCCTTCACTATTGTATGGGCATACATTCACCCAGCACATGCCTATAGCATGCAAGTGTTGCACAGCACTACACCCTTGATGTACTTTACCTTTCTCAGGCAGACATACACACAGCACATGCACATAATATACATGCACTGCACAGCACTGCATTCTTTATGTAAGACACTTACAGGCAATCATGGACCCAGCACATGTAGACAATATACACACTCTGCACAACACTGCATCATCCCTGCATTGTACCATTCACAAACACACATACACCCAGCATATGGATACCACACATGTGCTGCACAGCACTATACACCAACCCGTTGTAGGCCAAGGGTGAGTTGAGCACACAGCAGTGGAACTTTAAATGAGTGGGCCTGTAACCCTCACTCCAGTGACACAGCTAAAAAGGACCTGTACATTCCTATTGATCACTATATGGTATGCTGCTACCACTGCACTCGTGCTGCTTAACTCCTTGTACAGGCAGTAGCCTTTCATCACTATGAGAATATTGCTCTGGGTGCCCCTCCTGGCCTAATAATACCATAATCCGTGAAACAAGCCTATGTTATGGTGCACTCACACATGAGCCGTGTTTGTCTATGACAAGAAAGACCAGCATTGGGGACCCAGACATCATTACAGTTGGAGCAGTCAAAGCTGGGATACATGTCCATCATCAAGCGAGGAACTTTTCCATCACAACACACAGCTTGCATCATTTCCGTGTATTTCTGTGACCGTTTTAAATAAATAGCAGCACAATAAAAAGCCTTAAAAGGACCACTGTTTGGATGAACTAAATTAAAGATGATTGGCTCATAAAGGAACTATCTTTTGAAAGATTAAATAGATGGCAATGAACATTTTTCACGGAGATAAGAATCAGATGCTTTAAAAAGACCTTGGAATCAAAGATGATTCCCAAGTTCCTAATTAATTGAACTGGAGATGGGAGAGTATACCATGTTGATGGTCAGTGAGATGATAGTGATGTGGGTTGGTCTATCCCCAACAATTGAATCTCAGTCTTACTTGAATTTAAGCTCAATTAATTGGATATCAGTCAGATGTTCACATTCTGTATACAGGAGGTAACAGTGCCGTGCCAGACATAAACTTACTCAGATCCATCAGGGTGTGTGGGTCTTCAGCATACATCTGTTCTGTTCTTCTACAAGGACACAAACCAGATTTAAAATCTGATAGCAAAATGTTAGACCTAAGATCCTCTTACAGTTGACCAGTCACTATTGATTCTGTCATAATTTACAAAACATTATGTAGTTGAATCAGGTTAGTAAAGATGATGGTGACTCTTGGCATTGGAGCTGTGGTATGGTGGGCTGTGACTAATATCATTTGAAGACATATATTACATAATGTACATTTGGTTGTGCTCATGAAATAGTGACACACTTTCTTTGCAAAATAACTGGTACATGTTTTATAATAAATACACAATAGGGCGACCCAGTAATCCCTCAGTAGATTGGGTATGAATAAATGAAATGTGTAATGAACTCCTGAAGAAGTAATTAACATAAATATTTATAAAACATTCTAGGTTGATTTATATAAACGCAGCCTTCTCACATATTTATATGCAGTATTAATATATAGAAAAATCAATGCTTAATTAATAAAGGTGACCTCTGTGACAGATGCAAAAAATGCAAATACTTTTAATTTATATGCATGTCTTTTTTTATACCACAGTTTTTTCAATACCAAACAGTAATTTTTAGAGAATAATTCACAGAAAAGAGAGTCAGCATTTTAGCACACACCAACATCAGTTATTCAAATAAATTAGACCATCTGTATGTCATGGCTGTTGTTGGTGTGTCATCCACGTAAGCATAGATAGAAAAATAGAATTTTAAATAACATGGATTTAAGGTCAAATGATTCCTGTTTTAATTGATAGTGTGATGTGAGATATTTGTTGACATTCCAGCATCATAAAGTGAACTGCTTCAGGACCAAGTTTGCATGTGCACTAAGGGGCATATTCACAAGGACTTATCTCCGATTTATCTCCACCTTAACTCGCCAAAACTGGAGACAGATTTAACACCCCATTCACAAGCGGGTGCAAATAGCAGACATCGCCAGTATTCCCGCGACAACTGCAGCAAAATTTATCTCTATGGTGGACACCACCAACTAACCATAATGAGATGCAGAGTAGGCGTTCCCGTGCAAAAACACACGAAAAAACCACAACACCACTTTCACAGCGAACTGCCAGATCTGCGATGCGAACCAAAAACAGGCGATAAGCCACGCTAGCACCAGGGAATTAACACCTGCCTTTTGCTGGTGTTAAGCTGGACGACTACCTGCAGCATGAAAGGGAGCACAGCCAAGAGCCACATCTGAAGACCCACAGATGCCATGGAGACAATGACCATGCAGCCTGGAGACGCATGAGGGCCACAACACCCACCGCCACCACTCCCAGGCCCCCCCCCCGGACCCCCCCAGACAAACACATACCGTGCACGACACAAGAGCCACAAAAAGTGCATGACGTCGCACAATGACACAAAGAAACACACATGTGTGGTCAGAAGAACGAGAAACAGTCACTCATCATTGAAGTAACAACCAAAACCTTTATTGAATACAACATAAAACACCAATGCGGAAGACTCCTGTCAGGTCCGTCCGGGACAATCATGATGTCACAGCCTGGAAAATAAAGCACAAGTTCAGAACGTGTGTCATGCGCACATCAAAGGAGCGAGACACAGAGAAACAGAGAAGGAAAGAAAGGCAGAGAGAGAAAGAGAGAGAAGGAAAGGAAAGGAGAGGGAGAGAGAGAGAGGGAAAGGAAGGGAGAGGGAGAGAGGGAGAGGGAGAGGGAACGGAAGGGAGAGAGAGAGAGGGAGAGGGAGAGGGAAAGGAATGGAGAGGGAGAGAGAGAGAGAAGGAAAGGAAAGGAAGGGAGAGGGAGAGAGAGAGAGAAGGAAAGGAAGGGAGAGGGAGAGAGGTAGAGGGAGAGGGAAAGGAAGGGAGAGGGAGAGAGGGAGAGGGAGAGGGAAAGGAAGGGAGAGGGAGAGAGAGAGAGAGAAGGAAAGGAAGGGAGTGGGAGAGAGGGAGAGGGAAAGGAAGGGAAGGGAGAGGGAGAGAGAGAGAAGGAGGGACACTGCCGCCCCCACGCACCCAGGCACCACTGCTCACCTGCTGCCACCAGTGTGTCTCCAACCACGTGCCGGTACACACTGCAAGCCACCAGGTCTGCAATCTGTAAACGAGGCCAGAGTCAATCATGGCAGAGTCCATCTCACTGCACACGGCAACAACGCCTGTCCGTCCTGCGCACACATGCAGCCACACCCTACCCCCTCCCGCTGCCCAGCACTGTCTGCCCGCACTTGCGCACCCAGGCCCCACTGCTCACCTGCCGCCAACGGTGTGTCCACCAGTGGGCACACCACGTGCCCGTGCAAGCTCCAGGCCCCGGTCCCGCCACCATGGCACGGTCCACATCATGCGGACCCGCACCGCGGCCCAGCAGGTCCCACACATGACGCTGAGTCCTGAGGCATCAATGGCAGAGACCACATCAGTGCACATGTCATCATCGCAGGCTGCACACCCGCTCAGCAATTTCGGTGCCACTAACCCTGTGCAACCCAAGTCAGCGCCACGTGATGGTAGGCCCGTGACGGCCGCAAGGCTTCGGGTGCCACTAACCCTGTGCAACCCGAGTCAGCGCCACGTGGTGATAGGCACGTGACGGCCGCAAGGCTTTGGGTGCCACTAACCCTGTGCAACCCGAGTCAGCACCACGTGGTGGTAGGCCCATGACGGCCGCAAGGCTTCGGGTGCCACTAACCCTGTGTGCAACAACTCATGGGCCCTTTATGATTGAGAACCGTGGAGCGTCCGTCATCCAGTCACCACCGGCAGAGGGGAATGTGACATTGTCGGCCCCTTATATTGGCGGGGTCACATGGCCTGTGACGCCTGTGCTGGATGGGTGTGGTGTGTGCAAGCCTGGCCTCAGGGAGTGGCCGCGACATGCTGACAACTAGACCAGCTACCTGCAGACCACTAGCCTGTAGACCTGCGACATGTGGTGATGTGGACCCCCCCTCGGAGCATAAGCGGAGTGGTCCGTCATGGTGTACGCCGGACCAGCGCAGGGCTTGCAACAACGACTCGGGGGCTCTGGGAGTGGTGCAGTCCATGTCCGGACAAGGAAGTGACTAATGCGTGTGTCCCTGTTGTGGTGTCTATGGAACCCGCAACACAATCGGCAACGTAGCACACTGTGACTGGAATCCCACTAGATGAGCAGCATTGCCATTAGGGGGAATCACTGACCCTACATTCATCCACACATTCATACTTGAATGATGAAAGACATGACACAGCAGTGCGTTCCTGAATGTTTATTGCACATCCAGTGGAGTTCAGCAGCTGGAGCAGTACAGGGCCATGCCAACCCCACTTCACAATATGGGCCCGTGGAGGGCCAGCCAGAGTCCATCGGGGAATGACAAGGACAGAGGATGAGGAGGAGTACAGTCCGCAGTTTGGTCGCCGTGTCATTGGTCACCAAACAGGATATGGAAGTCCATGTCGTGGTCCAAGGTGAGTGCCGCAGAGTGTATCGGGGGTCAGTGGGAGGTCATGGGGCCATGTGCCGCACCAAGGAGCAACAGGCCATGTGGCGGACATGAATGCTAGTACCTCCTTCTGAACTCAAGCCCATCCACGTCCTCGGATGTGTGCTCTGCCCCACCTGTGGGTGGTGCTGTTCCTCCTGCGGCACTGTGTGCCACTGACACATCAGGGGCCGGAGGTGTATTGCCGGCCGCTCTGTGTGGCAGTGACACATCAGGTGCTGGAGGTGGAATGTCTGCCGCACTGTGGGGCACGGACACACCAGGGGGCGGAGATGTGGATGGTGTGGGGGCAGCAGCATTCATCATCGCCACGCCTTGTGGCAGCAATGCCATGATGAGGACATGCAGGGCCTGGTAGATCCCAGCTACATTCCGCTGATGTGCAGCGGTGGCTGCCATCCTTTCCACCTCCATCCGCACCATGTCCTCCATGAGCCTCCGCATGCGTGCCATCTCCTGGCTGAGATCGCTGGAGCCATCCTGAGCGGACAGGTGCTCTTGTCTCCGAGTCATGACTCCAGCAATGTCAGCCAGGGCTCGTTGGAGACCATGGAGCGGCGTGTGGGTGTCCGTTAGGGACTGGAGGTGGTCCCTGATGGGACTCAGACACCCATGGATGGCGTCGAATTTGGTAGCCATGAGGTCGAACCCCACCCGCACCTGCTCAGCCATCTCCCTCTGGACCTCCAACACACGGCGCTGGAAGGCCATGGGTTGTTCGGGGGGGTCTTGGGAGACAGCCGGGGTTGTGGGTGCCTCCTGCTGGGTGGTTTGTGGAGTGGGTGGGGTCTCCTCGATGCAGCTGGGCTGCCCTGGTCCTGGAGATGCTTGGCGGATGAGCTCAATGATGTCTTGGAGGGCTTGGGTGTCGATACTGGTGGTGTCCTCCTCGTCATCAGTGAAGAGTGGCTGGGACTGCTCTGCAGGTGGCGTTGACGGTGCCCCTGCAATGTGAAGGGGAGATGCTGTGTTACAATGTATCCACATGTATGTGGCCGCATGGTACATGTTGACATTCAGACAGCATGGCAATGTACATTGTGACAGTTTGTAGATCAGGGCTGTTAGAAGGTGGTTCTGACACTATTGGCCGCCCGGATTTTTCGCTTTCTGAGCACCTATTTGTTGATCTTTTACTGTGGGAGAGCCTCATAAATTGGGACTCACCCACAGTGAACTCATGATGAAAGAGACTGCATGTGGATTTTACTGGTGTCCCCCTAGCTTGACTAGGCCGCTGCGCAGCAGCTGGAGTAAGGGGCACCGGGATTGTTACATGCAGACACCTGTGTACATCCGTGTGCACACGTGTAGGGGCTGCGCAGGGGAGATTCCTGGCGTGCGCAGTCCAGGAGCAGCTACAAAGTGAATGGTGTGGCAGGACTTATGCAGAATTGGGTGGTGACATGGAATAGGCTTTATACACTGGGAAGAAACATGCCAGGGAAAGTCAGTGTGTTTTACTGTGTTTTTCACTTTATTATGCCCCTATGAGGAAGTGAAGCCCATGGGCTAGTGTCACTTTCCTAAGGCCTACAGATTCCAGACACGCACTAAAGTCCAGTGTAACGGGTGTGAGAAGAAGTATTCTGCAGAGTCCAAAGTCATATTTGTACTGCTTTTGGGTCATCCAGAAATGTGATATTTCTCTGAGTCTGCCATAACCAGGGCCTGGCTGGGGGCTGATCTCAGTAGGCTGGTTTGATAACCTTTCTTCCATGAGCTAAGGCCTCCTCTCCAAGGAAGAGAAGATGGGTGGAGCTACAGGCTCATCCATCAGCAGCTATCACTGGGTGCCAGGCACCAGGCTGCACCAAGGAGGGAAGGCAGCGAGGGGGGAAGGGGCCTTTTCAGAGACCATGTGGCCAGCGCGAGATTTCCGATCTGCCCGCTGGAGCGGGCAGACCCGAAATGTGGAGCCGGCTCCCGCGGCAGCACGCGAGGGTGCTGGCCGTGCGGGGCGCCGGCGGGGGCAGCCGGGGGTGGGCCCCACTTATTTGTGGGGGTCCCGGGTGGGACCGGGGCCCCCGAACCGGAGGGGAGAAGCTGCACGGGGCCCGGGTGAGACCGGGCCCCCGAAAACCTGCCAAGTGGCTGGGGGTGGGTTCCCCGAGCCGCATCCCCTTACCTGGGGGTCCGGGTGGGACCGGGCCCCCCAACGAGGAGTGGAAATACGGCGAAGCACCATGAAAAAGTGCCGCGCGGCTCTCCCCGGTGCAGCGGGGGAGCCGCTGCTCTAGCATGCAAGCCTTCCCATAATGCCTTGCAGGCCAGGACCGGCCTGCAAGGTCAAAACTGCATTTTCTTGACTCGTGGTGGCCCCAGGAGGACGGGGTCACCACCATAGGTGTGCAAAAGTGCTGGGGGAGCTGCTGGAGAAGCGCAGTATCCCCCCCAGCACGAAGAGAAGTCCCTCCCTAAGTCACATGGGGACTTGGAAAGAATAACCCCTCAAGGGCTCAGCCAGCATTTAACACCTTCTAGGCTGGAACTTTTGTTCTACAGCTGAGGGTGTTTTGAGAAATGTCTCAAGGAGTGAAGAGCTGAGTTGGGGATGTCTGGAGAAGGGCATCTCCTGGAGATGAAGAGGTGTAATTGCATCAGAAATGCATTTACTGTGGTTATTGCTTTTAGAGGAACTGAAGGTCACATGTGTATTGTGAAATACCTGTGTAAGGTGATGTCATAAGTAAAGTGAGGTTATGTTGCCAGACATTCCTGCTAGGGTGTCTGGCTGTATATGCGTAATCCTGTGATTTCATCTGTGATACCTTTAGGGGCTGTAATTGCAATGCATTCTAATGATCCACAAATGTGATGAGTACTGTCATTCTAGAGTGATGCTTAAACATGTATTCTTGCTGCTGCGCTTAAGTGAAGAACAACCCAGACTGTTAGCCCGGAAGATGTAAGGGTGCATACTGTATGGACAATATAAGATGCTCAGTCAGGGTTATGTGTCACCAGGGCAGGTGTACCTATTTTTAAAGCTCGTTGAGATAATGGGGGGTGTTGCCACTGGGATGGTGCCAGTGCGCAGGGCCCTCGCTCCAGGTTATGTTCAACACACTGCATTAGGGGGCAAGATGATGTGCATACATGGGAGTGGTGGTACTGGACCCCACCCCCCTGCGGGAGGGGTGGAGATGTTATGCAATGTCACAAAGTAATTCCAACAGCTTATGTATATTTGTAAATTGGTGCATAGTATTGAGTAGTGTGTGTGTTTAATAAATGTACTCTTACTTTTATAAAGCAAAGTACAGACTGGACAATCAATTATTGAGTGTTATTTCTGCGCACCTGCAAATGGCGATTACTAGCCCACACCACCTCCCTTGAGTAAGCCTCAGACTGCTCTGCAACGCTACCCTCTGAGAGTCAGGCGCTACAATTGGGTGTTTGGTTCCCAGTGAAGGACAAATGTAGTCATGTTATTTGTGCAGGCCTCACAGATACTGCCTCGTTTTCCAACATTGGTGTCTAGCGGCGGGAAACATAGTATCCCATTCTGGTGCGCATTTATAGCATTTGATAAGTCCAGTTTTGCCACACATTACCTATGCAGTAATGAGCAAATGGAAGAGCGCAAGGCTCTAAGAAGGGTTCAAAGTTTTGGTTATGTGAACTAAAAGAATGGGAAAGGAAAGCTCCGCGCACATATATGTCATGTGAAGATATTATGGTTTAAATGTAAACTGTATTGATATGACTGAGTTAAGTTGACAAATGTGATAGCGGGATGGTGCTTTCCAGGAAATGATTGCATGCAAATGTTCTAAGCCATATTGTACACCTTTGAACCCTAACACTACATACACTACACCTGCATGAGGAGGGTGTCTCCTCAAGAGATAGGGACAGCAACTGATACCTACATCACATATTGGGGTGTAGGGGTGGATTGACCTTTATGGGGGACAGGAGAGGTGGGGGTCCTGGGAGATTCCTGCGCTTGTTAAGGGCAGGGAGGGTTTCCACAGAAGGGGCCCCAGATATCCTTCCCCCGTTGAAAGTTTTCTTGCCATTGGTGCAGGCCAAAACCACTCGACGGGTGGGGCAGGAGGTTTCTTTACCCCGGGTAGTAACCCCCCAGGGGTTCCCATGGTGGGGGACCCCAAGAAACATTTCCCACGGTGGGAGGAGGGTGTGGTAGAGTTGTGTGTCCGGCAGGCCCCCCAGGTTAACTGGTGGGGGAGGTGAGCAACCCAGGGGTGGCCCATGGTAGGGGGTGGCTCCAAAGGAGGGTAGTTCTCGAGTGAGGGTGTGTAGTGGTAGCCCCTAGGTATCCTAGGTGGGCTAGGTAACTGACCCAGTGGAGATCTGAGTGGGGGTGATGTACTCCCTAGATTCCAGGTGAAGGGTTAGTGGTGGACCCTGAGGTGTCAGGGTCGGGTAAGTGGTTACCCAAAGAAGCAACAGGATGTCATTCTGGAGCTGGTGTTGTGAACCTGAGGTGGTGGCTGGGGCGATGCCTAGATGGTGACCAGTCAGGTAGGTCCTGTGGGGCTTGGACCTCAGGACCAGGAGCATGGGGGTGGTACACTTCCCGTAGTCAGCGATAACTAGTTATAAGGGGTTCTGACCAGACCCCCCTTATTCACCAGTTATCCGCTCAGACCACCTACTCCTCCCATCCATGAAATCTCCCCCCATGACCGGGATCCCAGACTACCCTAAGAACCCTCCGGCTCTAGGTTAGATACTTCTAGGTCACTCATGGTCTGCATGGACTCAGCCTAACTAGGCCCACCTTTGCCCTCGGGCATGCAACACTATGCCTACCACTTCTCTGGACAAGGGTACAGTGCCTCAGCACCGATGCAGTCTTCTGGGATAGGTCTACATCCCATCCCCTGGGTCACTAGCTGGTCTCCCTTCTGGAGTTTGTTCCAACCAGTACCCTCTCTCCGTTTGGTCCTTGCACCCCAAAGATGCAACCTCTCTGGACCCTCACCCTCAGCCTGCCGCTGAGGTCATTCAGCTGCCACCACCCTTTCGGGATGACTGTCTTCCCTAAAGAAAGCACATGGATGCGTGATTTCTCTCAAAGTACTTGTAGTTGCGACAGAATTCACAAGGCCAAACAGCTGCAGAGATGGGAAGTGTTGAGAAACAAAGAGATGTGTCAGTTCCTGAGACCATGGGTAGGCGATGCAACAGTTCTGCTGCATGCAGTAGAAGTGATGCGTCGAATACGGTCTGTAGGGGGAAGTGATGCGTCGATTCCGAGACGGTTCTGGTCCACGGGTGATGCGTCGGAAAAAACTTGCCACACAGTACGGTGTGTGGAAATCTGGGATGCGTCGGAGATCTATACGGCGGCGTCAAGCGGCGCTGCTTTGGTCTCTTCAGCCGCGATCCCTCGATGCATTGGTTCTTGCAGCGGCGACAGGCGCTGCGTCAGTTTCAGCAGCGGCGCGGCGATGCGTTGATTTTCTTGTAGTTGCATTGCTTTTCCAGCTCCCAACAGCAGGAACAACCTCCAGAGGTCCAACACAGTCACAGGCACCTCCTGGCAGGTCAGAACTCCCAGCAAGGAAGTTCAGGGAAGCTGGGGGTGAAGTCTTTGTGTCCCTGAGACTTCAAATAGGAGGCCAGCACACACAGGCCCTTGGAAATCTTCCTCAAGCAGGGGACACAGCACACAGCAAAGTCCTTATCCTTTCCTTGGCAGAATCAGCTACTGCAGGCCAACCCCAGACAGCATACAGCAAAGGGGCAGCACTTCTCCTTCAGTTTCTCCAGCTCTTCTCATGGGCAAAGGTTCCTCATGAATTCAAGAAATGATCTAAAGTTCTAGGGTTTCAGGTGTAATACTTATACCCCAAAATGTCTTTGTTCTCTTTGTGCAAGGGTCTATAAGCCCAGTCAAACCAATTATGTCCTCACTGGTGCAGAATGACCGCAGGAAGTGGAGACAGCATTGTGCAAGGGAGACAGGGCCTGTTCAGGTGCAAGGAAATCTCCTCCCACTACTCTAGATTTAGCCAGGCACACCTCAACCCCCCGTGGCTTACTACAGTGAATGCACATCCCCAGCCCCTGTCACTCCAAAACCAGACAGTCAATACACAAACAGTCAGAGGCACACAGAGTGGTTAAACAAGAAAATGACTACTTTCTAAAAGTGGCATTTTCAAACACATAATTTAAAAACCATCTTTACTAAAAGATGTGTTATTAAATTCTGAGTTCAAAAAGCCTAAACTTTATTTCTCTATCTTGTCCCAACGGGCTGTTATATTTATAAGATGTTATAAATAAACTCCCGTTCTAGCCTTTGGAGCAAGATAGCCTTTCAATAGTGAAAAACAAAATTGGCAGTATTTCATTATCAGGACGTGTCACACACACCAGTACTTGTCCTACCTTTCACATACACTGCACCCTGCCCAGGGGGTACCTTGGGCCTACCATAGGGGTGCCTTACATGTAGAAAAAGGGAAGGCTAGGGACTGGCAAGTGGTTGCACTTGCCAAGTGGACATGACAGTTAACAACTGCGCTTAGACACTTCAGTGGCAGGCCTGAGTTACCTTTTCAGAGCTACTCATGCGGGTGGCACAATCAGTGCTGCAGGCCCACTAGTAGAATTTGATTTACAGGCCCTGGCACACTTCAGTGCACTTTACTTGGGACTTACCAATAAATCAAATATGCCAATCAGGGAGAACCAATGGTAACAACAATTTACACAGGGAGAACTTGCACTTTGACACTGATCAGCAGTGGCAAAGTGCCCAAAGCATCTAAGCCAGCAAAAACTAAATCCAGCACAGCATCAAAAATAGAGGAGGTAGAGGCAAAAAGTCAGGAGAAACCATGCCAAAGAAGTCTAACAATGTCATACTTGCCAGTACTCAAGGTGGTTTGAATATGGATAACTCCTGTGATGTCAGATTTTTTCCCAGGGTACAGTGTCGGGGATATACGGTCTTAATCAAAGCACCTGTTAAGGAAAAGTAAAGAAGTATGACATGAGGTACCAAACAAGATTCCATGTTGTTCATTTTGAGATTGCTGAGAAGACATTGGTACTGACAAGAGGAAGATGTCCCACCCAACAAATATCAGCAACATGCTGTCATACAGTTCATACTATTTCAGTAAGACTGTGCGTTTGGGCAACATAAACGGCAAAACTGTGTGGGACTGATCCATGCACACTGTCAGGATATGCTGACCATAGTCTTGCATGGCTCACAGTGCACTATCTAGACCTCTAACCTAGCAAGGTAACGGATTGTATGTGCAATCTCAGAACATGACAACCCTGAAATTGTGGAAACAGATCTGACCCATTCGTTAGTATGTCTGGCGCACCAAATGGAGACACATGGAATACTCAAATTGACATTTCAAACATTTATTGAAGCAGTAGGATTCTTGTGTAAAATGTGTGTGCTGCAATGATTAAAAGAAGGAAACCAAACAGAGTAATCAGCATTACAAGAATAGTAAAGAAGATAAACAGTTCAACCATTGTGATGTTACATTGATAATATGAATACATATAATTGTGTCTTTAGTGCTGCCTAGCATAGGGGATGCGAATCCACCAGAATTCCTTAGGGTGGTCTAGCAGCCCAAATACCTGTGGTATGTTTCATCTGGGAGCCCGTCTTGGTGTAGAGCATGCCACCATCCTCTCAGGGAGAGAACTGGATTCAGCTGGGCTGGAAATCCGGCATGGGTCAACCTCAACACCACAAGCAAAATGCTCCGCTGCCCAAAACAAAGGATTGGTGTAGCTTATATAATAAACTTCACCCATGCTTGCCATGCCAGAGCTCTGGTCTGGCTGTCATTGTTTATTCTACCCTTGCAGACCTAGCTATCACGGAATGGACAACAACAAACAACAACATTTTGCACAGTGAACTTAGTCCTCATACAGGCTGTTTAAGGTCCTGATAATATGCCTATGAAGAAGTGTAAGTATAAGCAAATCTATTTCTGAGAATATTCACCCATACGGGTGTGCAAACAAATGTGTCTCAAAAGTCATAATTTAAGAAAGATATCAACTTTAAACGTGAACATATAAACTGGTAGTGTTCTGTGCCTGAGGCCTATGTAATCACATGACAATACTTGGTAAACATTATGGTTTTACATTGCAGGGCCTGATGTTATGGTGCTAGCACAGATGTCAATTAGCTGATGTTGCTGACTCCCTCACACATCTTGGTGGCTTGGTAACAGTGATGTGACCAAGGAATGTTAATTTACTGCAGCTGTGAACAAACACATATGAATAGCAAATGGAACATGTTAAAGATAAAGGACCAGTGTTTACAGAAACCCAAGCATGTGACTTCATCATTTGCTGTCCTCCTTGACTGATGCTGGTACAATAAGAAAATGTCCATTGTTTGCTTAGGTTAATGTGACATGTCAGAGGTTCTCACCTGCTGATGTGGCAGCCTAAGCATCTACTGCATGCACAGTGACATACAATTCTAGGACAGATACTTTTTTGATAATCAAATATATTCATATACACATATTTTAGTATAACATTAGGACAATGAGGACCTTCAAGAGATTAACATCAATGGGAAGTTTAATTGGTCTAGCTCTGCTTTACAATGCAGCAAGAAACCTATTGGGAATACTGTAAGACACACACATTTTCTATTTGCACAGGTAGGGGTTGCTGACATTAGAAATAGCATGAGGATGTATTGTGCGGAACAATGAGGATGTTTACAATGACGATATTTACATGTTTATTTAATACTAAAACAACTAAATTATTTGAATATAACTATGAACATTATTTGGTTTTTGTTTTCTTATGTGGGAAAATACAAATGTTAATTAGGTAATAATAAGTTGTTAATTAATATTAATTAATTGACAATTAAATATGGAAATTATGTAATTAACTTTATTTGCGGGTTGTGGGTTTTTAGGGGTAAAGGGTGGGAAGTAATTTATTTTTAATTAATTAATGATTAGTTGATAATTAATACTAATGATTTGAAAATTAATTAGTGTAATTGTTTAATTATTTTTTGTGTGTGTGGGTTTTGGGTTTATAGGGGTGAAGGGGGGAGTAAATGAAATGTACTTACTTTATAATTAGTTGTTAAATACTATTATTTATTTAATTGAAAAAGATTTTTAATTTTGTAATTCATTTTGTTGCAGTTTAATTTTAGGTGTGGGTTGTGGGGATTATAGGTGTAAAGGGTGGGAAGTTAATTAAATTTGATGTGTTTTAATTTGTTTTTTAATTAATAATATTTGTTTAATTGATAATTAATTATGCAAGTATTTTTTTTCCAATGTGGGTTGTGAGTTGTGTGGTGCTATAGGCGTAGGAAGTAAATAGACTAAATGTATGTAATAATTAATATTTTTGTTAATGAATATTTTCTAAATAAAAATATTTATCTGTTTTTATTTTATTTAATATAATATTTGTAGGTATTTTTGATATGCATTTAACATTATATTATGTTTTTATTTTTTTTATTTTTAATATTAAACATATTTTTATTTTAATTTTTAACATATTTATATTTTTCTTATTTACTTTAAAAATATATATATATTTTGTTGATGATATTTGGCTTGTTTTTAATTTTGAACTGACTGGAGTGAGAGTAGTAAATGTTACCCCTTCGCAATCCAATACTTTCACTATTGATGCACTGACTGGAGTGGGAATAGTAAATGTTGTCCCTCCGCTATCCAACTCTTTCCTTATTGATGCACTAACTGGAGTGGGAATAGTAAATTTTATCCCTCCGCTATCCAACACTTTCCCTACTGTTGCTCTCACTGGAGTGGGAATGGTAATTGTTACCCCTCCGCTATCCAACACTTTCCCTACTGTTGCACTGACTGGAGTGGGAATAGTAAATTTTATCCCTCCGCTATCCAACACTTTCCCTACTGTTGCACTCACTGGAGTGGGAATAGTAATTTTTACCCCTCCGCTATCCAACACTTTCCCTACTGTTGCACTCATTGAAGTGGAAATAGTAATTTTTACCCCTCCGCTATCTAACACATTCCCTACTGTTGCACTCACTGAAGTGGAAATAGTCATTTTTACCCCTCCGCTACCCAACACTTTCTCCACTGTTGCACTCATTGGAGTGGGAATAGTATTTTTACCCCTCCGCTATCTAACACATTCCCTACTGTTGCACTCACTGAAGTGGAAATAGTAATTTTTACCCCTCCGCTATCCAACACTTTCCCTACTGTTGCACTGACTGGAGTGGGAAATTTAAGTTTAAAGATTTTTAAATAGTTTAATATTTTAATTTATATCAGAATGTTTTTTTAACTATATTTTATGTTATTGGTATATATATGTATATATTATCTACTGGCGGTCACCAGTAGATAGTTATAGTTAGGACCTATTTTCCATAGGAAATCCACAACATTCTATTTGAAATAACTTTGGCGCCGGTTGATGAATCTTCGCGAAATTTTCAAAACTTATGGCCCGCTCCGGTCCGCTCCTATCCTGAAAGTTTCGGGGTGATTCGGCAAGCGCGGGTCGAGAAAAAAGGGGTGTCCCAAAAATGTGTCTTCCCCATGCAATTTTCCATAGGAACCTTTCATCGCAGCTACAGCCCGAACTGCTGAACGGAATTACACCAAATTTGGCAAAAAGGTAGCCCTTGGTTCAGAGTCATGCCTTTTGCTTAAATGGTGTAAATCTGTTCAGTAGTTCCTGAGAAATTTGAAAAAGAAAACACATATATATCTGGGCGGAGCCTAACCACACATGTCATCGTGAGATCTGATTGGCTGTCAGCACTTCATCCTGGAATTGCTGGCAGCCATCTTGGGACCAATATAAATGATAGAACCCCATTGAAATGCATTGTAGTGAATCAAAGATTTTGAGGGTTACCAAAAGGAGAACTATAAAGGGTGATAACAGACTTTAGTTACATTAGAATTCATTTGTTGATGGTACCATACTAATTTCAGGAATTGTGGTGTGTTCTAAGGTGATTTTACCCTGTGAAAAACCTTCTGCTGGGATATCATGAATCATGTTTGAGAGAAAACTATTTTCACATGCTTGTCCCATACAGTTTTGGAAGGTGCTCCAGAAGCTAAAATGAGAGCATATTTTCTGTAAATTCACATTATCTTTCTCAGTCATGTGAGAATGAAGTCTGACATTCTCAGTAAAACATGTACATCCAACAAGGGCAGAGACTGTCAGTTGATTCCTTTGTGCTCTACTGCAGCTTCCCAGAGTGTTCTAAAGAACAACTAGAGTGCTAACAGCCTTACTTATGACAAAAGTATGGCACACCTGAAGCCATCTTGATTGGAATAAACTGGTAACACTTAAAACATTTAATTTAAAAAGGAACAAAATGATGGGGTTCATTTTGTCATAGAAATTATGGTTAGTGCTGTAGAAAGAAAAATTAGGACATGTTTCAAGTGTGATCTCAAATATCTTCGTGTTATATTTCAACAGGAGCAGCCTGTCAGTTGATGCCTTTGTGTTCTACTGCAGCTTCCCAGAGTGTTCTAAAGAACAACTAGAGCGCTAACAGTCTTACTTATGACAAAATTATGGCACACCTGAAGCCATCTTGATTGGAATAAACTGGTAACTCTTAAAACATTTAATTTAAAAAGGAACAAAATGAGGGGTTCATTTTGTCTTAGAAATTATGGTTAGTGCTGTAGAAAGAAAAATTAGGACATGTTTCAAGTGTGATCTCAAATATCTTCGTGTTATATTTCAACAGGAGCAGCCTGTCAGTTGATGCCTTTGTGTTCTACTGCAGCTTCCCAGAGTGTTCTAAAGAACAACTAGAGCGCTAACAGTCTTACTTATGACAAAAGTATGGCACACCTGAAGCCATCTTGATTGGAATAAACTGGTAACACTTAAAACATTTAATTTAAAAAGGAACAAAATGATGGGGTTCATTTTGTCATAGAAATTATGGTTAGTGCTGTAGAAAGAAAAATTAGGACATGTTTCAAGTGTGATCTCAAATATCTTCGTGTTATATTTCAACAGGAGCAGCCTGTCAGTTGATGCCTTTGTGTTCTACTGCAGCTTCCCAGAGTGTTCTAAAGAACAACTAGAGCGCTAACAGTCTTACTTATGACAAAAGTATGGCACACCTGAAGCCATCTTGATTGGAATAAACTGGTAACTCTTAAAACATTTAATTTAAAAAGGAACAAAATGAGGGGGTTCATTTTGTCTTAGAAATTATGGTTAGTGCTGTAGAAAGAAAAATTAGGACATGTTTTAAGTGAAATCTCAAATATCTTCCTGTTATATTTCAACAGGAGCAGCCTGTCAGTTGATGCCTTTGTGTTCTACTGCAGCTTCCCAGAGTGTTCTAAAGAACAACTAGAGAGCTAACAGTCTTACTTATGACAAAAGTATGGCACACCTGAAGCCATCTTGATTGGAATAAACTGGTAACACTTAAACCATTTAATTTAAAAAGGAACAAAATGAGGGGTTCATTTTGCCATAGAAATTATGGTTAGTGCTGTAGAAAGAAAAATTAGGACGTTTCAAGTGAGATCTCAAATATCTTCCTGTTATATTTCAACAGGAGCAGCCTGTCAGTTGATGCCTATGTGTTCTACTGCAGCTTCCCAGAGTGTTCTAAAGAACAACTAGAGTGCTAACAGCCTTACTTATGACAATAGTATGGCACACCTGAATCCATCTTGATTGGAATAAACTGGTAACACTTAAAACATTTAATTTAAAAAGGAACAAAATGATGGGGTTCATTTTGTCATAGAAATTATGGTTAGTGCTGTAGAAAGAAAAATTAGGACATGTTTCAAGTGTGATCTCAAATATCTTCCTGTTATATTTCAACAGGAGCAGCCTGTCAGTTGATGCCTTTGTGTTCTACTGCAGCTTCCCAGAGTGTTCTAAAGAACAACTAGAGCACTAACAGTCTTACTTATGACAAAATTATGGCACACCTGAAGCCATCTTGATTGGAATAAACTGGTAACACTTAAAACATTTAATTTAAAAAGGAACAAAATGAGGGGGTTCATTTTGCCATAGAAATTATGGTCAGTGCTGCAGAAAGAAAATTTAGGGCATGTTTTAAGTGAGATCTCAAATCCTCTTCTATTTCATTAGAAAATTCTGACATGCAGACTGAAATAATCACTTTCAATACCAGCAGTAGACTTCCAGTTAACTCCATGGTGAGCAGTAGCTTTACTACAGTGATCTAATGAACAACTAGAGTGCTAACATTCTGAATTTATGGCAAATGTGTGACACATCTGAATGCCTTCTTGATGGAATCAAAGTAAAAAACTGAAAGCATTTCCTACTGAGGAGACTGCAGTAAATGACGAAATTAGGAAACTTCATAACAAATAAGTCTAGGAAACTTCATAACAAATAAGTCTCCCAAGATGGCCACCAGAGAAAAAAGAGCCCAAATGTAGCACAAATATCACCCAGATGTAGCCCACATATAGCCCAATGACAGAAGTGTGCAAAACACTTTTTATTTTTAGTTTTTCTGCAGTTTTATATAGTGCAAACTGGTCAGGTATTGGAGCGTTACATCTTACTTGGACCCCTTATTGCGTATTTTGCACGAAGTACATGAGATTGATCTTGCGAAACATTGAACTTTACGATTCTGTTAATCTGAAGTTGCTCTGATCCGGGCTTTGTAACACCCGTTTTTACCTACTGGTTTTAATTAATTCTCACTGTATTGTATTAGGAAAGAGGATTTACTGTTTTTATGTACACTTTTAGGATCTATGTTTCTAAATCAGATCAAATAAAGTTTAATGAATTCTATGGCAGGACGGAGGCGAGGATTATGCATATCTTTCCTCACTTTATTTGCATAGCAGTTCAAAGAAAACGTAACACAACAATCATTAAACAAAAGACTACACAACCCATGAACCATTAGGGGGTAGTCTCCAAGGCAACTATAGTCCAATCATATCACAGTCCATCGTATATAATATCGTGACGTCCCTTCCGCTTCCTCTTTCTTCACTGCTCATCAGTTAAGTGCATTCCTTACATTCTTGGCTTAATCTGACGTTGTTGCTGTTTGTATAGCGGTTTCTTGTGCACGTTATTAGCATTATTGCCTTGGTATTGTTTCATATTCCCTCCGCAGCAGGCTCTTGCCCGAGCGCATTCTCCCCTCGCAGTTTCTCCCGCTGTGTGCTCTGCGCGCGGTGAGATCCTGTCAGGCGCGTCTGGTCCGAGCGAGGCAGCTCCGTCGAGCGCTCCCGCTGGTCTTTACTCGCGTTTGGGAATCCGGTCACTCCTTTAGTGTCCGCTTGATTCCCGACCAACCCTCGGCTAATTTTGACACCGCTACGTGGTGATTTCCCCACACACCTGGTGGTGGTAATTGGTATTGCTTCTCAGTCTATTCTTATAACAGCTTCGGGGAAAGCCCAGCTGTTGGAGCACCGGCGAGGGGGCTGTCTTAAGGATTGTAAGGGCATTTGTTCTGTGCTCACAACCTCTGCTATCATGTCTTCTCCAGAAGACCATTTTTACTCCTCCTACCAGGAAGTGGAGGAGGAATGGCCCCCCAACTTCTCCCTCCAGCAGTGGACCAAGCCCTCTCTCTGGCTATTTCTAGGGCGCTGGCTCCTCTTAGGGATCAGGTTGATAAGCTGGCGAAAAGCATCCCTGGGGTGTTCAGTGACCCAGATCTGGTGGTGGCGGGTCCAAGTAGCTCCCAGATGGGGAATAAAAGGGCCGTTAAGCATAACGCGGGGCACTTGGAAGGATTTGATGAACTTACGGAGACCTTCGTCAAGAGTGCGCGAACGCTAAAACATGCACCCTGCCGGGAGGAGGAGGAGCCCAGAGAAAATTGCGACACTGTCACCACTATTGTAGACCCCGACGGCGGGTTTCCCTTAGAGGGAGAGGGTGTATCGGAGGACGATTTCTCCTCCGATGAGGATAAGGACTCGGGCGTCCCTGGCGTCCAGAGTCCCACTCCTCTCAGTCCCCGGTTGGGGACGGGGTCCTCTCGGACATGTTCGAGCCTACCCAAATTTACCATCCTAGGTCGGCAGAGTGGACACCTGATGCCAAAGTGGCAGAGTATGTGGTGGGGAAAATCCATCAACCCCTTGAAAGGGAGGTCAGGAATAGGATGAGGGGAGAATGCCCCAGGCCCTCACTGAAGGGGAAGGTGGCACACACGCCTAAAATTGATGAGAAACTATGTACCTTTTTCTCCAAGTATATGAGGGATCCCAAGAAAGTAATTGATAGGTCTTGGACGTGGTAGGGCCCTTGACCCACATTATTCAATTGACGGAGCGTTCCAAAGAGTCAGGATCCCCTTTGTCCACGGATATTGTGGCTGGTTGGGCGCACTACCCTAAACCCTAAAACACTACCCCCTCCACTACCCAAACACCACTGCACTACCCTAAACCCTAAAACACTACCCCCAGCATGACACCCTACACTACCCAAACATAACTGCACTACCCTAAACCCTAAAACACTACCACCAGCACGACTCCCTACACTACCCAAACACCACTGCACTACCCTAAACCCTAAAACACTACCCCCAGCACGACTCCCTACACTACCCAAACACCACTGCACTACACTAAACCCTATATATACCCCCAGCATGACCTCCCACACTACACAAACACCACTGCACTACCCTAAACCCTAAAACACTACCCCCAGCACGACCCCCTACACTAACCAAACACCACTGCACTACCCTAAACTCTAAAACCCTACCTACAGCATGACCCCCTTCACTACACAAACACCACTGCACTGCACTGCCCTAAACCCTAAAACACTACCCCAGCACTACCCCCTACACTACCCAAACACCACTGCACTAACATAAACCCTAAAACACTACCCCCAGCATGACCCCCTACACTACCCAAACACCACTGCACTACCCTAAACCCTAAAACACTATCCCCAGCACGACCCCCTACACTACCCAAACACCACTGCACTACCCTATACCCTAAACACGACCCCCTACACTACACAAACACGACTGCACTACCCTAAACCCTAAAACCCTACCTACAGCATGACCCCCTTCACTACACAAACACCACTGCACTGCCCTAAACCCTAAAACACTACCCCAGCACTACCCCCTACACTACCCAAACACCACTGCACTAATATAAACCCTAAAACACTACCCCCAGCACAACCCCTACACTACACAAACACCACTGCACTACCCTAAACCCTAAAACACTACCCCCAGTACGACTCCCTACACTACCCAAACACCACTGCACTACCCTAAATCTACCCCCAGCACGACCCCCTATACTACCCAAACACCACTGCACTACCCTAAACCATAAAACACTACCCCCAGCATGACCCCCTACACTACACAAACAACACTGCACTACCCTAAACCCTAAAACACTACCACCAGCATGACCCCCTACACTACTCAAACACCACTGCACTACCCTAAACCCTAAAACACTACTCCATCACGACCCCCTACACTACCCATACACCACTGCACTACCCTAAACCCTAAAACACTACCCCCAGCACGACCCCCTACACTACTGCACTACCCTAAACCCTAAAACACTACCCCCAGCAGGACCCCCTACACTACCCAAACACCACTGCACTACCCTAAACCCTAAAACACTACCCGCAGCACGACCCCCTACATCACCCAAACACCACTGCACTACCCTAAACCCTAGAAAAGAAACCCCCACCCCATGCCCAATCCCCCTTACCTCTCACTCCTCATGGTTCCTCTCTCCTCATGGTTCCTGCTTCACGTCATCTCTGAGGGGCGGTGCACGTCGTTGTGAGGAAACGGAACAGCCTCTGTTTCCTTACAACGACATGGATCGTCTACATGTTTTTAGAACGCATGGTCATTTACCATACATACCTTTACAACAAAATTCGTTGTAAAGGCATGCGTGGTAAATGACCATGCGTTCTAAAAAATGCGTAGTAATGACTTCGTGATGTACAACGCATGCGTGGTAATGCATCCGTTGTAATGGTATCGCAAAGTAAAAAGTCGTTGTAACGGATGTTTACCGATCGAAGCTGGCCCCTGTTCTTCAGTGAGACGTTTATTTGATTAATTAGGAGGAAGGAATGTGTTTTTTTTACCGAAAAGTGCATTCCCGGCTGTTGTATTGTGAAAGTGTCCGCGTGGCCTGGTTTCACTTCCGGTGAGAGAGTGGAAGAGTCTGTTTGGATCTAAAGGAGTTCTGTTGTTGGACGGGGCCGGCGCGACATGTCATCAGAAAATATAGCTAATGGAAAGCGGGAAGGTGTTGGACACTAAAAGGGTTACAGTTACTATTCCCACTCCAACCTAAGCCATTTTGGGATAGGTGTTGGACACTAAAAGGGTCACATATACTATTCCCACTCCAAACCATACCATTATTTGGAAGATGTTGGACACTAAAGGGTTACATGTACTATTCCAACTCCAATATAAACCATTTTGGCAAAGGTATTGGACACTAAAGGGTTACATCTTGTTAGACCTGGCCCTTTTTACTGGTTTATCCCCAAACTTGTTGCCTTTTGCCTCTTATTTTTTTGACCCTGTTTTGTTGCCTATAGGACTCTGGGCGCTTTACCACTGCTGGTAAGTGCTACAGTGCATATGCTCTCTGTGTAAATTGTCCCTAGTAAAGTGCACTGCATGTTTCAGGGCCTGTAAATCAAATGCTACTAATGGGTTTGTACACTGGTTGTGCCTCCCACATGAGTAGCCCTGTAAATGTGTCTCGGACCTGTCACTGCAGTGTCCGCGCGCACAGTTTTTAACTGCCATGTCAAGCTGGCTAGTGCAAGCACTTGCCAGGCCCAAACCTTCCCTTTTCATACATGTAAGGCACCCCTCAGGTAGGCCCATGGTACCCCCATGAGCAGGGTGCAGTGTATGTGAAAGGTACGACATGTGCTGGTGTGTTGTACCTGTCCTGATTGTGAAATACTGTGTATTTCGTTATTCACTGTTGAAAGGCTGACTGTTCCAAAGGTTAACATGGGAGCTGCCATGGAACATCTTACAAGTGTAACTTTCCAGTGTGACAAGATGGAGAAATAGAGTTTAGGCTCTCTGAACTAAGAATTTAATAACACACCTTTTAGTAGATGTGTTTTTTTTATTGTGTGTTTGAAAATGGCACTTTTAGAAAGTGGGCATTTTCTTACTTTACCATTCTGTGTGCCTCTTCCTGTTTGTGCATTCACCGTCTGGTTTTGGAGTGACAGGAGCTGGGGATGGTCATTTACTCTAGACAGTCACAAGGGGGGTTGAGGTGTGTCCTGCCTTGCCTGGGTGACTCATCGCCAGGCTGGATAGACCTGGTCTGCATTTAGAGTGGTGGGAGGAGTTTTGCTAGCACCTGAGTAGGCTGTCTCCTTTGTACAATGCTCTCTCCATTCCCTGTGGATAAGCTGAACCAGGGAGAACAGAACTGGTTTGGACTGAGCTCAGTGACTCTGAAGCAATGACACCAATGAGAAAATGGGGTATAAGTATGAGACCTTAAACCTCAGGACTTTAGATTACTTCTGGAAACAAGAGGACCCTGCCAAAAAGAAGAGCTGTGTGAGGAGCGCTGCCTTTTCTATGTGAGGGGTCGGTTCGCCTGCAGTTGCTGCTTCTGTCTGTGGCAGAGGAAAAGGACTGACTCTTTTTGCCCTGCTATGGTATCCTGCTTGTGAAGAATCTCCAAGGGCTTGTGCGTGCTTGCCTCCTATTGGAAGTCTCAGTTAGATAAAAGACTTCACGAAAGATCCTTTCTGGATCTCAAAGTAACCTGCCTGGAAGGAGAGCTGAAGAGTTGCACTCTGCCCCTGCGGTGTGTAGAGTGGGCCAGCCTGTGGTTGCTGCTCCTGCCTGGAGCAGGAAAAAGGACTGGACTGTTCCTTCCCAATATAAAAAAAAGTGCGTGGTGAATGCTGTATTCTTCATTTTGAAAGAGTACTACTGTGTGGGGAGCACGTTATGCTTCTATCTCCTAGCGCACTGTGAGTGCTATGTATAACTGAAGGATCAGTGCATGGCTGATCCCCTTTAATTATTGTTTGAGGTGCTTCCCGGGTCCTAGGTCTGGAGTGAGTGGTGAGCGCTGACCTCAGGCTCCCAAGCAGCAACGCAGAGGGCCTCGAGCGATCTCCCCTCTGTTCCCTGCTCCTTCATGCCATCTCACCCAACTGGAGAGATAGATGCACAGTGGCAAAGGGAGTCCGGCACACCCCAGTGATGCCAGTGCTGGTAGCCATGCCCCTTGGGATCAGTGTGACAAATCGAGATTGCCATGGTAGGTGCGAGTGCCTACGTAAGAGCTGGCCTCTACCGGGTAAAAAGGCAACTATACCCACACCGGAGCCCTGCTCTGCCACAGAGGACAACACGCCTGGGTCAGAAGAGACTTCGGTGGCCCCAAGTGAGCAGCTGCATTTGGAGAATAAAGAGCGGGGAGTGTCGTGAGGGACCGGCATGTCCCTCTCCTGAGTTGCGCTGCCTGTCACGCAGCCCCCCTTCCATAAAAAAAGTTTTTGCTGGGTCCTGGGTGATGGGGTCTTAGGGGCTGAAATCGGTCTGGGGAGGGGGGCCGCACGGCCCCCTCACGTTTAAAAAATAAAATAAACAAAGGCCTAGCCCCGGGGCATGGCATCCCCGGGGCCATAATCGCCCTCGGGAGGGGGGCTGCGTGACCCCTCCCTTTTCATTTTTTTTAAATGGCTCTGGCCCCAGGGTATGGTGTCCCCGGGGCCCAAAAAGGTCAATGGAAGGGGGGCCACACAGCCCCCTTCCTAAAATAAAAAGAAAAAAGATACCGGCAATTCGCCAGAGGCCCAGCACCCTCCCACTCTGCAAACATGCTTCCTGGCACGCTTTGGGTTGGGGGATGAAGTCCCCTTCACTTGTGAGGGTCCTTAGGAGCCAACTAGCCCACCAGGTACCTCCAGTAAGCCCCACACAGTGGGATTGTTGAGAGGTGGTAGGAGGTCACTTCCCTTTTTACACCACTCTGCAAACGGGCCTCTTGGCGCTCTGCTAGTGGGGCGATGAGGTCCCCTTGTGTCCTGAGGACCTCAGGAGGCGTGTTTGCAGAGTAGTGTAGAAATGGGGCGTGGCCTCTGAGCACCGCTCAGCAATCCAGATGTGTGGGGCTTACTGGAGGTAACCAGGATGGCTAGTTGGCCCCCAGGGACCCTCAAGAGGCAAGGGGACTTCATCCCCCAACCAAGAGCGTGCCAGAAAGCGTGTTTGCAAAGTGGTGGGCAAAGGGGGCGTGGCCTGCTACAGAAAGCAGTAATCCCTGCAATAGAAGGGGTAGTTGGTCCACAAGGACATCCTTGGGGGCCAACTACCCCTCCTGTTACCTCCAGTAAGTCCCACACTGTGGGATTGCTAAGAGGTCTTCGGAGGCCACGCCCCCCTTTCTCCACTACTCTGCAAATGCACCTCCTGGCACGCTACTGGTTGGAGGATGAAGTTCACTTTACTCCTGAGGGACTTTGGGGGCCAAGAAGCCCTCCTGGTACCTCCTGTAAGTCTTATGCAGCGGAAGTCCTGAGCGCTGGTTGGAGGCCCAGGCCCCTTTCTCCACCACTCTGCAAACACGACTACTAGTTAAACAAGCATTTGCAATGCAATATGTCTCGCATTTGTGAGAGTTAGAGCTATTGGCATTGTAAATGTAAACATTTTTTACTAATGTTTTGTGGAGTGGATATACGTTGTGTCAGGTGGAATTATGTGGTCTGCTGTGCAGTGAAATTATATGGATAGAAAGTATGTGGTATTTCATGTATAGGAATTATGTGGAGTGGGATTATGTGTTATGGAGAGTAATTACATGGTATTGTAGTCTGTGTTGTGGAGAGGTAACTTCAGGTTTATTCTTCCTCGTTTCCATAGAAGCTAAACTATAAACTCAATGAAACACAAAAAAAGAAGCAATCACAGAGGAGCACTTTTGGACCTAGTTAGAGGTACAAGCAGGGCCACTGGAATTATGCAACTGTTTGGCTGCGATGATTTTCGCATAGTTATACATTTTCTGCATTTGCTACATAATCCATCATCTGCCGCATAATCTGCAGATTTGAAAAAAAAAAACTTGTTTCTAGCTCATACGGCTCAAACATTACCAAAAATGCAGCGACATGCATTACAGCGTGGTGGAAGGGCCCCCGCAAAGCTGGAATGGTCACCTGTTACTCATTGCTAAATGTGGGTATTAAATTGGTACTAATGGTGCGCAAACCTCTCTTGCTTCTTTCTACACCTCTCTTGCCTCTTTCTGCACTCCTTATGCTTCTTTCTGTGCCTTTCTTCCTCTTTATGCACCTTTCTTCCTCTTTTTGCAGTTCTCTTGCCTCTTTCTGCACCTCTCTTGCCTCTTCCTGCAACTTTGTTCCTTCTTTCTGCACTTCTCGTGCTTCTTTCTGTACCTCTCTTGCTTATTTCTGCACACTCTTGCCTCTTTCTGCACCTGTCTTCCCTCTTTCTGCATCTCTCTTGCCTCTTTCTGCATTCCTGTTCCCTCTTTCTCCACCACTGTTGCTTCTTTCTGCACTTCTCTTGCCCCTTTCTGAACCCCTCTTGCCTCTTTCTGCACCTCTGTTCTTTCTTTCTGGACTTCTCTTGTTTCTTTCTGCACCTCTCTTGCTTCTTTTTGCCTCTCTTTTGCCTCTTTCTCCACCCCTCTTCCCCCTTTCTGCAACTCTCTTGCCTCCATCTGTACCTCTCTTGCCTCTTTCTGCACTTCTCTTGCGTCTTTCTGCACCTCTGTTGCTTCTTTGTGCACTTCTCTTATTTCTTTCTGCACCCCTCTTGCCTCTTTCTGCACCCCTGTTGCTTCTTTCTGCACTTCTCCTGTTTTTTTCTGCACCTGTCTTGCTTCTTTCTGTACCCCTAAAGTCTCTTTCTGCATCCCTCTTTCTGCATCCCTCTTGCCTCTTTATGTACCCCTTTTGCTGCTTTCTGCACCTCTGTTGCCTCTTTCTGTACATCTCTTGCCTCTTTCTGCACTTCTCTTGCGTCTTTCTGTACCTCAGTTGCTCCTTTCTGCGCTTCTCTGGCCTCTTTCTGGACCCCTCTTGCTTCTTTCTACACCCCTCTTCCCCATTTCTCTACCTTCCTTGCCTCTTTCTGAACCTCTCTTGCCTCTTTCTGCACTTCTCTTGCGTCTTTCTGCACCTCAGTTGCTTCTTTCTGCACTTCTCTTGCCTCTTTCTGCACCCCTCTTGCCTCTTTCTGCAACTCTGTTCCTTCTTGCTGCACTTCTCTTGCTTCTTTTTGCACCTCTCTTGCTTCTTTTTGCACCTCTCTTCCTTCTTTCTGCACCCCTCTTGCCTCTTTCTGCACATCGCTTGCCTCTTTCTGTGCTTTTCCTGCCTCTTTCTGCACCTCTCTTGCCTCTTTCTGTACTTCTCACACCTCTTTCTGCACCTCTGGTGCTTCTTTCTGCACTTATCGTGCTTTTCTCTGCACCTCTGTTGCTTCTTTCTGTACCCCTCTTGCCTCTTTCTGCACCTCTCTTAGACTCTTTCTGCACCTCTCTTCCATCTTTTTGCACTTCTCTTGCCTCTTTCTGCACCTCTGTTGCTTCTTTCTGCACTTCTCTTGAATTTTTCTGCACCCTTTTTCTCTCTTTCTGCACCTCTCTTGCCTCTTTCTGTACCCCTCTTCCCTCTTTCTGCAGTACTCTTGCCTCTTTCTGAACCTCTGTTGCTCCTTTCTGCACTACGCTTGCCTTTTTCTGCACCCCTCTTGCCTCTTTCTGCACCTGTGTTCCTTCGTTCTGCATTTCTTTTGCTTCTTTCTGCAACCCTCTTGCCTCTTTCTGCACCCCTCTTGCCTCTTTCTGCAGCTGTCTTGCCTCTTTCTGCACTTCTATTGCTTCTTTCTTCACCTCTCTTGCTTCTTTCAGCACCCCTCTTGCCTCTTCCTACACCCCTCTTCCCTCTTTCTGCACATCTCTTACCTCTTTCTGCACCACTGTTCCATCTTTCTGTACCTCTCTTGCTTCTTTCAGCACATATCTTGCCTCTTTCTGCACCCCTCTTGCCTCTTTCTGCATCTCTGTTGGTTCTTTCTGCACTTCTCTTGCTTCTTTCTGCACCTCTTTGGCTACTTTCTGCACCCCTCTTGTCTCTTTCTGTACCTCTCTACCCTCTTTCTGCACCCCTCTTCCGTCTTTCTGCACCTCTCTTGCCACTTTCTGCACCGCTCTTGCCTCTTTCTGCACCTCTGTTGGTTCTTTCTGCACTTCTCTTGCTTCTTTCTGTACCTCTTTTGCTTCTTTCTGCACCCCTAAAGCCTCTTTCTGCATCCCTCTTGCCTCTTTCTGCACCCCCTCCCTCTTTCTGTACCTCTCTTCCCTCTTTCTGCACCCCTCTTGCCTCTTTATGTACCCCTTTTGCTGCTTTATATACCTCTGTTGCCTCTTTCTGTACCTCTCTTGCCTCTTTCTGCACTTCTCTTGCGTCTTTCTGCACCTCAGTTGCTTCTTTCTGCACTTCTCCTGCCTCTTTCTGGACCCCTCTTCCCCATTTATGTACCTCCCTTGCCTCTTTCTGAACCTCTCTTGCCTCTTTCTGCACTTCTCTTGCATCTTTCTGCACCCCTCTTGCCTCTTTCTGCAACTCTGTTCCTTCTTGCTGAACTTCTCTTGCCTCTTTCTGCACCTCTCTTGCCTCTTTCTGCACCTCTCTTCCTTCTTTCTGCATCCTCTCTTGCCTCTTTCTGCACATCTCTTGCCTCTTTCTGCACCTCTCATTGCCTCTTTCTGCACCTCTGTTGCTTCTTTCTGCACTTATCTTGCTTCTTTCTGCACCTCTGTTGGCTTCTTTCTGTACACCTCTTGCCTCTTTCTGCACCCCTCTTCCCTCTTTCTGCACCTCTCTTAGCCATCTTTCTGCACCTCTCTTCTATATTTACTGCACTTCTCTTGCCTCTTTCTGCACCTCTGTTGCTTCTTTCTGCACTCTCTTGCTTCTTTCTGCACCCTTCTTGCTCTCTTTCTGCACCTCTCTTGCCTCTTTCTGCACCTCTCTTTCTGTACTTCTCTTGCTTCTTTCTGAACCTCTTTTGCTTCTTTCTGGGCACTACGCTGCCTCTTTCTGCATCCCTCTTGCCTCTTTCTGCACCTCTCTTGCCTCTTTCTGCACCTCTGTTGCCTCTTTCTGCATCACTCTTCCCACTTACTGTAACCTCTCTTGCCTCTTTCTGCACCTCTCTTGCCTCTTTCTGCACCTGTGTTCCTTCGTTCTGCACTTCTTTTGCTTCTTTCTGCACCTCTCTTGCCTCTTTCTGCAGCTGCTCTTGCCTCTTTCTGCACTTCTATTGCTTCTTTCTGCACCTCTCTTGCTTCTTTCAGCACCTCTCTTCCTACACCCTCTTCCTCTTTCTGCACATCTCTTAACTCTTTCTGCACCACTGTTCCCTCTTTCTGTACCTCTCTTGCCTCTTTCTGCACCTCTCTTGCCTCTGTCTGCAGCTCTCTTGCCTCTTTCTGTACCTCTTTTGCTTCTTTCAGCACTTATCTTGCCTCTTTCTGCATCCCTCTTGCCTCTTTCTGCACCTCTGTTGGTACTTTCTGTACTTCTCTTGCTTCTTTCTACACCTCTTTTGCTTCTTTCTGCACCCCTCTTGTCTCTTTCTATACCCCTCTACCCTCTTTATGCACCCCTCTTCTGTCTTTCTGCACCTCTTGTGCCACTTTCTGTACCTCTCTTGCCTCTTTCTGCATTTCTCTTGCCTCTTTATGCACCTCTTGCTACTTTCAGCACTACTCTTCCCTCTTTCTGCACCCCTCTTGCCTCTTTCTGCACCTCTGTTGGTTCTTTCTGCACTTCTCTTGCTTCTTTCTGTACCTCATGTGCTTCTTTCTGCACCTCTCTTGCCTCTTTCTGTGCCCCTCTAGCCTCTTTCTGGAACTCTGTTGCTCATTTCTGCACTTCTTTTGCTTCTTTCTGCACCCCTCTTCCATCTTTCTGCACCTTGCTTGCCTCTTTCTGCACCTCTCTTGCCTCTTTCTGCATTTCTCTTGCCTCTTTCTGGAACTCTGTTGCTCATTTCTGCACTTCTTTTGCTTCTTTCTGCACCCCTCTTGCCTCTTTCTGCACCCTTCTTGCCTCTTTTTGCAGCTGTCTTGCCTCTTTCTGCACTTCTATTGCTTCTTTCTTCACCTCTCTTGCTTCTTTTAGCACCCCTCTTGCCTCTTCCTACACCCCCTCTTCCCTCTTTCTGCACATCTCTTACCTCTTTCTGCACCACTGTTCCCTCTTTCTGTACCTCTCTTGCTTCTTTCAGCACGTATCTTGCCTCTTTCTGCACCCCTATTGCCTCTTTCTGGACCTCTGTTGTTTCTTTCTGTACTTCTCTTGCTTCTTTCTGCACCTCTTTGGCTTCTTTCTGCACCCCTCTTGTCTCTTTCTGTACCTCTCTACCCTCTTTCTGCACCCCTCTTCCGTCTTTCTGCACCTCTCTTGCCACTTTCTGAACCTCTCTTGCCTCTTTCTGCATTTCTCTTGCCTCTTTCTGTACCTCTTGCTACTATCAGCACTACTCTTGCCTCTTTCTGCATCCCTCTTGCCTCTTTCTGCACCTCTGTTGGTTCTTTCTGCACTTCTCTTGCTTCTTTCTTTAACTCTTTTGCTTCTTTCTGCACCCCTAAAGCCTCTTTCTGCATCCCTCTTGCCTCTTTCTCCACCCCTCTCTCTCTTTCTGTACCTCTCTTGCCTCTTTCTGCACTTCTCTTGCGTCTTTCTGCACCTCAGTGGCTTCTTTCTGCACTTCACCTGCCTCTTTCTGGACCCTTCTTGCCTCTTGCCTCTTTCTCCACCCCTCTTCTCCATTTCTGTACCTCCCTTGCCTCTTTCTGAACCTCTCTTGCCTATTTCTGCACTTCTCTTGCGTCTTTCTGCACCTCAGTTGCTTCTTTCTGCACTTCTCTTGACTCTTTCTGCACCCCTCTTGCCTCTTTCTGCACCTCTGTTGGTTCTTTCTGCACTTCTCTTGCTTCTTTCTGTATCTCTTTTGCTTCTTTCTGCACCTCTCTTGCCTCTTTCTGTGCCCCTCTAGCCTCTTTCTGCACCCGTCTTCCATCTTTCTGCACCTCGCTTACCTCTTTCTGCACCTCTCTTGCCTCTTTCTGCATTTCTCTTGCCTCTTTCTGGAACTCTGTTGCTCCTTTCTGCACTTCTTTTGCTTCTTTCTGCACCCCTCTTGCCTCTTTCTGCGCCCTCTTGCTTTTTTCTGCAGCTGTCTTGCCTCTTTCTGCACTTCTATTGCTTTTTTCTTCACCTCTCTTGCTTCTTTCAGCACCCCTCTTGCCTCTTCCTACACCCCTCTTCCCTCTTTCTGCACATCTCTTACCTCTTTCTGCACCACTGTTCCCTCTTTCTGTACCTCTCTTGCTTCTTTCAGCACATATCTTGCCTCTTTCTGCACCCCTCTTGCCTCTTTCTGCACCTCTGTTGTTTCTTTCTGTACTTCTCTTGCTTCTTTCTGCACCTCTTTGGCTTCTTTCTGCACCCCTCTTGTCTCTTTCTGTACCCTCTTTCTGCACCCCTCTTCCGTCTTTCTGCACCTCTCTTGCCACTTTCTGCACCTCTCTTGCCTCTTTCTGCATTTCTCTTGCCTCTTTCTGTACCTCTTGCTACTATCAGCACTACTCTTGCCTCTTTCTGCATCCCTCTTGCCTCTTTCTGCACCTCTGTTGGTTCTTTCTGCACTTCTCTTGCTTCTTTCTTTACCTCTTTTTCTTCTTTCTGCACCCCTAAAGCTTCTTTCTGCATCCCTCTTGCCTCTTTCTGCACCCCTCTCCCTCTTTCTGTACCTCTCTTGCCTCTTTCTGCACCCCTCTTGCCTCTTTATGTACCCCTTTTGCCGCTTTCTGCACCTCTGTTGCCTCTTTCTGTACCTCTCTTGCCTCTTTCTGCACTTCTCTTGCGTCTTTCTGCACCTCAGTTGCTTCTTTCTGCACTTCTCCTGACTCTTTCTGGACCCTTCTTGCCTCTTGCCTCTTTCTACACCCCTCTTCCCCATTTCTGTGCCTCCCTTGCCTCTTTCTGAACCTCTCTTGCCTCTTTCTGCACTTCTCTTGCGTCTTTCTGCACCTCAGTTGCTTCTTTCTGCACTTCTCTTGCCTCTTTCTGCACCACTCTTGCCTCTTTCTGCAACTCTGTTCCTTCTTGCTGAACTTCTCTTGCTTCTTTTTGCACCTCTCTTGCTTCTTTATGCTGCACCCCTTTTGCCTCTTTCTGCACATCCCTTGCCTCTTTCTGTGCTTTTCCTGACTCTTTCTGCACCTCTCTTGCCTCTTTCTGCACTTCTCACACCTCTTTCTGCACCTCTGGTGCTTCTTTCTGCACTTATCTTGCTTTTTTCTGCACCTCTGTTGCTTCTTTCTGTACCCCTCTTGCCTCTTTCTGCACCCCTCTTCCCTGTTTCTGCACCTCTCTTAGACTCTTTCTGCACCTCTCTTCCATCTTTCTGCACTTCTCTTGCCTCTTTCTGCACCTCTGTTGCTTCTTTCTGCACCCCTCTTTCCTCTTTCTGTAGTTCTCTTGCCTCTTTCTGAACCTCTGTTGCTCTTTTCTGCACTACGCTGCCTTTTTCTGCACCCCTCTTGCCTCTTTTTGCACTTCTGTTGGTTCTTTCTGCACTTCTGTTGCTTCTTTCTGCATCACTCTTCATACTTACTGTAACCCTCTTCCCTCTTTCTGCACCTCTCTTGCCTCTTTCTGCAGCTGTGTTCCTTCGTTCTGCACTTCTTTTGCTTCTTTCTGCACCCCTCTTCCCTCTTTCTGTAGCTGTCTTGCCTCTTTCTGCACTTCTATTGCTTCTTTCTTCACCTCTCTTGCTTCTTTCAGCACCCCTCTTCCCTCTTCCTACACCCCTCTTCCCTCTTTCTGCACATCTCTTACCTCTTTCTGCACCACTGTTCCCTCTTTCTGTACCTCTCTTGCCTCTTTCTGCACCTCTCTTGCCTCTGTCTGCAGCTCTCTTGCCTCTTTCTGTACCTCTTTTGCTTCTTTCAGCACTTATCTTGCCACTTTCTGCATCACTCTTGCCTCTTTCTGCACCTCTGTTGGTTCTTTCTGTACTTCTCTTGCTTCTTTCTACACCTCTTTTGCTTCTTTCTGCACCCCTCTTGTCTCTTTCTGTACCCCTCTTGTCTCTTTCTGCACCCCTCTACCGTCTTTCTGCACCTCTCTTGCCACTTTCTGTACCTCTCTTGCCTCTTTCTGCATTTCTCTTGCCTCTTTCTGCACCTCTTGCTACTTTCAGCACTACTCTTCCCTCTTTCTGCACCCCTCTTGCCTCTTTCTGTACCTCTGTTGGTTCTTTCTGCACTTCTCTTGCTTCTTTCTGTACCTCTTTTGCTTCTTTCTGTACCTCTCTTGCCTCTTTCTGTGCCCCTCTAGCCTATTTCTGCACCCCTCTTCCATCTTTCTGCACCTCGCTTGCCTCTTTCTGCACCTCTCTTGCCTCTTTCTGCATTTCTCTTGCCTCTTTCTGGAACTCTGTTGCTCCTTTCTGCACTTCTTTTGCTTCTTTCTGCACCCCTCTTGCCTCTTTCTGCACCCCTCTTGCCTCTTTCTGCAGCTGTCTTGCCTCTTTCTGCACTTCTATTGCTTCTTTCTTCACCTCTCTTGCTTCTTTCAGCACCCCTCTTGCCTCTTCCTATACCCCTCTTCCCTCTTTCTGCACAGCTCTTACCTCTTTCTGCACCACTGCTCCCTCTTTCTGTACCTCTCTTCCTTCTTTCAGCACTTATCTTGCCTCTTTTTGCACCCCTCTTGCCTCTTTCTGCACCTCTCTTGCTTCTTTCTGCACATCTTTGGCTTCTTTCTGCACCCCTCCTGTCTCTTTCTGTACCTCTCTACCCTCTTTCTGCACCCCTCTTCCATCTTTCTGCACCTCTCTTGCCTATTACTGCATTTCTCTTCCTCTTTCTGTACCTCTTGCTACTATCAGCACTACTCTTGCCTCTTTCTGCATCCCTCTTGCCTCTTTCTGCACCTCTGTTGGTTCTTTCTGCACTTCTCTTGCTTCTTTCTTTACCTCTTTTGCTTCTTTCTGCACCCGTAAAGCCTCTTTCTGCATCCCTCTTGCCTCTTTCTGCACCCCTCTCCCTCTTTCTGTACCTCTCTTGCCTCTTTCTGCACCCCTCTTGCCTCTTTATGTACTTCCCTTGCCTCTTTCTGAACCTCTCTTGCCTCTTTCTGCACTTCTCTTGCATCTTTCTGCACCTCAGTTGCTTCTTTCTGCACTTCTCTTGCCTCTTTCTGCACCCCTCTTGCCTCTTTCTGCAACTCTGTTCCTTCTTGCTGAACTTCTCTTGCTTCTTTTTGCACCTCTCTTGCTTCTTTTTGCACCTCTCTTCCTTCTATCTGCACACCTTTTGCCACTTTCTGCACATCTCTTGCCTCTTTCTGTGCTTTTCCTGCCTCTATCTGCACCTCTCTTGCCTCTTTCTGCAGTTCTCACACCTCTTTCTGCACCTCTGGTGCTTTTTTCTGCACTTATCTTGATTTTTTCTGCACCTCTGTTGCTTCTTTCTGTACCCCTCTTGCCTCTTTCTGCACCCCTCTTCCCTGTTTCTGCACCTCTCTTAGACTCTTTCTGCACCTCTCTTCCATCTTTTCGCACTTCTCTTGCCTCTTTCTGCACCTCTGGTGCTTCTTTCTGCACTTCTCTTGCTTTTTTCTGCACCCTTCTTCTCTCTTTCTGCACCTCTCTTGCCTCTTTCTGCACCCCTCTTTCCTCTTTCTGTAGTTCTCTTGCCTCTTTCTGAACCTCTGTTGCTCCTTTCTGCACTACGCTGCCTTTTTCTGCACCCCTCTTGCCTCTTTCTGCACTTCTGTTGGTTCTTTCTGCACTTCTGTTGCTTCTTTCTGCATCACTCTTCCCACTTACTGTAACCCTCTTCCCTCTTTCTGCACCTCTCTTGCCTCTTTCTGCACCTGTGTTCCTTCATTCTGCACTTCTTTTGCTTCTTTCTCCACCCCTCTTGCCTCTTTCTGCAGCTGTCTTGCCTCTTTCTGCACTTCTATTGCTTCTTTCTTCACCTCGCTTGCTTCTTTCAGCACCCCTCTTCCCTCTTCCTACACCCCTCTTCCCTCTTTCTGCACATCTCTTACCTCTTTCTGCACCACTGTTCCCTCTTTCTGTACCTCTCTTGCCTCTTTCTGCACCTCTCTTGCCTCTGTCTGCAGCTCTCTTGCCTCTTTCTGTACCTCTTTTGCTTCTTTCAGCACTTATCTTGCCTCTTTCTGCATCCCTCTTGCCTCTTTCTGCACCTCTGTTGGTTCTTTCTGTACTTCTCTTGCTTCTTTCTACACCTCTTTTGCTTCTTTCTGCACCCCTCTTGTCTCTTTCTATACCCCTCAACCGTCTTTCTGCACCCCTCTTCCGTCTTTCTGCACCTCTCGTGCCACTTTCTGTACCTCTCTTGCCTCTTTCTGCATTTCTCTTGCCTCTTTCTGCACCTCTTGCTACTTTCAGCACTACTCTTCCCTCTTTCTGCACCCCTCTTGCCTCTTTCTGCACCTCTGTTGGTTCTTTCTGCACTTCTCTTGCTTCTTTCTATACCTCTTTTGCTTCTTTCTGCACCTCTCTTGCCTCTTTCTGTGCCCCTCTAGCCTCTTTCTGCACCCCTCTTCCATCTTTCTGCACCTCGCTTGCCTCTTTCTGCACCTCTCTTGCCTCTTTCTGCATTTCTCTTGCCTCTTTCTGGAACTCTGTTGCTCCTTTCTGCACTTCTTTTGCTTCTTTCTGCACCCCTCTTGCCTCTTTCTGCACCCCTCTTGCCTCTTTATGTACTTCCCTTGCCTCTTTCTGAACCTCTCTTGCCTCTTTCTGCACTTCTCTTGCGTCTTTCTGCACCTCAGTTGCTTCTTTCTGCACTTCTCTTGCCTCTTTCTGCACCCCTCTTGCCTCTTTCTGCAACTCTGTTCCTTCTTGCTGAACTTCTCTTGCTTCTTTTTGCACCTCTCTTGATTCTTTTTGCACCTCTCTTCCTTCTATCTGCACCCCTTTTGCCTCTTTCTGCACATCTCTTGCCTCTTTCTGTGCTTTTCCTGCCTCTTTCTGCACCTCTCTTGCCTCTTTCTGCACTTCTCACACCTCTTTCTGCCCCTCTGGTGCTTTTTTCTGCACTTATCTTGATTTTTTCTGCACCTCTGTTGCTTCTTTCTGTACCCCTCTTGCCTCTTTCTGCACCCCTCTTCCCTGTTTCTGCACCTCTCTTAGACTCTTTCTGCACCTCTCTTCCATCTTTTCGCACTTCTCTTGTCTCTTTCTGCACCTCTGTTGCTTCTTTCTGCACTTCTCTTGCTTTTTTCTGCACCCTTCTTCTCTCTTTCTGCACCTCTCTTGCCTCTTTCTGCACCCCTCTTTCCTCTTTCTGTAGTTCTCTTGCCTCTTTCTGAACCTCTGTTGCTCTTTTCTGCACTACGCTGCCTTTTTCTGCACCCCTCTTGCCTCTTTTTGCACTTCTGTTGGTTCTTTCTGCACTTCTGTTGCTTCTTTCTGCATCACTCTTCATCCTTACTGTAACCCTCTTCCCTCTTTCTGCACCTCTCTTGCCTCTTTCTGCAGCTATGTTCCTTCGTTCTGCACTTCTTTTGCTTCTTTCTGCACCCCTCTTGCCTCTTTCTGTAGCTGTCTTGCCTCTTTCTGCACTTCTATTGCTTCTTTCTTCACCTCTCTTGCTTCTTTCAGCACCCCTCTTCCCTCTTCCTACACCCCTCTTCCCTCTTTCTGCACATCTCTTAACTCTTTCTGCACCACTGTTCCCTCTTTCTGTACCTCTCTTGCCTCTTTCTGCACCTCTCTTGCCTCTGTCTGCAGCTCTCTTGCCTCTTTCTGTACCTCTTTTGCTTCTTTCAGCACATATCTTGCCTCTTTCTGCATCCCTCTTGCCTCTTTCTGCACCTCTTGCTACTTTCAGCACTACTCTTCCCTCTTTCTGCACCCCTCTTGCCTCTTTCTGTACCTCTGTTGGTTCTTTCTGCACTTCTCTTGCTTCTTTCTGTACCTCTTTTGCTTCTTTCTGTACCTCTCTTGCCTCTTTCTGTGCCCCTCTAGACTCTTTCTGCACCCCTCTTCCATCTTTCTGCACCTCGCTTGCCTCTTTCTGCACCTCTCTTGCCTCTTTCTGCATTTCTCTTGCCTCCTTCTCGAACTCTGTTGCTCCTTTCTGCACTTCTTTTGCTTCTTTCTGCACCCCTCTTGCCTCTTTCTGCACCCCTCTTGCCTCTTTCTGCAGCTGTCTTGCCTCTTTCTGCACTTCTATTGCTTCCTTCTTCACCTCTCTTGCTTCTTTCAGCACCCCTCTTGCCTCTTCCTATACCCCTCTTCCCTCTTTCTGCACATCTCTTACCTCTTTCTGCACCACTGTTCCCTCTTTCTGTACCTCTCTTCCTTCTTTCAGCACGTATCTTGCCTCTTTCTGCACCCCTCTTGCCTCTTTCTGCACCTCTGTTGTTTCTTTCTGTACTTCTCTTGCTTCTTTCTGCACCTCTTTGGCTTCTTTCTGCACCCCTCCTGTCTCTTTCTGTACCTCTCTACCCTCTTTCTGCACCCCTCTTCCATCTTTCTGCACCTCTCTTGCCACTTTCTGCACCTCTCTTGCCTCTTACTGCATTTCTCTTCCTCTTTCTGTACCTCTTGCTACTATCAGCACTACTATTGCCTCTTTCTGCATCCCTCTTGCCTCTTTCTGCACCTCTGTTAGTTCTTTCTGCACTTCTCTTGCTTCTTTCTTTACCTCTTTTGCTTCTTTCTGCACCCGTAAAGCCTCTTTCTACATCCCTCTTGCCTCTTTCTGCACCCCTCTCCCTCTTTCTGTACCTCTCTTGCCTCTTTCTGCACCCCTCTTGCCTCTTTATGTACTTCCCTTGCCTCTTTCTGAACCTCTCTTGCCTCTTTCTGCACTTCTCTTGCGTCTTTCTGCACCTCAGTTGCTTCTTTCTGCACTTCTCTTGCCTCTTTCTGCACCCCTCTTGCCTCTTTCTGCAACTCTGTTCCTTCTTGCTGAACTTCTCTTGCTTCTTTTGCACCTCTCTTGCTTCTTTTTGCACCTCTCTTCCTTCTATCTGCACCCCTTTTGCCTCTTTCTGCACATCTCTTGCCTCTTTCTGCTGCTCTTTCCTGCCTCTTTCTGCACCTCTCTTGCCTCTTTCTGCACTTCTCTTACCTCTTTCTGCACCTCTGGTGCTACTTTCTGCACTTATCTTGATTCTTTCTGCACCTCTGTTGCTTCTTTCTGTACCCTTCTTGCCTCTTTCTGCACCCCTCTTCCCTCTTTCTGCACCTCTCTTCTGACTCTTTCTGCACCTCTCTGTCCATCTTTTCGCACTTCTCTTGCCTCTTTCTGCACCTCTGTTGCTTCTTTCTGCACTTCTCTTGCTATTTTCAGCACCACTTCTTCTCTCTTTCTGCACCTCTCTTGCCTCTTTCTGCACCTCTGTTGCCTCTTTCTGCAGTTCTCTTGCTTCTTTCTGAACCTCATGTTGCTTCTTTCTGCACCTGCGCTTGCCTCTTTCTGCACCCCTCTAGCCTCTTTCTGGCACTTCTGTTGGTCATTTCTGCACTTCTGTTGCTTCTTTCTGCATCACTCTTCCCATCTTTACTGTAACCCTGCTTCCCTCTTTCTGCACCTCTCTTGCCTCTTTCTGCACCTGTGTTCCTTCGTTCTGCACTTCTTTTGCTTCTTTCTGCACCCTCTTGCCTCTTTCTGCACCTCTTGTCTTTTGCAGCTGTCTTGCCTCTTTCTGCACTTCTATTGCTTCTTTCTTCACCTCGCTTGCTTCTTTCAGCACCCCTCTTCCCTCTTCCTACACCCCTCTTCCCTCTTTCTGCACATCTCTTACCTCTTTCTGTACCACTGTTCCCTCTTTCTGTACCTCTCTTGCCTCTTTCTGCACGTCTCTTGCCTCTGTCTGCAGCTCTCTTGCCTCTTTCTGTACCTCTTTTGCTTCTTTCAGCACTTATCTTGCCTCTTTCTGCATCCCTCTTGCCTCTTTCTGCACCTCTGTTGGTTCTTTCTGTACTTCTCTTGCTTCTTTCTACACCTCTTTTGCTTCTTTCTGCACCCCTCTTGTCTCTTTCTATACCCCTCAACCGTCTTTCTGCACCCCTCTTCCGTCTTTCTGCACCTCTCGTGCCACTTTATGTACCTCTCTTGCCTCTTTCTGCATTTCTCTTGCCTCTTTCTGGAACTCTGTTGCTCCTTTCTGCACTTCTTTTGCTTCTTTCTGCACCCCTCTTGCCTCTTTCTGTATCCTTCTTGCCTCTTTTTGCAGCTGTCTTGCCTCTTTCTGCACTTCTATTGCTTCTTTCTTCACCTCTCTTGCTTCTTTCAGCACCCCTCTTGCCTCTTCCTACACCCCTCTTCCCTCTTTCTGCACATCTCTTACCTCTTTCTGCACCACTGTTCCCTCTTTCTGTACCTCTCTTGCTTCTTTCAGCATTTATCTTGCCTCTTTCTGCACCCCTCTTGCCTCTTTCTGCACCTCTGTTGTTTCTTTCTGTACTTCTCTTGCTTCTTTCTGCACCTCTTTGGCTTCTTTCTGCACCCCTCTTGTCACTTTCTGTACCTCTCTACCCTCTTTCTGCACCCCTCTTCCGTCTTTCTGCACCTCTCTTGCCACTTTCTGCACCTCTCTTGCCTCTTTCTGCATTTCTCTTGCCTCTTTCTGTACCTCTTGCTACTATCACCACTACTCTTGCCTCTTTCTGCATCCCTATTGCCTCTTTCTGCACCTCTGTTGGTTCTTTCTGCACTTCTCTTGCTTCTTTCTTTACCTCTTTTGCTTCTTTCTGCACCCCTCTTGTCTCTTCCTGTACCTCTCTACCCTCTTTCTGCACCCCTCTTCCGTCTTTCTGCACCTCTCTTGCCTCTTTCTGCATCCCTCTTGCCTCTTTCTGTACCCCTCTCCCTCTTTCTGTACCTCTCTTGCCTCTTTCTGCACCCTGCTTGCCTCTTTATGTACCCCTTTTGCCGCTTTCTACACCTCTGTTGCCTCTTTCTGTACCTCTCTTGCCTCTTTCTGCACTTCTCTTGCGTCTTTCTGCACCTCAGTTGCTTATTTCTGCACATCTCCTGCCTCTTTCTGGACCCTTCTTGCCTCTTGCCTCTTTCTCCACCCCTCTTCCCCATTTCTGTACCTCCCTTGCCTCTTTCTGAACCTCTCTTGCCTCTTTCTGCACTTCTCTTGCGTCTTTCTGCAACTCTGTTCCTTCTTGCTGAACTTCTCTTGCTTCTTTTTGCACCTCTCTTGCTTCTTTTTGCACCTCTCTTCCTTTTTTCTGCACCCCTTTTGCCTCTTTCTGCACATCTCTTGCCTCTTTCTGTGCTTTTCCTGCCTCTTTCTGCACCTCTCTTGCCTCTTTCTGCACTTCTCACACCTCTTTCTGCACCTCTGGTGCTTCTTTCTGCACTTATATTGCTTTTTTCTGCACCTCTGTTGCTTCTTTCTGTACCCCTCTTGCCTCTTTCTGCACCCCTCTTCCCTGTTTCTGCACCTCTCTTAGACTCTTTCTGCACCTCTCTTCCATCTTTCTGCACTTCTCTTGCCTCTTTCTGCACCTCTGTTGCTTCTTTCTGCACTTCTCTTGCTTTTTTCTGCACCCTTCTTCTCTCTTTCTGCACCTCTCTTGCCTCTTTCTGCACCCCTCTTTCCTCTTTCTGCAGTTCTCTTGCCTCTTTCTGAACCTCTGTTGCTCCTTTCTGCACTACGCTGCCTTTTTCTGCACCCCTCTTGCCTCTTTCTGCTCTTCTGTTGGTTCTTTCTGCACTTCTGTTGCTTCTTTCTGCATCACTCTTCCCACTTACTGTAACCCTCTTCCCTCTTTCTGCACCTCTCTTGCCTCTTTCTGCACCTGTGTTCCTTCGTTCTGCACTTCTTTTGCTTCTTTCTGCACCCCTCTTGCCTCTTTCTGCAGCTGTCTTGCCTCTTTCTGCACTTCTATTGCTTCTTTCTTCACCTCTCTTGCTTCTTTCAGCACCCCTCTTCCCTCTTCCTACACCCCTCTTCCCTCTTTCTGCACATCTCTTACCTCTTTCTGCACCACTGTTCCCTCTTTCTGTACCTCTCTTGCCTCTTTCTGCACCTCTCTTGCCTCTGTCTGCAGCTCTCTTGCCTCTTTCTGCACCTCTGTTGCTTCTTTCAGCACTTATCTTGCCTCTTTCTGCATCCTTCTTGCCTCTTTCTGCACCTCTTTTGGTTCTTTCTGTACTTCTCTTGCTTTTTTCTACACCGCTTTTGCTTCTTTCTGCACCCCTCTTGTCTCTTTCTGTACCCCTCTGCCCTCTTTCTGCACCCCTCTTCCGTCTTTCTGCACCTCTCGTGCCACTTTCTGCACCTCTCTTGCCTCTTTCTGCATCTCTTGCTATTTTCAGCAATACTCTTCCCTCTTTCTGCACCCCTCTTGCCTCTTTCTGCACCTCTGTTGGTTCTTTATGCACTTCTCTTGCCTCTTTCTGCACTTCTATTGCGTCTTTCTGCACCTCAGTGGCTTCTTTCTGCACTTCTCCTGCCTCTTTCTGGACCCTTCTTGCCTCTTGCCTCTTTCTCCACCCCTCTTCTCCATTTCTGTACCTCCCTTGCCTCTTTCTGAACCTCTCTTGCCTATTTCTGCACTTCTCTTGCGTCTTTCTGCAACTCAGTTGCTTCTTTCTGCACTTCTCTTGCCTCTTTCTGCACCCCTCTTGCCTCTTTCTGCACCTCTGTTGGTTCTTTCTGCACTTCTCTTGCTTTTTTCTGTATCTCTTTTGCTTCTTTCTGCACCTCTCTTGCCTCTTTCTGTGCCCCTCTAGCCTCTTTCTGCACCCCTCTTCCATCTTTCTGCACCTTGCTTACCTCTTTCTGCACCTCTCTTGCCTCTTTCTGCATTTCTCTTGCCTCTTTCTGGAACTCTGTTGTTCCTTTCTGCACTTCTTTTGCTTCTTTCTGCACCCCTCTTGCCTCTTTCTGCGCCCTCTTGCTTTTTTCTGCAGCTGTCTTGCCTCTTTCTGCACTTCTATTGCTTTTTTCTTCACCTCTCTTGCTTCTTTCAGCACCCCTCTTGCCTCTTCCTACACCCCTCTTCCCTCTTTCTGCACATCTCTTACCTCTTTCTGCACCACTGTTCCCTCTTTCTGTACCTCTCTTGCTTCTTTCAGCACATATCTTGCCTCTTTCTGCACCCCTCTTGCCTCTTTCTGCACCTCTGTTGTTTCTTTCTGTACTTCTCTTGCTTCTTTCTGCACCTCTTTGGCTTCTTTCTGCACCCCTCTTGTCTCTTTCTGTACCTCTCTACCCTCTTTCTGCACCCCTCTTCCGTCTTTCTGCACCTCTCTTGCCACTTTCTGCACCTCTCTTGCCTCTTTCTGCATTTCTCTTGCCTCTTTCTGTACCTCTTGCTACTATCAGCACTACTCTTGCCTCTTTCTGCATCCCTCTTGCCTCTTTCTGCACCTCTGTTGGTTCTTTCTGCACTTCTTTTGCTTCTTTCTTTACCTCTTTTTCTTCTTTCTGCACCCCTAAAGCCTCTTTCTGCATCCCTCTTGCCTCTTTCTGCACCCCTCTCCCTCTTTCTGTACCTCTCTTGCCTCTTTCTGCACCCCTCTTGCCTCTTTATGTACACCTTTTGCCGCTTTCTGCACCTCTGTTGCCTCTTTCTGTACCTCTATTGCCTCTTTCTGCACTTCTCTTGCATCTTTCTGCACCTCAGTTGCTTCTTTCTGCACTTCTCCTGACTCTTTCTGGACCCTTCTTGCCTCTTGCCTCTTTCTACACCCCTCTTCCCCATTTCTGTGCCTCCCTTGCCTCTTTCTGAACCTCTCTTGCCTCTTTCTGCACTTCTCTTGCGTCTTTCTGCACCTCAGTTGCTTCTTTCTGCACTTCTCTTGCCTCTTTCTGCACCACTCTTGCCTCTTTCTGCAACTCTGTTCCTTCTTGCTGAACTTCTCTTGCTTCTTTTGCACCTCTCTTGCTTCTTTTTGCACCTCTCTTCCTTCTTTCTGCACCCCTTTGCCTCTTTCTGCACATCCCTTGCCTCTTTCTGTGCTTTTCCTGACTCTTTCTGCACCTCTCTTGCCTCTTTCTGCACTTCTCACACCTCTTTCTGCACCTCTGGTGCTTCTTTCTGCACTTAGCTTGCTTTTTTCTGCACCTCTGTTGCTTCTTTCTGTACCCCTCTTGCCTCTTTCTGCACCCCTCTTCCCTGTTTCTGCACTTCTCTTAGACTCTTTCTGCACCTCTCTTCCATCTTTCTGCACTTCTCTTGCCTCTTTCTGCACCTCTGTTGCTTCTTTCTGCACTTCTCTTGCTTTTTTCTGCACCCTTCTTCTCTCTTTCTGCACCTCTCTTGCCTCTTTCTGCACCCCTCTTTCCTCTTTCTGTAGTTCTCTTGCCTCTTTCTGAACCTCTGTTGCTCTTTTCTGCACTACGCTGCCTTTTTCTGCACCCCTCTTGCCTCTTTTTGCACTTCTGTTGGTTCTTTCTGCACTTCTGTTGCTTCTTTCTGCATCACTCTTCATACTTACTGTAACCCTCTTCCCTCTTTCTGCACCTCTCTTGCCTCTTTCTGCAGCTGTGTTCCTTCGTTCTGCACTTCTTTTGCTTCTTTCTGCACCCCTCTTCCCTCTTTCTGTAGCTGTCTTGCCTCTTTCTGCACTTCTATTGCTTCTTTCTTCACCTCTCTTGCTTCTTTCAGCACCCCTCTTCCCTCTTCCTACACCCCTCTTCCCTCTTTCTGCACATATCTTACCTCTTTCTGCACCACTGTTCCCTCTTTCTGTACCTCTCTTGCCTCTTTCTGCACCTCTCTTGCCTCTGTCTGCAGCTCTCTTGCCTCTTTCTGTCCCTATTTTGCTTCTTTCAGCACTTATCTTGCCTCTTTCTGCATCCCTCTTGCCTCTTTCTGCACCTCTGTTGGTTCTTTCTGTACTTCTCTTGCTTCTTTCTACACCTCTTTTGCTTCTTTCTGCACCCCTCTTGTCTCTTTCTGTACCCCTCTACCCTCTTTCTGCACCCCTCTACCATCTTTCTGCACCTCTCGTGCCACTTTCTGTACCTCTCTTGCCTCTTTCTGCATTTCTCTTGCCTCTTTCTGCACCTCTTGCTACTTTCAGCACTACTCTTCCCTCTTTCTGCACCCCTCTTGCCTCTTTCTGTACCTCTGTTGGTTCTTTCTGCACTTCTCTTGCTTCTTTCTGTACCTCTTTTGCTTCTTTCTGTACCTCTTTTGCTTCTTTCTGTACCTCTCTTGCCTCTTTCTGTGCCCCTCTAGCCTATTTCTGCACCCCTCTTCCATCTTTCTGCACCTCGCTTGCCTCTTTCTGCACCTCTCTTGCCTCTTTCTGCATTTCTCTTGCCTCTTTCTCCAACTCTGTTGCTCCTTTCTGCACTTCTTTTGCTTCTTTCTGCACCTCTCTTGCTTCTTTCTGTACCCCTCTTGCCTCTTTCTGCAGCTGTCTTGCCTCTTTCTGCACTTCTATTGCTTCTTTCTTCACCTCTCTTGCTTCTTTCAGCACCCCTCTTGCCTCTTCCTATACCCCTCTTCCCTCTTTCTGCACAGCTCTTACCTCTTTCTGCACCACTGCTCCCTCTTTCTGTACCTCTCTTCCTTCTTTCAGCACGTATCTTGCCTCTTTCTGCACCCCTCTTGCCTCTTTCTGCACCTCTGTTGTTTCTTTCTGCACTTCTCTTGCTTCTTTCTGCACATCTTTGGCTTCTTTCTGCACCCCTCCTGTCTCTTTCTGTACCTCTCTACCCTCTTTCTGCACCCCTCTTCCATCTTTCTGCACCTCTCTTGCCACTTTCTGCACCTCTCTTGCCTCTTACTGCATTTCTCTTCCTCTTTCTGTACCTCTTGCTACTATCAGCACTACTCTTGCCTCTTTCTGCATCCCTCTTGCCTCTTTCTGCACCTCTGTTGGTTCTTTCTGCACTTCTCTTGCTTCTTTCTTTACCTCTTTTGCTTCTTTCTGCACCCGTAAAGCCTCTTTCTGCATCCCTCTTGCCTCTTTCTGCACCCCTCTCCCTCTTTCTGTACCTCTCCTGCCTCTTTCTGCACCCCTCTTGCCTCTTTATGTACTTCCCTTGCCTCTTTCTGAACCTCTCTTGCCTCTTTCTGCACTTCTCTTGCGTCTTTCTGCACCTCAGTTGCTTCTTTCTGCACTTCTCTTGCCTCTTTCTGCACCCCTCTTGCCTCTTTCTGCAACTCTGTTCCTTCTTGCTGAACTTCTCTTGCTTCTTTTTGCACCTCTCTTGCTTCTTTTTGCACCTCTCTTCCTTCTATCTGCACCCCTTTTGCCTCTTTCTGCACATCTCTTGCCTCTTTCTGTGCTTTTCCTGCCTCTTTCTGCACCTCTCTTGCCTCTTTCTGCACTTCTCACACCTCTTTCTGCACCTCTGGTGCTTTTTTCTGCACTTATCTTGATTTTTTCTGCACCTCTGTTGCTTCTTTCTGTACCCCTCTTGCCTCTTTCTGCACCCCTCCTCCCTGTTTCTGCACCTCTCTTAGACTCTTTCTGCACCTCTCTTCCATCTTTTCGCACTTCTCTTGCCTCTTTCTGCACCTCTGGTGCTTCTTTCTGCACTTCTCTTGCTTTTTCTGCACCCTTCTTCTCTCTTTCTGCACCTCTCTTGCCTCTTTCAGCACCCCTCTTTCCTCTTTCTGTAGTTCTCTTGCCTCTTTCTGAACCTCTGTTGCTCCTTTCTGCACTACGCTGCCTTTTTCTGCACCCCTCTTGCCTCTTTCTGCACTTCTGTTGGTTTTTCTGCACTTCTGTTGCTTCTTTCTGCATCACTCTTCCCACTTACTGTAACCCTCTTCCCTCTTTCTGCACCTCTCTTGCCTCTTTCTGCACCTGTGTTCCTTCGTTCTGCACTTCTTTTGCTTCTTTCTGCACCCCTCTTGCCTCTTTCTGCAGCTGTCTTGCCTCTTTCTGCACTTCTATTGCTTCTTTCTTCACCTCGCTTGCTTCTTTCAGCACCCCTCTTCCCTCTTCCTACACCCCTCTTCCCTCTTTCTGCACATCTCTTACCTCTTTCTGCACCACTGTTCCCTCTTTCTGTACCTCTCTTGCCTCTTTCTGCACCTCTCTTGCCTCTGTCTGCAGCTCTCTTGCCTCTTTCTGTACCTCTTTTGCTTCTTTCAGCACTTATCTTGCCTCTTTCTGCATCCCTCTTGCCTCTTTCTGCACCTCTGTTGGTTCTTTCTGTACTTCTCTTGCTTCTTTCTACACCTCTTTTGCTTCTTTCTGCACCCCTCTTGTCTCTTTCTATACCCCTCAACCGTCTTTCTGCACCCCTCTTCCGTCTTTCTGCACCTCTCGTGCCACTTTCTGTACCTCTCTTGCCTCTTTCTGCATTTCTCTTGCCTCTTTCTGCACCTCTTGCTACTTTCAGCACTACTCTTCCCTCTTTCTGCTCCCCTCTTGCCTCTTTCTGCACCTCTGTTGGTTCTTTCTGCACTTCTCTTGCTTCTTTCTGTACCTCTTTTGCTTCTTTCTGCACCTCTCTTGCCTCTTTCTGTGCCCCTCTAGCCTCTTTCTGCACCCCTCTTCCATCTTTCTGCACCTCGCTTGCCTCTTTCTGCACCTCTCTTGCCTCTTTCTGCATTTCTCTTGCCTCTTTCTGGAACCCTGTTGCTCCTTTCTGCACTTCTTTTGCTTCTTTCTGCACCCCTCTTGCCTCTTTCTGCACCCCTCTTGCCTCTTTATGTACTTCCCTTGCCTCTTTCTGAACCTCTCTTGCCTCTTTCTGCACTTCTCTTGCGTCTTTCTGCACCTCAGTTGCTTCTTTCTGCACTTCTCTTGCCTCTTTCTGCACCCCTCTTGCCTCTTTCTGCAACTCTGTTCCTTCTTGCTGAACTTCTCTTGCTTCTTTTTGCACCTCTCTTGCTTCTTTCTGCACCTCTGTTGCCTCTTTCTGCACTTCTCAAACCTCTTTCTGCACCTCTGGTGCTTTTGTCTGCACTTATCTTGATTTTTTCTGCACCTCTGTTGCTTCTTTCTGTACCCCTCTTGCCTCTTTCTGCCCCCCTCTTCCCTGTTTCTGCACCTCTCTTAGACTCTTTCTGCACCTCTCTTCCATCTTTTCGCACTTCTCTTGCCTCTTTCTGCACCTCTGTTGCTTCTTTCTGCAATTCTCTTGCTTTTTTCTGCACCCTTCTTCTCTCTTTCTGCACCTCTCTTGCCTCTTTCTGCACCCCTCTTTCCTCTTTCTGTAGTTCTCTTGCCTCTTTCTGAACCTCTGTTGCTCTCTTCTGCACTACGCTGCCTTTTTCTACACCCCTCTTGCCTCTTTTTGCACTTCTGTTGGTTCTTTCTGCACTTCTGTTGCTTCTTTCTGCAGCTGTGTTCCTTCGTTCTGCACTTCTTTTGCTTCTTTCTGCACCCCTCTTGCCTCTTTCTGTAGCTGTCTTGCCTCTTTCTGCACTTCTATTGCTTCTTTCTTCACCTCTTTTGCTTCTTTCAGCACCCCTCTTCCCTCTTTCTGCACATCTCTTACCTCTTTCTGCACCACTGTACCCTCTTTCTGCACCTCTCTTGCCTCTGTCTGCAGCTCTCTTGCCTCTTTCTGTACCTCTTTTGCTTCTTTCAGCACATATCTTGCCTCTTTCTGCATCCCTCTTGCCTATTTCTGCACCTCTGTTGGTTCTTTCTGTACTTCTCTTGCTTCTTTCTACACCTCTTTTGCTTCTTTCTGCACCCCTCTTGTCTCTTTCTGTACCCCTCTACCCTCTTTCTGCACCCCTCTACCGTCTTTCTGCACCTCTCGTGCCACTTTCTGTACCTCTCTTGCCTCTTTCTGCATTTCTCTTGCCTCTTTCTGCACCTCTTGCTACTTTCAGCACTACTCTTCCCTCTTTCTGCACCCCTCTTGCCTCTTTCTGTACCTCTGTTGGTTCTTTCTGCACTTCTCTTGCTTCTTTCTGTACCTCTTTTGCTTCTTTCTGTACCTCTCTTGCCTCTTTCTGTGCCCCTCTAGCCTCTTTCTGCACCCCTCTTCCATCTTTCTGCAACTCGCTTGCCTCTTTCTGCACCTCTCTTGCCTCTTTCTGCATTTCTCTTGCCTCCTTCTCGAACTCTGTTGCTCCTTTCTGTACTTCTTTTGCTTCTTTCTGCACCCCTCTTGCCTCTTTCTGCACCCCTCTTGCCTCTTTCTGCAGCTGTCTTGCCTCTTTCTGCACTTCTATTGCTTCTTTCTTCACCTCTCTTGCTTCTTTCAGCACTCCTCTTGCCTCTTCCTATACCCCTCTTCCCTCTTTCTGCACATCTCTTACCTCTTTCTGCACCACTGCTCCCTCTTTCTGTACCTCTCTTCCTTCTTTCAGCACGTATCTTGCCTCTTTCTGCATCCCTCTTGCCTCTTTCTGCACCTCTGTTGTTTCTTTCTGCACTTCTCTTGCTTCTTTCTGCACATCTTTGGCTTCTTTCTGCACCCCTCCTGTCTCTTTCTGTACCTCTCTACCCTCTTTCTGCACCCTCTTCCATCTTTCTGCACCTCTCTTGCCACTTTCTGCACCTCTCTTGCTTCTTACTGCATTTCTCTTCCTCTTTCTGTACCTCTTGCTACTATCAGCACTACTCTTGCCTCTTTCTGCATCCCTCTTGCCTCTTTCTGCACCTCTGTTGGTTCTTTCTGCACTTCTCTTGCTTCTTTCTTTAGCTCTTTTGCTTCTTTCTGCACCCGTAAAGCCTCTTTCTGCATCCCTCTTGCCTCTTTCTGCACCCCTCTCCCTCTTTCTGTACCTCTCTTGCCTCTTTCTGCACCCCTCTTGCCTCTTTATGTACTTCCCTTGCCTCTTTCTGAACCTCTCTTGCCTCTTTCTGCACTTCTCTTGCGTCTTTCTGCACCTCAGTTGCTTCTTTCTGCACTTCTCTTGCCTCTTTCTGCACCCTCCTGCCTCTTTCTGCAACTCTGTTCCATCTTGCTGAACTTCTCTTGCTTCTTTTTGCACCTCTCTTGCTTCTTTTTGCACCTCTCTTCCTTCTATCTGCACCCCTTTTGCCTCTTTCTGCACATCTCTTGCCTCTTTCTGTGCTTTTCCTGCCTCTTTCTGCACCTCTCTTGCCTCTTTCTGCACTTCTCACACCTCTTTCTGCCCCTCTGGTGCTTTTTTCTGCACTTATCTTGATTTTTTCTGCACCTCTGTTGCTTCTTTCTGTACCCCTCTTGCCTCTTTCTGCACCCCTCTTCCCTGTTTCTGCACCTCTCTTAGACTTTTTCTGCACCTCTCTTCCATCTTTTCGCACTTCTCTTGCCTCTTTCTGCACCTCTGTTGCTTCTTTCTGCACTTCTCTTGCTTTTTTCTAAACCCTTCTTCTCTCTTTCTGCACCTCTCTTGCCACTTTCTGCACCCCTCTTTCCTCTTTCTGTAGTTCTCTTGCTTCTTTCTGAACCTCTGTTGCTCCTTTCTGCACTACGCTGCCTTTTTCTGCACCCCTCTTGCCTCTTTCTGCACTTCTGTTGGTTCTTTCTGCACTTCTGTTGCTTCTTTATGCATCACTCTTCCCACTTACTGTAACCCTCTTCCCTCTTTCTGCACCTCTCTTGCCTCTTTCTGCACCTGTGTTCCTTCGTTCTGCACTTCTTTTGCTTCTTTCTGCACCCCTCTTGCCTCTTTCTGCAGCTGTCTTGCCTCTTTCTGCACTTCTATTGCTTCTTTCTTCACCTCGCTTACTTCTTTCAGCACCCCTCTTCCCTCTTCCTACACCCCTCTTCCCTCTTTCTGCACATCTCTTACCTCTTTCTGCACCACTGTTCCCTCTTTCTGTACCTCTCTTGCCTCTTTCTGCACGTCTCTTGCCTCTGTCTGCAGCTCTCTTGCCTCTTTCTGTACCTCTTTTGCTTCTTTCAGCACTTATCTTGCCTCTTTCTGCATCCCTCTTGCCTCTTTCTGCACCTCTGTTGGTTCTTTCTGTACTTCTCTTGCTTCTTTCTACACCTCTTTTGCTTCTTTCTGCACCCCTCTTGTCTCTTTCTATACCCCTCAACCGTCTTTCTGCACCCCTCTTCCGTCTTTCTGCACCTCTCGTGCCACTTTCTGTACCTCTCTTGCCTCTTTCTGCATTTCTCTTGCCTCTTTCTGCACCTCTTGCTACTTTCAGCACTACTCTTCCCTCTTTCTGCACCCCTCTTGCCTCTTTCTGCACCTCTGTTGGTTCTTTCTGCACTTCTCTTGCTTCTTTCTGCACATCTTTGGCTTCTTTCTGCACCCCTCCTGTCTCTTTTTGTACCTCTCTACCCTCTTTCTGCACCCCTCTTCCATCTTTCTGCACCTCTCTTGCCACTTTCTGCACCTCTCTTGCTTCTTACTGCATTTCTCTTCCTCTTTCTGTACCTCTTGCTACTATCAGCACTACTCTTGCCTCTTTCTGCATCCCTCTTGCCTCTTTCTGCACCTCTGTTGGTTCTTTCTGCACTTCTCTTGCTTCTTTCTTTAGCTCTTTTGCTTCTTTCTGCACCCGTAAAGCCTCTTTCTGCATCCCTCTTGCCTCTTTCTGCACCCCTCTCCCTCTTTCTGTACCTCTCTTGCCTCTTTCTGCACCCCTCTTGCCTCTTTATGTACTTCCCTTGCCTCTTTCTGAACCTCTCTTGCCTCTTTCTGCACTTCTCTTGCGTCTTTCTGCACCTCAGTTGCTTCTTTCTGCACTTCTCTTGCCTCTTTCTGCACCCCTCCTGCCTCTTTCTGCAACTCTGTTCCATCTTGCTGAACTTCTCTTGCTTCTTTTTGCACCTCTCTTGCTTCTTTTTGCACCTCTCTTCCTTCTATCTGCACCCCTTTTGCCTCTTTCTGCACATCTCTTGCCTCTTTCTGTGCTTTTCCTGCCTCTTTCTGCACCTCTCTTGCCTCTTTCTGCACTTCTCACACCTCTTTCTGCCCCTCTGGTGCTTTTTTCTGCACTTATCTTGATTTTTCTGCACCTCTGTTGCTTCTTTCTGTACCCCTCTTGCCTCTTTCTGCACCCCTCTTCCCTGTTTCTGCACCTCTCTTAGACTTTTTCTGCACCTCTCTTCCATCTTTTCGCACTTCTCTTGCCTCTTTCTGCACCTCTGTTGCTTCTTTCTGCACTTCTCTTGCTTTTTTCTAAACCCTTCTTCTCTCTTTCTGCACCTCTCTTGCCACTTTCTGCACCCTCTTTCCTCTTTCTGTAGTTCTCTTGCTTCTTTCTGAACCTCTGTTGCTCCTTTCTGCACTACGCTGCCTTTTTCTGCACCCCTCTTGCCTCTTTCTGCACTTCTGTTGGTTCTTTCTGCACTTCTGTTGCTTCTTTATGCATCACTCTTCCCACTTACTGTAACCCTCTTCCCTCTTTCTGCACCTCTCTTGCCTCTTTCTGCACCTGTGTTCCTTCGTTCTGCACTTCTTTTGCTTCTTTCTGCACCCTCTTGCCTCTTTCTGCAGCTGTCTTGCCTCTTTCTGCACTTCTATTGCTTCTTTCTTCACCTCGCTTACTTCTTTCAGCACCCCTCTTCCCTCTTCCTACACCCCTCTTCCCTCTTTCTGCACATCTCTTACCTCTTTCTGCACCACTGTTCCCTCTTTCTGTACCTCTCTTGCCTCTTTCTGCACGTCTCTTGCCTCTGTCTGCAGCTCTCTTGCCTCTTTCTGTACCTCTTTTGCTTCTTTCAGCACTTATCTTGCCTCTTTCTGCATCCCTCTTGCCTCTTTCTGCACCTCTGTTGGTTCTTTCTGTACTTCTCTTGCTTCTTTCTACACCTCTTTTGCTTCTTTCTGCACCCCTCTTGTCTCTTTCTATACCCCTCAACCGTCTTTCTGCACCCCTCTTCCGTCTTTCTGCATTTCTCGTGCCACTTTCTGTACCTCTCTTGCCTCTTTCTGCATTTTTCTTGCCTCTTTCTGCACCTCTTGCTACTTTCAGCACTACTCTTCCCTCTTTCTGCACCCCTCTTGCCTCTTTCTGCACCTCTGTTGGTTCTTTCTGCACTTCTCTTGCTTCTTTCTGTACCTCTTTTGCTTCTTTCTGCACCTCTCTTGCCTCTTTCTGTGCCCCTCTAGACTCTTTCTGCACCCCTCTTCCATCTTTCTGCACCTCGCTTGCCTCTTTCTGCACCTCTCTTGCCTCTTTCTGCATTTCTCTTGCCTCTTTCTGTACCCTTCTTGCCTCTTTTTGCAGCTGTCTTGCCTCTTTCTGCACTTCTATTGCTTCTTTCTTCACCTGTCTTGCTTCTTTCAGCACCCCTCTTGCCTCTTCCTACACCCCTCTTCCCTCTTTCTGCACATCTCTTACCTCTTTCTGCACCACTGTTCCCTCTTTCTGTACCTCTCTTGCTTCTTTCAGCACGTATCTTGCCTCTTTCTGCACCCCTCTTGCCTCTTTCTGCACCTCTGTTGTTTCTTTCTGTACTTCTCTTGCTTCTTTCTGCACCTCTTTGGCTTCTTTCTGCACCCCTCTTGTCTCTTTCTGTACCTCTCTACCCTCTTTCTGCACCACTCTTCCGTCTTTCTGCACCTCTCTTGCCACTTTCTGCACCTCTCTTGCCTCTTTCTGCATTTCTCTTGCCTCTTTCTGTACCTCTTGCTACTATCAGCACTACTCTTGCCTCTTTCTGCATCCCTATTGCCTCTTTCTGCACCTCTGTTGGTTCTTTCTGCACTTCTCTTGCTTCTTTCTTTACCTCTTTTGCTTCTTTCGGCATCCCTCTTGTCTCTTTCTGTACCTCTCTACCCTCTTTCTGCACCCCTCTTCCGTCTTTCTGCACCTCTCTTGCCTCTTTCTGCATCCCTCTTGCCTCTTTCTGCACCCCTCTCCCTCTTTCTGTACCTCTCTTGCCTCTTTCTGCACCCCTCTTGCCTCTTTATGTACCCCTTTTGCCGCTTTCTACACCTCTGTTGCCTCTTTCTGTACCTCTCTTGCCTCTTTCTGCACTTCTCTTGCGTCTTTCTGCACCTCAGTTGCTTATTTCTGCACTTCTCCTGCCTCTTTCTGGACCCTTCTTGCCTCTTGCCTCTTTCTCCACCCCTCTTCCCCATTTCTGTACCTCCCTTGCCTCTTTCTGAACCTCTCTTGCCTCTTTCTGCACTTCTCTTGTGTCTTTCTGCAACTCTGTTCCTTCTTGCTGAACTTCTCTTGCTTCTTTTTGCACCTCTCTTGCTTCTTTTTGCACCTCTCTTCCTTCTTTCTGCACCCCTTTTGCCTCTTTCTGCACATCTCTTGCCTCTTTCTGTGCTTTTCCTGCCTCTTTCTGCACCTCTCTTGCCTCTTTCTGCACTTCTCACACCTCTTTCTGCACCTCTGGTGCTTCTTTCTGCACTTATATTGCTTTTTTCTGCACCTCTGTTGCTTCTTTCTGTACCCCTCTTGCCTCTTTCTGCACCCCTCTTCCCTGTTTCTGCACCTCTCTTAGACTCTTTCTGCACCTCTCTTCCATCTTTCTGCACTTCTCTTGCCTCTTTCTGAACCTCTGTTGCTTCTTTCTGCACTTCTCTTGCTTTTTTCTGCACTTTTCTTCTCTCTTTCTGCACCTCTCTTGCCTCTTTCTGCACCCCTCTTTCCTCTTTCTGCAGTCCTCTTGCCTCTTTATGAACCTCTGTTGCTCCTTTCTGCACTACGCTTGCCTTTTTCTGCACCCCTCTTGCCTCTTTCTGCTCTTCTGTTGGTTCTTTCTGCACTTCTGTTGCTTCTTTCTGCATCACTCTTCCCACTTACTGTAACCCTCTTCCCTCTTTCTGCACCTCTCTTGCCTCTTTCTGCACCTGTGTTCCTTCGTTCTGCACTTCTTTTGCTTCTTTCTGCACCCCTCTTGCCTCTTTCTGCAGCTGTCTTGCCTCTTTCTGCACTTCTATTGCTTCTTTCTTCACCTCTCTTGCTTCTTTCAGCACCCCTCTTCCCTCTTCCTACACCCCTCTTCCCTCTTTCTGCACATCTCTTACCTCTTTCTGCACCACTGTTCCCTCTTTCTGTACCTCTCTTGCCTCTTTCTGCACCTCTCTTGCCTCTGTCTGCAGCTCTCTTGCCTCTTTCTGCACCTCTGTTGCTTCTTTCAGCACTTATCTTGCCTCTTTCTGCATCCCTCTTGCCTCTTTCTGCACCTCTTTTGGTTCTTTCTGTACTTCTCTTGCTTCTTTCTACACCGCTTTTGCTTCTTTCTGCATCCCTCTTGTCTCTTTCTGTACCCCTCTGCCCTCTTTCTGCACCCCTCTTCCGTCTTTCTGCACCTCTCGTGCCACTTTCTGCACCTCTCTTGCCTCTTTCTGCATCTCTTGCTACTTTCAGCACTACTCTTCCCTCTTTCTGCACCCCTCTTGCCTCTTTCTGCACCTCTGTTGGTTCTTTCTGCACTTCTCTTGCTTCTTTCTTTACCTCTTTTGCTTCTTTCTGCACCTCTCTTGCCTATTTCTGTGCCTCTCTAGCCTCTTTCTGTACCCCTCTTCCATCTTTCTGTACCTCGCTTGCCTCTTTCTGCACCTCTTTTGCCTCTTTCTGCATTTCTTTTGCCTCTTTATGGAACTCTGTTGCTCCTTTCTGCACTTCTCTTGCCTCTTTCTGCACCTCTCTTGCCTCTTCCTGCACCCTTCTTCCTCTTTCTGGACCTTTGTTACTTCTTTCTGCACTTCTGTTGCTTCTTTTTGTACTCAAATGGGAAGTGCAAGCTGTCAAGTTTAAAGGTCTGCATGCTCTTGTGATTTAGGTATATGTCTACTTGTACATGTATTCTCACATGTGTTATGCATCTGAAGATGGTAGCTTAAAAAGTGGGTAGCTTTTCCTATAGGTGGTCAAATCTTCTCAGTACTGCGCTGTCATTCGGTTGCACAGGCAGACATGTCTTACGTATGTAGGTGTTATAGAGCCCCTCAAATATACTATTGAATACCCATATGCCCTGTATTATGAGTAAAAAGAAATACATACACCTTCTTGTACACACATTTACAGAGTATGCTGTTTGAAACACAGGTATTCAAGTATTTGTATGTTTATTTTTATGTAACATGTCAGTAGGTAAAAACACAGACACGCATGCATACCTTCACGAACTTGGTGAGACTTGCAAGAGTGATATGGTTATGATTGCTGTTTTACATTTGGTATGCCTAACATTCGGAGCAGTCGATGAATAGTGAACCTTCAAGAGAAAAGTGAGGTTTAAGACATCTTGGGAGAAGGATTAGTGATTAGGCTACTTTGTATGAGTGTGTGGAAAGGTACAGTCGAAGTAGGCCTCTATCTGCACCTCTGTTACTTCTTTCTGCACTTCTCTTGCTTCTTTCTGCACCTTTCTTACCTATGTAGGCAGTTAGAAAATAGCATTAAAAAAAACCTTAGAAATTCACTGAAAAAAACACAGGTTTCTGGGACGTTATAGTTAGTAATTAGCATTTAAAAAACCTTAGAAATTCACTGAAAAAACCAGAGGTTTCAGGGACTTTATAGTTAGGAATTTGCCTTTTAAAAAACTTTAGAAATTCACTGAAAAAAACCACAGCTTTCAGGGACGTTATAGTTAGGGCATCATTTCACTTGTACAAAACCAGAGAAGTTCATCCGTCATAGTTAGCTGAGCTAACTATAACTGGCGCCCCCAGCAATGCACTGCTGATGACGTCACATATTACATCACTCATGATATGGCCAGTGACATCACTGATGACATCACTGATGACATCTCAAATGACATTTGGGCGTGGCCACCGAGGGAAAATGGCCGCGTAGCTGAGAGGCTCCGTCCAACTGAGCCCGCTCAAGACGAAATCCGTCCACTAACCCGCAGTAACCGTCACTGAAACTTTCTACAATTGCTTCGGAACCTCCATGGAACGACCCGGTCGTGGAACGAAAGAAATCGGCGAAGGAGAGCGGAGATCGGCCCAACCCTGTACTGTGCAGATCCAACAACGCCGCAGCTGAAGAGGAGGAGGGGCGCTGCGAGGGCCAAGGTAGCGGGGAACGTCTGAAGGCTGCGACTGCTGGGACAGACCTCCTGAAATCTAGCCCACTTGATATCTGCACCGGGATCCAAAGACGCGTCTGAGGACTGCCTCGGTCCTGCTAAGAGGTACGGAGAGGGCGAGTGCGGTCTGGACGTGACGCCTGATCCTAAGATGGACAACATTCGACGAGGCTGACTAGCAAGGGGGGCACGGAGCGGTTGAATAGGGGTCCTTCCTATACGACTGGGGTATGAGGGAGACGAGCTGAATCTCTACCCATTAATATGCACACAAAGGTTGCGAAGCAGTAACTAATCGGGTGATTGCATTTGCCTGACTCTAAGATGGCGTCTGGGAAGCAATAATTAGTCCCAGTGGGGGCCCAGATTTTCAGTTAAGAGACACAGCAACTTACTGGGAAAAATGGTGAAAGCAATGATCATATACGGTCCGTAACTTGGACGCTACCCTCTGGCTAGGGCTAGGGGCTCTGCCCCTGTGGAAACCGGCTTTCACTGCATGAAAGGCTGTAGGGAACGCCCGAGCCTGCCTGACCCTAAAATGGCACCTGGTGCAGTTCGAACTCAAGCCCAACAAATCGATGAAGCCGTACCCCGAGGGAGAGTACTCGGTCTCAGGTCAGCAGGAGAAATGAGTAGTGGTGGGCGCCGGCCACGCCGCACAGATGGTATGATTACGGCATCACCTATAGTGGACACCGACCAGACCTCGCTCATTTCCCCCACCCGCCGCCCCCAACCGGCTCACCCATCATGACATTGAACCTGTGAATCTTGCCACCGACCGTAGAGACTTAGCATTTTGGCCGTTGCCCGGTGGAGCTACCTTGATAGCTATAGAGGAGATGAGCTGTGGACTTCCCCCTCAGCTGTCACCTACCCAGCTGGACATTGGGCAGACTTTCCTTCGGTTCTCCGCCGTATCTCCCTCCTCGTTACCCTTTTACTTTACCCCCTTACCCTTCTACACGCCACAAACCAACTGATGTAACTTGAAACTGATGTATCTTTTGTAACAATGTGTAACTTGTAACTGATGTAACTTTCCTCATGTAAAGCGCTCTGATACCTCCGGGTCTAGCCAGCGCTATATAAAACTCAAATAAATAAATAAAAAATAAATAAATAAAAATAAAAAATAAAAAATAAATAAATAAATCATCCAGTGCCTGAGTGTTTCTAAAAAGTTTAAGAACGTTATAGATATATATATATAAATACGTAAAGGTGTATTGAAAAATGAGTGGGTGTATGAGATGATTTAGTTGGTACGTGACTGACTGTATAAGTGAGTGATTAAACATGTCTTAGTAAATGTATGGGTGAGTGAATAATCTGTGTGAATGTGTGTATCAGTTTGCCAGTTGGTGTGTAAGTGGCTGCATGGATTGGTGAGTAGATACATGAGTGTCTATATGGGTTATTGATTAGTTATCTGAGTACCTGTTTGGGTGCCTGAGTGTCTATGTGGGTGGGTGAGGGGGTGTGTGACACCCTTCATGGATCTAAGAGTGGGTGAATCCCTGGGTGTATGGGTTAATGAGTGCATCTGTGAGGGACTGTATGGGCAAGTGAGTGTGTGTATGGCTGTGTCGGTGAGTGGATGGATGTCTCAGTGGTATATGGGTGAGTAACTGCATATGTGAAAGGCAGTATATGTGAGTGTTGGAGTATATAAGTGACTATGTGTGAGTGAGTGATTGTGAGAGTGACTGTATGGGTGAGTGCGTGCTTGTGTCAGTGACTGAATGGAGAGTAAGTATTTGTTAGTATCTGTATGAGTAGTGAGTGTGTGTGTGTGTTTCTGTATGAGTGAGTAAGTGGCTGTGTGATTGAGTGTTTGGGTGAGTGAGTAGGTGTGTAAGTAGCTCTATGGGTGACTGACGGTATATGAGTGGCTGTATGGGTGTATGAGTGGATATCTCAGCAGCTGTATTTGTGAGTGACTGGCTGTATGAGTGCCTGTATGGGTGAGTGATTATATGTGTATGTAGACCTATGAATCAGTGAGTGGATATGTACGTACTGGTATTGGTGTGTCAATGGTTCCAAGAATGGTAGTCAGAAATTTGGAGTGGGTGTATGATAGGTTATATTGGGCTGGGAGTAGGTGCATCAGAGATTATGTTAATGATGTCATCAGTGATGTCATTTGAGATGTCATCAGTGATGCCATCAGTGATGTCACTGACCATGTCATGAGTGATGTAATATGTGACATCATCAGCAGTGCATTGCAGCAGTGCGAGTTATAGTTAGCTCAGCCAACTATAACATCTGACTTTCTCTGGTTTTGTACGAGTGAAATGTCAGCCTAACTATAAAGCAGACAAGGGAACACAACGGGGTCTCAAAGAAAATCCATTTATTTGCAAAACGGCATGACGCGTTTCGGCGGGTGTGCCTTTCTCGAATGCCTTTGATACCGGAGGTTTCACTGTCCATCATTTTGAATGTGCTGCCTCACTCCTATTGGTGGGAGCACAGCTGACCCAAGTCAATTGAGAGAACATTCCTGCTGCGCCTTATCACGAACTGCAGTTCCCAGCATGCATCTTGTTTATGAACTGGAGAAATGTCTATTATCAGCCCCGTTAATTCTTGTTCTCATGGTGAGTGCGGGCTGTTCCTTCAAAACGTGGTCATGCCCTTTACACAGTTCACTCCATTGCCCCGGCATCTGTTTAAGCAATAAATTCATTTCTTGGCCCCCTACATATATTTACATATGTATGTGTTTATATATACATACACACACACACACATATATATACATATATGTATGTATATATAATTATTTATGATCACACAGATGAATATGTACATCATATTCACAATTTCCTAATTGATAACACTTAAAATCTGTTTTTATCTAATTAATAATAATATAAATTCACTAAATTTAAAAATAGAGTACATAATGGAAATCAAAAGTATTATTAATTATTAAACATACATTTATTTTAATACATATAAATAACATTCTCAACACAAAAGGAAACATATCAATCATACTTATAATTACATTCTAATATTAAATGTTTAAATATAATTTTAAAATATTTTATACACAAATTATTTAAAAAATAAATTAATATTGATTTCTTAAGTGAAACAAATAAAAATTATATAATGTGATACATTTTAATGGATTAAAAATAAAACTTAGAATTTTAAATGTTAACATAAATCTAAATTTACAAATTTAAAAACATATTTAAGACAAACAAAACAAACATTTACTGTATAAATTAACATTTTAAAAAATATTTTTAATAAATTATCTTGTAAATTTTCAAAATGTAATAAATTACATAGACACAAATATAATTTGGAATAACATAATTTAGTTAATTTCTGCAAATAATGAAAAAAAAACGTATTACTAATAACAAAATAAATATACAAAAAATTAAAACACATTACAAAAAGTAACCCATATAAATGATGTTGCATACAACAATATTTTCACAAACTATGTTTTTACAACAATAATAAAAATAACACTTAAAACAATATTCTTTCCTTCGATATTCCTGTCAATGATAATTTTGCCATCCGATATTCTTGACACTATATTTATGTATAACAATATTGTTTTATTCAGTATTTTGTCCAAACACCAAGGGAAAGATTTATCATGAAGTCACTCAACGCAGCAAGACAACTTGCTGCACTGCGCTGCTTTGCTTGACAGGAAGAGAGCAGAAATGGTCCATATCTACTAAGATATGATACACGCCTGCTTTCAAGAGTCAATAACAAGGAGAAATAAAGATATTTCTCCTCATTACTCCTCTGTTGTAAAGGCATCAAAATACATACGTGTTGCATGGGAACACCCATGCCCAACTCATGGAAAGCCTTCCCAACACAGAGTAACGCAAGGCAGTGATTTGCACTACTTTGCTTGCCACACAGAGCCATGAAGGGTGGCTTTGTGTGGCTGTTAATCCCACTAAAGGGCTTGTGTTGCTTTGCATCACTTTGCAAGGGCAACAAAATCCCTTTGTGGATCTGGACACTAGTCTGCATAGTTGCACAGGGGCATTTCAGTGTACATGGACACTTAGATCTCTTTCTAAATACAATTATCTTTGGAAATGTATGCACTACAGGAGAAATACTCCTAGATGTGCATACTTTTCTGAATGAAAATTTAACTTTGCAAGTTGTGCTGGGCATGTTCCACCAATGGTAATGGAAAAACTTGATCAAGATGATCCTGATTCACAAAAGACAAAATGTGAATGTACATTTGGGGATGTAAGTACACTTCTGCTTTCATTTATATTTACCTTTACAAACCTCACACGTACTTTATCAGGAAAGATGGGGAAAAGAAGGTTTCCAATTGTACTTACGGAAATGTCACATGGCATGTGAAGTCGTGAGGTTTTTTTCCAATACTGAATAGTATGCATTGTACATTTAGGTATTGGTGAAACACTCTCTCTCTGTGTGTAATTACACAATTGTTTTGATTTTTCCTCCCTAGGAAACCCCGCCTACAAACACCCCATGAATGACGGGGGTGTTCCCTTGCCAATCTCACCTTGGAAGGAGATTTATTCCAGTCATTTAAGGCAACAAATTTCCAACCATCTTCAAGGTGTGAAAGGGTCTAAGAGGAGTTTGTGAATGCCCAGAAACGGACGTTTGTGGGCATTTACAAATTCACAAGGTGAACCTCGCCATATTATGATCACTTGCCCCCCATTTTGTGGGATTTGCACATGCATATTGTTGCATTTTCATGGCATACAAAACCACAGGCTTGAAAATATTTACACGTGCTAGGTAGTCTTTTCTGAATCAATATTTTGATGCACAGCAGCGCAGCAAGCCTCCCTGCTGTGCTGTCATGCATCAGAAGAAAAGGGCAGGAAGGCGCGCAATCTACAAGATACGGTGCATTCCTTTCCTTTTTCCTGCATTGGTGCACAATGGGCTGCCATGCACCAATGCAGGCACCCTTGCGCCATGGTGCAAGGGTGTCTGAGTTGTAGGGGTGATGGTTTTTATGCAGGAAGGGACACCTTTATGCACAAAAACCATCATGTTCGGTGTTTTCCTCTTTCTATGAATGCTGCAGAATGCAGCACGCATTGAAAAAAGAAAAATGAGGAGAAATAAAGGTATTTCTCTTCATTGAGCCTCCCTTATGCCTCCCCTGGGGAGTTGTAGGAATCTGATGCATTTCCAGGTTTACAAAACCTTGTAAATCTGGGAATGTGTCAGGTTTCATGGATGGTGCGTGGGAACAACGACAGCAACACACATGGATCGCCCCTTTTACGCAGAATAATGTGTGAAAGGGTGCCATATTTACAAGGCCATGAAAAGCCATACAGGGTGGCTTTAAGTGGCCTTATAAATGTGGGCAGGCACACTGCCCCGCTGGTGCATTAAAAAAGTGATGCACCGGCAGTGCATTGGGCTTGTAAATAAGCCCCCTAGTATGTGTAAATCCAGCCACTTTCAGTAGGCAAACATACCTTTGTGTATTTGGCCCATAGTTTGTTTATATGTGTTTTCACTTGATTGTATCTATCTATGTATGTATTAAACACTGTCTCTATAGCTGAAGGAAGGAAGAGAGAATTCACATTTTAAGTCAACCGGTGTCTAGCGATTCATTATTTTGTGGCTATTTCTAATGATTTAGCTGAAGTCCTATCGGTAAAGTCAAGGAATGGTAATACAAGTGTCCCGCCCGCGCCCCAAGATCTCTCATTTTCCCAGTTCCTGTTTCCAACAATTTCAATCCTATTTCTGGCCTGAGCAGAAAAATATCATACATCTGAGCCAGAAATTCTAAAAGAACACAGTGAAGCATGTGTGAATTAATTATTTTACAGAGATATTATAATCTTCAAATGTGACTGTAATTTTGGAACAGTCATGGACCATCTGTCCATTTTAGCCTTTTCAGTAATAATTAAATGTTATCGGTGTTTAACATGATGAGCATTTAATATTTAACACATTCGCTTTCTCACACTTCTATCTTTGGAAAATACACCAGTGTTAGCGTCGTATATGTGGAGAAGGTAGCTGGTTAACCACTCTTTTATCATTTTGCAGTGCTATTACCACATACAATACAGTCTGATCAGAGTCACGTTAAATGCACAATGCTAAAAACACTGAAGAAGTCTTGCAAGTTCAGATCTATACCCGGGAGAATCGTTTATAAAATCACCCGGGAAAATTTTGAAACTTTCTAAGGGATTGTGTTGGTTCAAGGACCAAGGATCAAGTTTGCATTCGGGTATTTAGATATAAAAATTAAACTATTTCAAACACAACTGAAAACTGATCTCATGTCCTAGGAGGTAGGTTAAGGCAGTGCTTGGTGCAAACGTCTTTTTCCACAGTTCGAAGAAAGCAGGGGGCATATTTGCAAGCCCCTATCGCCACAGGAGCGTCACCTTTTTTGACGCTCCGATGGCATGGTACCCTTTTCAATATTTACAAGGTGGTGCTAAGCCACTTAGCGTGCCTTAACGCCACCTTTTAAATATGCCCCATTCCACCACTCTCCTCTGCGACAAAGGGGCGTGCAATTGGCATTGCTGTGGGCGTTCCACCACAACATCCATTGCTCTTTGACACTGCCTCAGATTTACAAGGAGGTTCAAATCTGTGGCAGCGCCATGCAAGGACAGACGTCAGAATGGCACACGTGGAGAAATGCTTTTATTTCTCCTTTTTTTGTTTTTTTCTATGTGTGCTGCATTTTCCAGCACACATAGAATGAGAAAAAAGCCATTAATGATTGTTTATGTGCAGGAAGCTGACCTTTCTCTCCATAAACAATCAATAAATAATGATGATTTGCTACTTTTATGTCTGCTGCAGAATGCAGCAGACATAGGGGCTGATTACGATCTCTCTAGGAAAGCATTCCATCGACCCGGTCCCGGAATGCTTTCCAAACGTCCCGACCGAGAGCTGACCGTTCGAGCAAAAACGGTGCAATGCCTATGAATTCCAACCGAATCATCCAGAATGCAATCCGTCCTACCGCATCATCCGGAAACAAGCCTGATGCGACCAATTCGTTTGTAAACGTCGTAGAATAACAGTACTGGTAGGAATTAGACTCGGTTAACCCCGCGAACAGATGACGATGCATCCGACGCGGTTACTGGACCGTGTCTGTTTGTGTCACAAATGCCAAGTGGAAAATAACATAATAACACAAATAAGCATTACCAACTGCAAAAAATAAAAAAATTTGCCACACCCACCAATCAACCTATATAAAGGGCCAAACACATTATCATGATCCTTTGCTCAAACAAAACTGCTGCCAGGTATCAGGAGTCTGTCCACATTCACAGCTTTCTGCCTCTCTGACACACTCACACTTCACCCACCTCACAACTTGTATCGATTTCATTGTAAAAAAAATCTTCATGACACACTCTTTTTCATACTCACACTCACCCTCACCTTCACAATCACCCTCACATTCACCCTCACCCCCACCATGGCCCCAAGCAAGCAGCAAAGGTTCACAGATAAGGAGTTGGAAGTGCTTGTAGATGAAATACTCAGAGTAGAGCCACAGTTATTTGGCAACCAAGTTCAACAGACCGCCCTGTTCCAGAGAAATAGGATGTGGGAGAGAATAGTCAACAAGGTGAACGCTCAAGCACCTTGCCTGTGTACAATGGATGACATCAGGAACAGGTATTATGATGTGTGAAGGAGGGTCAAAAAACTGATGGCCAGAGAACATGCCCAGAGCCAGCAGACTGGCGGTGGCCCTCCTGTACCACCCGTGCACTTCACTTCCTTGGAGGAGAAAGTGCGTGCCATCCTTCCGCCGGAATCCGTCCATGGAATACCAGGAGCAAGAGAGTCTGGTGAGTACCTACTCAACATGCCACTAATGTTACCAATTACGCATCCACAGACATCACTGTCAAGGATACTGTTATACAAATTACTGTTATCAAAGGTACAAAATTCAAGAGTAAATTTCCATGTGTTGTGTATTCCATATTGACAAACAATATACCTGCAATGGAATAGAACATTTAACAACTTCTAAACATGTACAAACGTCTTATAAACTCACTGCAAGGCTTTGTGCTGAAAACACAAGTCATCAGCGTCAGGCATCTTGCCAGCACATGTTCACTCGTTCACACGAAATCTGAATCACAGGAAGGATGGTTGGGATGGCTCGGAAGGTGGGTGTGGGCACAGGCATGATGGGAGCTGTAGTCACAGCAATCACTCCTCCTCCCACACAGCCCAACAGGCCCACCTCGAAGCATGCTGTCCTGACCCTGAGTGGAAAAGTACTGGCAAGATTGCTGACACTGGGGACTGGTATCTGGAGCACAAGGCCTTGATGAGAGTTGTGGTCAACTCAGACACCAGGCCCCAGTGTCAGCCATCTTGCCAGTACTTTTCCACTCACTGTCAGGAAAGCATGGTTCCAGGTGGGCCTGTTGGGCTGTGTGGGAGGAGGAGTGTTTGCTGTGACTACAACTCCCATCATGCCTGTGCTCACACCCACCTTCCCAGCCATCCCAACCATCCTTCCTGTGATTAGATTTCCTGGGAGTGAGTGAACATGTGCTGGCAAGATGGCTGACACTGCTGCATGGTGTTTTCTTTGTCCCCAACTCCCATCAAGGCCTTGTGCTCCTCACACCAGTCCCCTATGTCAGCCATCTTGCCAGTACTTTTCCACTCACTGTCAGGGAATCAGAGTCTCAGGTAAGCTATTTGGGATGTGTAGGAAGGTGTGTGTAGGACAGAGCCTAATGGGAGATGTAGTCAGTGCAAAACTTCCTTTACCCACGTAGCCCAACAAGCCCAACAGGAACCATGCTTACCTGATAGTGAGTTGAAATGTACTGACAAAATGACTGTCACTGGGGAATGGTGTTCTGGACCACTTGGCCATGCTGGTAGTTTTGGACAAATAGGCAAAAGTCATCAGTCTCACGCCTCTTGCAGGTACATTCCCACTCACTGTCAGGGAAGCTGAGTTACAGGTAGGCTTTTGGTGTTCGGTGGGAAGGTATGTGGGGGACAAGGCCTGATGGGAGTTTCAGCCATTGCAAATACTCATCCACACACCCAGGCCAGAGAAGTCCACTGGCTCTATGCTCACCTCACAGTGAGGGGAAGTGTACTGGTAAGGTGGCTGGTGTTTAACTTGAAGCCAACTCCCATCAAGGGCATGTGCACAAAACACCATGCAACAGTGTCAGCCATCTTGCTAGTACACTTCCCCTCACTATGAGGTAGCCATAGGCGCAGATGACCTGCGTTGACTGGGTGGGGGTAGAAGTGTTTGCCCTGACTACATCTCCCATCGGGCTCTGTCCTACACACACCTTCCTACACATACCAAATAGCTTACCTGAGACTCTGCTTCCCTGACAGTGAGTGGAAAAGTACTGGCAAGATGGCTGACACTGGGGACTGGTGTGAGGAGCACAAGGCCTTGATGGAAGATGGGGTCAAAGAAAACACCATGCAGCAGTGTCAGACATCTTGCCAGTACTTTTCCACTCAGTGTCAGGAAGGCATAGTACCAGGTTGGCTGTTTGAGCTATGTGGGAGGAGGAGTATTTGCACTGACTTCAACTCCCATCATGCCCTGTCCTCCACACAACTTTCCAGCCAGCACTAACAGCCCACCTGGAACCATGCTTTCCTGACAGAGAGTGGAAATGTATTGGCAAGATGGCTGACACTGGGGACTGGTGTGTGGACAACAAAGCACTAATGTGATTTGTGGCTAACTCAGACACCAGGCACAAGTGTCACACATACTGATAATACATGTCCAACACTGTCATTAAACCATACTACCATATGGTCAGCTTTCTCAGGGTGGAACGAGTGTGTGTGTAGGACAGAGCCTGATTGGAGTTGGAGTAATAGCAAACACACCTACACCCACCCAGACCATGCACTTCATCTGGGCCTATGGCTACCTGACAGAGAATTGAAGTGTACTAGTAAGATAACTGACACTGGTGCATGGTGTGTGGGGAACAAGGCCTTGTTGGGATTTAGATTCAAGTTTAACACCAAACACCAGTGTAAGCTTCCTTGCTAGTACACTACCCTTCACTGCCAGTTAGCCATAGTCTCAGAGGAGGTAGCTGGGCTGGGTGGGAGGAGGAGTATTTGTAATAGCTACAACTCACATCAGGCCCTGTACAACATACACCTTCCCACCCACCACAAATAGCACAACAGGAACTAAGCTTACCCACAGTGTGTCCAAATTTACTAGCAGGATGCATGACAATGTACACTGGTCTCTGACTTTCCCTCAACTACCAACAGGGCCTTGTGCTACAAACACCAGGCACCAGTGTCAGCCACCTATGTCAGTACATATCCACTCAATCTCTGGAAACCATAGTTCCAGGTGTGCTGTTGTGCACGGTGGAAAGAGTGTGTATAGTACAGGGCCTGAAGGGAGATCTGGCCATTGAAAACACTCCTCCTCACACACAGCCCTACAGGCCAACAATGAACCGTGCTTACTTGACAGTGAGTGCAAATGTTACAACAAAATGCCTGAGACTTGGGACTCGTATTCAGAGCACAAGGCCATGACGGTACTTGTTGTAAAGTTAGACACAAGTGCACAGTGTCAGGCATCCTACAGGTACATTCTGACACACTGTGAGGTAAGCTTAAGTCCTGTTGGGCTGTTTGCGCTGGGTGGGAAGGTGTATGTAGGACAGGGCCTGATGGGAGACAGAGTCAGTGAAAACACTCTTCATACAACACCAACTAAACAGCTCAACTGGGACTATGGCTACATGACAGTGAGGGGATGTGTACTAGCAAGATGGCTGACACTGGGGACTGATGTCTGAACCTCTCTCAACTACCAAATTTGCCTCTGGGCTATAAACACCAGCCACCAGTGACAAAAAACGTGCAACTACACTCACCAACTTTGTCTGGACAACACTCTTCATGGTAGCCTCTTGCAGATGTTTGGGAGGAGGAGTGTAAATTTCACAATCAGAGCACGAGCACATAAACCACACTTCTTCAAAGTTAAGTGACACAAAATGGTCAAAAGCCAAGTGTGAGAACTCTTCAGACTGTGGAGTCAATGTACAAAATACATGATCTGTGTATGCACTAAGTTAAGTAGTCACACATGTTGGTACTCACAGCCATTCACATACATATAATAAGATGAGAACAAGATGAACATCACTCAAACAATCAGAAATAATATCATGGAAGATCAACAGACTGTGAGTGTGTCAGATGTCACACAAATGTGACTGCTAAAGACATGCACTAAGCCAAGTACCCTGGCCACAAAAATACATACATTGGGAGAGAAAGAGTTGGTATGTCCCTGTTAATTGAAAGATGTGCACAACAACCCACCTGTGGCATTCATAGGGTGTCACAAACCAGTCAATGTCTCTGGTCATGTAATGTCAACAGACCACAACATGCCCATTGATGCACATAGATGGACATGTCAATTCATCCACATATGAAAACAGAATGTTATTGTATCCCCCACACATAGTCCTGCATTATGGATGCAGGGCTCCAATCTATGTACAGCAACTCATTATTGTGCTCAGTGGCCCATGTCATTTTTATGAAATGTTGTGTTAGTGGACATTAATGTCAATCATTGTGTCTTTCATGTCCCCACAGGGCGAGATGGAAACATCACTGGAAGCAGCCAGGACAGCCAGTCCCAGACTCTGCTCGACCAGAAGCTCTCCAGTGTTGAGGTCTCTCACACCTCTTCGGACGACGATGAACGACCTGGCCCATCAGGTGTGGGTCACCCCACAGCACCAGCAGTGAATACCTCTGGATCCTCTGCAACCACTCCTGCATCATTTGACAACACCCAGATCACCCCTACCCCCCTCCCCCGGACACAGCAGCCCGATCCACCACCGACAGCACAGCAACACAGGGCACTTCTGAGTTGGCGGACAACAACATCCCTGTCAATGAAGAAGGAAGCTCAGTGTTGACTGTGCCAACAACAACTGGGCCTACTTGGTGGGTAGGGGTGGTGGAAGGGGCTGTGGGGACTGGGCCCATCATGCAGCTGGTGTGGATGAGGAAGAGCACCCACAGCTAACCAGAATCCTCCACGCATATGAGGATTGTACTGGAAATTTTGGCCAGGTCGTTGGGATCCTCAGGGCGATGCAACAGCAGCAGGCAGCCCACAATGAAAAAATGGACAGTTACCTCTCCAAAATGTATGAAATTGCTGTGGGGCAGCGGGACATTGTCACCTGCCTCCTGCAGATTGCCAGCAACATGTCCACGCCTCCCTGTGTGCCCACAGCATCCAGTGTATTAACATCTGCACAAGGCCCTCGGAGGGATGTGGACTCTGGCGTAGAGTCCCCAGCACCGCCGCTGCCTGTACCTGAGGCTCCCTCCAACAGACGTGGGAGGGGTCATCCAAAGGAGGATCACTGAGAGACCGAAGACTGCTCATCAACCCCAGGAAGTGACAATCCGCACACGATATCATCCATTGTGTGCCAAGCGTTCACTTTGTTGACTGTCATTTAACTGTCCCTCATTGGATGGAGGGTCAAAGTTGGACTATGGACTCAAATAACTGTGGATCTACTTTGGAATATTTCATCTACAAACACTACCAACTCCTATCTGCACTTTGTTTTGTATTTTTATGATAACAACAATATGGTGTGGAATGAATTCATCCACTCATGCATTAAAATATATCACTTTGCACAAAATACTAGCTCATGTTGTGACTTTGATTTGCAATTGTACAAATTTAAATGATGCACAAATTCACAAAGCAAAAAAGTGTCAGTAACACTGGTAACAAATCACTTCATGATATTTATCACTGAATTGTGAGTGAATGTACCTTGTTGCAGCATGATGGGTAGACACATCCAGGTCAACACACAATCCATAGGACATGTTGCAGGATCAATGGAAGAATGTTGTCTCAAAAAAATAGCACCTAGTGCAAGCACAATCAACAATCATTGTCATCAAAACAGAACATCATGGAACATGTTTTCTTTTGTAACAAATATCTGGATTTGTGAAAACAGACAACGCACACCTCAATGTGGAGCAAAGGTTTATTCGCCAGATACAATCGTGCACCTTCACACAAAATAAGATTGCATCACACTCTGAACAATCATAGAAAACAACAAAGGATGACAATTAGGTCTGAAGTAAGTGTGTGTCATGGTATTCAAATAATGTTTAAAGATTGACTCTGTCTCTGGATCAAGGGTCTTGGAGGTCTCAAGTCTGCAGAAGACAAGGCAAAGTACCCTGGTAAGGAGAAACATAGCACAGAGTCAGAAAAGCATGAATGAGTTGACCAAGTTTACAAGAGAGTTTCATCAAATGCTCAAATTTGTCTGTGTGAACTATAGCTAGGATTCATGTCAGCACTGTACTAGGTGACATACAACATTAATTGAACCATTACTTTGGAAAACCTATTGTTAATTACCATACACTCACAGGCTTACATACACATTGGACACCAGCAACACATAAGCAAACTAATGGGCTTTGACACCTCATATCAATGCATACTTACACTCATGTGAAAAAGTTGTTGAGGATGTCTCGTCGCACATCAAAGGCCTCCTCCTCATCATCACTGGCAACATGTCCCAGTCCAGGATCCTCCCTCGCAGGCGGATGCTGGTCTTCGTCATCCTGGATCAGAGGGATTGCCTTCCTGATTGCCAGGTTGTGAAGCATGCAGCATGCATTGATGATGTTACACACCTTCAATAGTGCATATTGAAGGGCTCCTCCTGCACGATCCAGGCAGCGGAATCGTGTCTTCAAGAGTCCAAAAGTCCTCTCCACCACGCGTCTGGTCCTTCCATGGGCCTCATTGAACCGAACCTCCGCAGGTGTTACAGGGTTGCGGAGTGGGGTCAGCAACCAAGGAAGGTTGGGGTATCCAGAGTCTCCCACATTGAACACGGGAAAAAACTTCAGTAGTCTGTCAACAGAGCACTATCTGATGTACAAACAACACACACCACAACATAAACATACATCATCACCTACCAACAAGCCAAGCATGGTCAGGCTGCAGCTGTGACATCAAGTGGGGGATGACACTGTTCCTCATGATGTATGCGTCATGTGCCAAGCCAGGGAATCTTACACAGACATGGGATATTAACATGTCTGCCAGACATACTACCTGCACATTGATTGAATGATAGTGCTTGTGGTTGTGGTAGGTCTGCTCATGTGCTTGAGGTGGTACCAAAGAAACATGGGTGCCATCAATCGAGCCAATGACATGTGGTATCCTCCCCACAGCAAAAAAGTCACCCTTGATGTCAGCCAATTCCCCTCTTGTTGGAAAATGAATGTACTGGTCGAGGTGCTGCATCAGTGCTTCCAACACATCATGCAGGACATGACTAAACATAGCCTGGGACATGCCACCAGCTGTTGCCACTATAAATTGATATGATCCCATGGCAAAAAATTGGAGGGCTGCCATCACCTTTACCTTGGGAGTCAGGGCTAGAGGATATGGGCGTTGCGGCTGCAGAAGTGGTGCCAACTGCGCGGACAAATCCTCAAACATTTGACTGTTGAACCGATATCACCTGATGGTATCACGTTCCTTCATGGTCTGTGGGTCGGGAAAGGGCCTGTAGACTGGAGGACGTCTATGATACCTATAAGTAGGGTGTAAACAGAGTTGGTGTCAGTTTACAATGTACAAAGCAACATAAATTGAGACAAAGTGAACATGAATTTGGTAAACAAATAAAGGTACAGAACATTTGAAAACACATTTCATGAAAAACACTTACCCCACATACATATCACAGCATTAGTACCCTTCCCAGATAAGTTGCCAAGGGATGGTGACACAGCAATTAGAGTGCTGTACAGTAAAAATCCTCTACTGTCTGTCACCATTCATTTGATCGAGCATCACATACTCCACACCTCCAGACCAAATTACCCAAGATATAGGTTTGTGACAACAATTAAATGGTTTGAAGGGACCCGCAATTGGAACTAACGTGACAACATACTAATTCCGTGACCCCAACAGATATACCGTGGAAGCATATTGGCGGCCTCGGCGAAGGACATACGGAAGGATCCTATTGATACCCGCGAGAGGGGAGCAGACCACCACGCACACTGGTGACTTCAAGGAGCACCTAGGTGCGACACACGCACCCCGCCCGACCTCCGGCTCATTTCTCCCTGGCGGCATATTCCGGACAAGAAAGACGCACACATCAATGCTGTAGCTGCCTGTGAACCTTACCGCCATACCATATGTTAATGGAATAATACCGATCAAGCGCTACAAATAAGGAGCACGTACCTTTCATCAGACACTGGTGCGGTTGTCTGTGGTGCCTTCTGAACTACGGAGTTACAGCAAAGCTATTACTCGGCACACCGTGGATCCCACTCCAAGGTGTAAGTGCACACAGACTGTTGACGCCGAATACTCCCCATCCTCTACTGCTATAATGGGAAAGCCGGATAGACAGCAACCAAAACTAACTTTCGACTCCAAACGCAACCCTAAAGGAGCAACCGCACACTCGGACACCGAAGTGGAAACGGAGCACACAGCAAACAAAGCCATGGCAACTGCCCTCCAAGCTATACAACAAAGCCTTCAAGCTATCAATGGAAAGCTGGACTCACTCACCCAAAGAGTGGATAATATATCAGCTAAATTGGATAAGCAAGGCGAGCGCCTCGACGCAGCAGAGGACCGCATAACTGTGGTGGAAGATGAGTCACACAGTACAACTCGGAAATGCGCAGACATGGTAAAGATCCTGGAGGTCATAAAAACCAGTGCCGAAGATTTGGAGGCGAGGTCGCGCCGCAACAACGTTCGAATCGCGGGAGTTCCCGAGAGCACAAATATGGGAAGGATGGAAACATACGTAGAAGACATGCTGCGCGATGTATTCTGCACAAATAGTTTCTCCACGGTACTAATCATAGAGCGGGCTCATAGGACACTGGCACCTAAACCAACGCCGGGCGCCCCACCGCGGCCCATAGTAGCCCGGGTCCTCAATTACAGAGACCTTGACGCAATCTTGAGGATGGCCAGGGAGAAACAACAAATCAACTACCAAGGAAACTATCTGGCCTTTTACCCAGACTTCACAATGGCGGTACAGACCGCACGAAAAGATTTTAACCCTGCAAAAAAGAAGTTATGCGATGTTATGCGAATATGCGATGTTATACCCAGCCAGACTGCGGGTAACCTGTGATGGACGAGTGACAATACTGCAGACACCAAAGGCTGCGCAGGAATTCATAAAAAAGGCAGTCACCAAACGCAAGGCGCAAACTCGTAAAGAAACGGACCAAGACTCTGATTGACCCACGAACAATTGTGCAGTCCTTCTTGACCTCAATCCACCAACCGACAACATGAGAGATGAGCAAAGGCAACGACGCACGCAATATATCCTCTGGCAGTGTGTCCCATATCCCATCCAGGACATGCTTACATGCCCGCCCTGACGATCATGTATTGCAACTCCAGATCCTGGGACAGGGGCGAACATCTCGGCATCGCCCTCTGACGGCGGAGGCAAACACATACATGAATGGCAGACAGAGCGGAGCAAGTGCTGATTTCCCCTGGCGGTAAGACATAGAGAGTACATCTATTCATCCATTCCCAAGGTGAGACACTACAATTAGACTTGCAGATAACCTTGGCTCACCAATACGCCGCTAGCACATAGACTCATAGTAGGCAGCCTCCTGCTGCACTGCCCTATTGAACTCTTCTACGAGCTGACAGTTGTAGGGCATAAGTGTGAGATGCAGAAATAAAGCCTCCTATTTCTATCATACGATGACCTAGATGAACGTTTACACTATGTAATGTTATAACGAATTCTCTGATGATTAAATGGATATAATGCAATACAACGATATGTGGGGTATATAGATCCATACATGTGCGCTACCCTGCACAACTACGGGAGGCTAACTAAGTGATAGCTCTTGCCAATTGGGACCATTTCTTAGGTTGAAATATGCACCCGAACTTATTACTTAATACCCGACCACATCCACTTAGCTGGATGGTGATGCGCGCACTCGGCGGAACCCCCCAGGAGGGAGCTCCCCAACACAGTTCTAGTTATGTTGAAATTGTTGAAAGGGGTATGTCTTTGGCGTGATTGGAATGCCAGAGTGGGCGGGGGTGGGGGGTCCGACCGGGGATTCTTTTACAGGCTGACATCTTTGAAATGTATTGCGTTTGTCAAGGTTACTACTACTCATTTTTTTCATTACCATATATATCATAGCCGCAACATGTGACTACACTGTGTGCAGTAAGCATGACCACGCCACATATATAACTCACACTACCGACCATAGATAGATTACAACCAGCGCATATTAACTTATTGACCTGGAATGTCAGGGAGCTCAATAACCCGAAAAAGATACGCCAGATATTTGCCTATTTAGATAGACACCAAGTAGATATTGCCTTCTTGCAGGAATCCCACTTGGCCCCTACCCATAAATGCACTATAGGGAACAGGTGGGCGGAAACGGTATTAAGTTCCACATATTCTTCGTACTCTAGAGGCGTGATAATATTAGTGAAGAAAGGGACACACTTTCACATAGACAACACCATGACAGACACCTTGGGTCGATATATTATTGTTACTGGACACATTAGAGGACAACGCATAGGCTTAATAAATACCTATGGACCGAATGTGGATGACCCAGAATTTTATAAATCAATCTGGCGTCAAATGAATGATTTATCTGAACTGGCCTGGTTATGGGGTGGTGATCTCAATCTCTCCTTAAATGAACACTTGGACAGGTCGGGCTCCTCCGGAGAGCCGCATAAAAGGGCGGTAACTGTAATGCGAGACATTATGACTGAAACTAAAATGGTCGATATCTGGAGGACGCGTTACCCACATCACATGGAGGCTACGCATACCTCTGCGATCCATAATAGCTGGTCCCGGATTGACTACTGGCTGGGGACTGAGGAGGTTGCCTCTTGGACACAAAGCATACGACATTTGCCCAAAACCCTCTCTGACCACAAGCCAGTGCTATTGACCATCGCAATCCCTCATTACACACCTCCACCATACGTGTGGCGCTTCAATGCCAAAGCGCTTTTAGATTCCGCATACACTGATACCATTGGACAAGCCATTACTGACTACTTTGCACTCAATCAGCCATCCACTGACGACCCCAGTTTATTATGGGAAGCCTTTAAAGCTACCATACGTGGAGTCTGTATTAGCACAAACGCTGGAATTTTAAAAGATATCCGTGCCCAACTCACAAAACGGGAGAACACCTTAAGCGAGCTAGAACGCGAATACGAACAGACACACAACATGGCTATCCTAAGTGACATTAGAAAGGTTATGTCAGAATATCAAAAATTTGAGATGATGAACTAAAATATATAACAAAACGTCAAACTGCATGCATGTATGGTGAAGGGGGCAGACCGGGTCGGGTATTGGCGAATAAGATCTGCTCAGGATATGCACCACAAACGGTCCTGTCAATAAAAGACGATAGTGGCACACCCTGCTATGACACAAAGAGTATACTACAGGCATTTCAGGACACGTATGGCGATCTTTATGCATCACGTGCTACTGCCACACAGTCTGAGATTATGTCATATTTGGAAGATGTGGCGATAGCCTGGCTATCAGATGCACAGAGGGAGTATCTCTCACGACCAGTAACGGTAGAAGAAGTTACTGAGGTGGTCAAATCGCTCCCAAATGGTAAGGCACCGGGCCCGGACGGCTTTACCAGCGAGTTTTATAAAGCGTATATCGAACAGCTCGCACCCCACCTTGTGGAAATGTATGGGGACACCCATGACAAACAGATTCTACCCCCCACACTAAGAGATGCCATGCTCATTGCCCTACTGAAACCTAACAAGGACCCTGAGAAGTGTGAATCCTACAGGCCATTGTCCTTAATAAATACTGACACTAAAATCCTGGCCAAGCTACTTGCAAACCGCTTACAGCCACTAATGAACGCCATCGTCCTTCCAGACCAGTCGGGATTTACACCCGATCGATCGACTGCCCACGACACCAGAACATTGTTTGCACTATCGCACTATCTGGCCCCAGACGTACAAGCGGCTGCAGTCCTTTGGATGCGGCAAAAGCATTCGACTCGATTGAATGGGCCTATCTTAACTCCATATTGCAAAAAATGGGATTTCCCAATCTTCCTACAATGGATTCAAATATTATACACAAAACCCACAGCGCGAATAAGAGTCAATAAATATGTATCCGACGCTATACCAATCGCAAGAGGCACACGACAGGGATGCCCACTGTCCCCCTTTACTTTTTGCAATAGCCCTAGAGCCACTAGCGTGCAAAGTGCGACAAGGCCACAAATATACAGCTCTAAACTTTCCACAAAGACCAATCAATATCTCGCTATATGCAGATGATATGGTACTATATATACGAGACCCAGCAACAAATCTTTCCCCTCTCCTGAGAGAATATATTAAATTCGGACATCACTCCGGCCTCCAAATTAATTGGTCGAAATCCATCATTATCCCCTTACAGACACCACACATCCACATCCAGCAGAGTTTCCACTTGAATGGCAGACAGATCCAATTAAATATCTTGGTATATGGTACCATCGCGATCCCGAAATAGTTATTCGCGTGAACTATGGGACAGCAATCAGTAAGCTTGAAGAAAAGGTAGAGCGCTGGATACAACTTCCCTTATCACTAGCAGACCGCTTGGCCATTGTCAAGATGGTTGTTCTGCCTAAACTCCTGTACCTCTTTAATAACATCCCCATTCCCCCACCGAAGGCCATATTCCAACGACTAAATACTGTGGTAACTCAGCTAATATGGGCGGGTAAACAAGCCCGCATTGAGCTACGTGCCCTCACCCTGCCGTTCTCCAAAGGAGGCTATAAGGTCCCAGATCTCCTCATCTATTACCTATGTGCTCAAGCGCAATATGCGCATTATTGGTATCACCACGTTCCCTACCTCCCACATATAGCGATTGAAGACGGAGATGCACATCCCATCCCGCTGAACGCTATTTTACCACACCGACGGGCCCCGCTTCACCCTCATGAAATTAACACTATCGATGCTACTAACACAGCTTGGCGGAGGATGGGAAAGCTGGCCCATAAACTACCACTCTACGCACCAGCGCTGCCCTTACAATTTCACCCAGAAATATCAGTCGCCCAAGAAAAAGTAGGAACAGACCTATTACGACAAGTGGGCATAGATACAATGGGAGATTTGTATAATAACGGTACTTTTATAGAACTTAAAGAACTACGGTACATTCACAATTTAACGTTACTTTTCCAATTTACATATCCTAGATTGCAGGGAGCCATTAAGAAACTATATCCCACCTACCCTAGCGAGCCGCCACAACTAAACACCCTACAAATGCTTATTACCACACCGCACAATAAGCATATGGTGACAAGATTATACACACAACTTCAGGGCGACATTGCTGATAACACCCACAAGGCATTGGAGCAATGGAACAACACACTTGATACTCATCTCACAGAGGAGGACTGGGCGACTTGCTGCACCCTAACTAGTATGCTCACCCCGAATGGTAATCTGCGCCTATTACACTATAAATACATACATCAAACATATCATACCCCTGCTCGACTGTACAAATATGGTCTTCGCACAGATGCACGGTGCCAACGATGTGGTGCAGACAGTGCCAATTTTATTCACTTGCCTGGCACTGTCCGTTAATTAGAACATACTGGACAAGGGTCGTGCGGCTGCTGGGGGAAATGGTGGGAGTTTCTATTGACTGTACGATTCGAACGTGTTTACTGGGACTAATCAATGATGTACAAGCCGCCAAATGCAAGTTTTGCATGGTAGCCCTGCTCCTGGCTAAACGGAGAATTTCACGGTGCTGGGGTAGCAAGGAAGCACCAAGAACCAAACAATGGTTTAAAGATATGGCCTATTGTAAAGATACCCTGAAAACATATGAGGAAGAACTACCCACTGGCTCCAAACCACGAGACTATTGGATGTATCTGGTCGACTATCTCCAAGCAAATCCAACTGTTTAACTGTGCATTGATGTATAAAACAAAATAGTATGGTTGATGATGATGTTGACACTCTGCAATGTATTGTAAGGTAACTCTGACTATATTGTAGCCTGTATGTTGAGGTTTCGTTTCAGACATTGTATGTCTTTAATAAAATGCTTATAAATAAAAAAATAAGAAAATAAAAATAAGAAAAAGGTTCTGTCACCATGTCATCCTTACAGGTCAACCCCCATGAGAAAACCAAAATTTGGAGGACCATCTCCCAGAATGTGCGCAGTGGGTTTGGAGCTTCAGCTCGTCCGTCACTGCCGCAAGAGGTGGCAGGACCATCGTGGCTGGGCCAAGAAGATCGCTGAGGTCCAGCTGGGTCTGTCATGTCCTGGCAAGAGGGGCTGGCACCGGACATTGACCCCACACATGCTCCGCATCCTAGAGGTGGTCTTCCATGACCTGGATGGGCAGTTGAAAGCCAGACAGCAGCAAGGAGGGTGTGAATATGTGCCTTGTTGCACAGCTTTGTTAGACATGCCCCTTTTACTAGTTGTAAGTCAGCCAAACCCACTGATACGTTTTGTAAGTTGCATATGCACAGGGATAATTTGATGCCCAATTACATCTCTGTCATCATGGAGATGTTACTCTGTTAGGTTCATGGAAGTGACCGTAGTGCCATGCTCATCTGATCATCAAAAATCAAAAATCACAGAAACCTGTGCATTGAGGTAACCTTTTGTAGTAACGCAAATGCCCAACCTGTGCCAGCAGATTGACTAATGTATGACCTGTTCTCATTGTGGTTTGCACAAATATGTGAGGCATGTTGTTATTTGAGCAAACAAGTGTGAATAGGCCATACTATACATACCTGCAGCAATTGACATCAAGATTGAGGCCTTGGTGATTTTTGCTTGCTCATTGTGCCACTGTTAGGTCCTAGCCGTGCTGCTCAGTGTTATGATATGTATCTCATCGGCCAATTACAGGTATGCTAACTCTGGTCATCTGTCACACTGGCCTGTCACATGATTGTGTGGAAGATTTCACTCTGTCAATTCAGAGGAGTGAGTCCATGAGTCTGACTCTGTAACAGTGACAACACAAGCCATTCACTGGCAAACATAGGTGGCCACTGGCTGACCCATGTCTGAAAATGTGTTTCTGATGCTAGATACACATTCAGAACAGTTTCCATGGACCCGATTCACAGAACTAACTTAAGACAAAATCCTAAACTTACTACCATTTTGGTATTCACAGAAGGCACTTACTCATTTTGGTATTCACAGAAGGCACTTACTTACTCATTTTGAGTAACTTACTCATTTTGAGTAACTTACTCATTTTGTGTAACTTACTCATTTTGGTATTCACAGAAGGCACTTACTCATTGATGAGTAAGTGCCTTCTGTGAATACCAAATGAGTAACTTACTCATTTTGAGTAACTTACTCATTTTGTGTAACTTACTCATTTTGGTATTCACAGAAGGCACTTACTCATCAATGAGTAAGTGCCTTCTGTGAATACCAAAATCTGTAAGTTACACAAAATGAGTAAGTTACTCAAAATGAGTAAGTAAGTGCCTTCTGTGAATACCAAAATGAGTAAGTGCCTTCTGTGAATACCAAAATGGTAGTAAGTTTAGGATTTTGTCTTAAGTTAGTTCTGTTAATCGGGCCCTATGTGTGTAAATGCTATTGACTATACTTACTTTGGGCTTTGGCAACCATGTGTATGATGCATCGCTGTCAGAATGAAAGTTGTTAGATATGCATTATCTTGAAGTAGTTTTAAAAACACTGAGATGGTACAAAAGATTAATTTAAGCTGCCGGAAGTGTGCAATATGTCTAATGGAAGTGAGGTACATTCAGTCTTGGGACATACAAAAGGGGATCTCTGAAGTCTAGCCAGGATTGGTACACAGTGTTGACTGGACTCATGAAGAATGGAGGTTCAGTACTGATAGTCTGTGCAGAGCGCCAATCTGGGACCAGTGCTGAATTGGACTACGAGGCATCCACTGGTGGGGACGATGAGGGGAGCCACACTGAGGGCAGTTCGGCAACTCAATATGACACATCTGAGGACCGGTCAAGCTCAAGTGATGACTCCCTGGTGGTAGACGAGGAAATAATTAATCAACATCTGAATCCACCACCACTCCCATCTCCATCCTCCCAGCTGCTCCCCATCCCACTGTCCATGGCGGCTCCCGTGGCAGGGGAGCTGTCTCCTTTGGGCCAGGCACCTCACCCTCTGCCCTGTCTCCCCTGCTGTCCTCAGTGTGGAGGCAATAGACATCCTGAGATAGATCTCTGTAGGGCAGACATCAGTGCTGAATGTCCTCCATGAGCATACCAGTATTTTGACACAAATGTTGACATTCATGGAGGGCATTCACTCTGAACTGTCTACCCTACACAGATCCAATCAGGCACATGCCTCCACACTGACGGCAGCAGTATCCGAGCTCCAGTAGTCCCTCCAGCAGTCTCTCACCCCTCCTACCTCTTCCCCATCCACTGTCCCAACCACCCTACCTGTCCCAAGTACACGCAAACACACACATGCACACACCTCAATAGCCACACGTGGTACACAGACACACAAACAGAAGGGCAAACCCACACCCACGCACACTCAGGAGACAGACAGCAGACTCATCATCACAGACACGCCAGCTGACGACACACATGTTTCCAGAGATACTCTGCACAACCCTCTCCCTTCACAACCCCTACCCTTTCCTCTCCTGTTCCTCCCTCTACCCAGAAAGTCTTTCTTTGTGACCTTGACCTCTTCCCTACCGACCCATCCAACCCCCTCCAAAGAAAAAGCATCAACCCACCCCCAGCCATGACATCTACAACTGCCACCCCTTTAAAAAGTCAAGCCCCAAACCCCCATCCGCTAATCCCCAGGTCTCCCAAGTCCAAAATCCTTCAACCAACCCGTACTTCCCCAGACCAGCCCAGTACCTCCTGCACCCAAAAAAAACCTCCAAAACAGTCTGTGCTCCTCCCTTTCTCTTTACCTGCCATTAAGGGGGTTTACCATCCCCAACATTGTAAAACCAAGTCCCTCCCATTCTCCAACAAGTCCTCACACTACACCTGCCCCCCACAGTCTGAGCCTGCCACTGCAGTGGACCCACCACCCCCTCAATTGGACACAACCACTGCAGTGGACCCAAACACCCCTCCTGATCCCATCCCTTCCAAAACCCAACCCAGTCCTACCAAGTTTTATCCCTTTGGTGTCTGGCATGCCCCCTAGATGCCCCTCCCAGGGGAGATGACCCCTTGCAGTTTTGGTGCAGGCAAGAGACAATGGGCAAGTTCTTTTTGCCCATTGGGCATATGGACATTTATGGACTGGCCATTGGCCTTGTGTTATTTACTGTCTTACCTTATCATGCTGAATAAAGCAGCTCCAAATTTGAATTTGAAGATTTCTGTATTCATCAAATTGTTCTTTAAGTCAACTATTAATCATGTACAAATATTAGTGTAAGTCTACAATGATGTTAGCAGTGGCGGCTCCTCAAGGGAGTGCTGCGGGGTGGTGGGGCGGGGGAGGGGCAGGGTGGGGGGTAGTAAACTCCGGCATACGGCTGAACAGAGTTAAGTAAATAAATAAAACGAATTACATTGCGCGCTGCAACGCCAAATCGGTGATGCAGCGCGCGCAATGTAATTCATTTTATTTATTTATTTATTTACTTAACTCCGTTCGACCATATGCCGGAGTTTGCTACCCCCACCCTGCCCATCCCCCGCCCCACCCCACCGCCCGCAGCACTCCCTCGAGGAGCCGCCACTGGATGTTAGCATGGCATGGATTGCATATGGTCCATGGAGTATGTACACTTTGACAGTATGTATTCCAGGCTTTGGTGTCTACATTTGCTGGGTGTCATTGTCCACATCAGTTTTGACTATGAGTGTGACATGAAGTCACAAACCTTTACTTTTTCACACCACAATTGCCCATAGGTCATGCTTTCATATGTCAACATAGTGCAAGTGTCACTAAGTACTACAGTTTAGGAGGAGCATGCTGCACATGTTTGTGATGTACAGAAAGACACGTCTCATCGATGCACCTGGGAAGATATGGAATGTGACTACATGGTAGTGACTTTGAACACACCCATGTACACAGAGTAATGACACAATACATGTATGTGACTTGATAGTGATGGACCCATGTCTGTGTCTCCTTTAGATCTTGTAGACTATTGGCAATGTTAACCTTGCCACAGGTGGCATGCCACTGTAGGCAAATACATTTCATGGCTGTGTACTCATCTGATACATTTTCTGAGACCATGGTGAGTGTAAGGTGAGCAATATTCTCACAGTCTTCAGACCCTGTTGCCTCCAAGGTCTACACTCTCTGCAGTGATCAATGTTAGTCAAGGTGTGTGTTGTCTTAATGGTCCATTGGATTCAAAATTAGATGTCATTCATGTCGTCCTGCTTTTGTTTGTGTACATCATGTGTATGGGGTTTTTTGTCTGTCCAAGCTTACATATCATATTTACAACCACAGAGCAGTCACAGTTGAACATATGATTTGTGTGTAGGTTGTCCTTTGTGCATGACTGACAATGGTGTCTTTTTGAGCTATGCTTCATGCTGTTCCAGTTCACATGGAGCTGACCTAGGTGTGCTGTAATGCCTGTCACATTGGCCTGTGCTACATGTGGTAAGCTGAGTGGACAGTAAGTGCACAGGAGTGTTGTTTTTCTGTCTGCCGTGCAGATGCCACTGGAGCCAGTGTCACATCCATGCTCTCAGTTGCCACACAGGGGAGTAGGTGGTTTTTATGTTGGAAAGCCGAGCTGCAGATGTTTTTTGCAAGGTTGACGTTGCATGTGCTAAGCTGTCTCAAACAAGTGTAGAGGTGAAAGCAACTGGTGTTTCCAACTTTGATTTGCAGTGGAGACTCCTACGTAATGGAGCCAGCACACATTTTGCTATTGGCATGGAGCGTAAGATATGTGTTAAGTTTTTGAGCAGGTCTTGTGTATGAGACGTGAAGTACTCACATTGTCCCATTGTGAGTGGTGTTCCATGCAGGGATGTGAATCAGAGTATGTAAGCTTGCAACACTGTTTTAATCCTGAACAAGGTATGGTAGGAATACTTCAATGTAAGAGGAATATATCCAGCTAGACATGATCGTATTATGGCAGGTGATGAGAGCTGTAGTCTGTGGCACTATTGTGAGATATGAGTGGAGAAGTGCATTTACAATGTGTGAGGTTAAATGTTAAGGTGCCTAATTCAATGGGGTTATTGTGCATGGAAGTCATATGTGGATGTGACAGGGCCACAGTGAGACAATGTTAAACTATTCATATGTGACAAAGTGAATAAGTGTATGTAAAGGGTATACACCAGTTGTGTATTTTAGGGTGCGGAACAGTTAAATGTTAGATGTTGTATAGTTGATGTATGTTTTTTTAGCATCAGTGTATGGATGTGTTTTAGACATGACAATCTGTAGAACTTAAGTAAAGTATGGTGGGTGGGTGGTGATATGTGAATAACTGAGGACATATCCATTGGGCAATGTAAGTGTCTTGTTGTGAGTTGTGGTGATGTGTGAAGTGTGTATGTCAGAGTGTGCTGTGATGCTGTAAGTTGTAATATGATTGTTTTCCAAGCCCTTATTGAGGGTGAAACTGGTGATGAGCGTGGTCCATTTGACATGTTATGTTTGACGTCTGCTGAGGAGGTGATGAGTACATTACATTGTGTGCATGTCAGGTATGTGAGAGTTGTGTACGTAGTGATGAAGAGTGGTGCTGTGCATGTAGGGGTGGATGTGAGAAGTGCAGCGCAAGTGTGATATTGTTACAATTGTGTTTGAAGTGTTTGAGTACAAGGCTTTAGCTTGTGTGGCAGACATGTTTTTCCATCTAGCTGCACCAGAGGGGCTTGAGAGGTGCTTGAGGGTATGTTAGTTTTGAAAGTTGAGCATGTACTTTGGGGTGGATGTGAGAGGGTTCATACCTGCACAAGTAGAGTTCATGCAGGCCATGAGATAAGGTTGCTATGTACATATGTGTAGATTTGGTATATGTAAGTGTAGGAAGGTGGAATCTGACTACATGGTTGCCCCCACTTTTCCTGGTGTTTTGTTGGTTTTTGACTTAGTTTGGCTGGGAACCTGCTATTCAGGTCTCCAGCCTATCTGCTTTCTCTTTAAACGACTTGGAGTGCACTCTAGGTGCACTAGTGATTGGATACTGTGGTACCTTATGAGTCCCTAGTATATGGTACCTTAGGTACTAAAGGCATAGGTACTTCACAGGCCTACCAGGGGCTGCAGCATGTATTATGCCACCCCTGGGAAGCAGACTAAATCTGACACCACAGGCCTGCTACTGCAGCCTGGGTGAGGTGGTGCTAGCACTCCTCACTGATATATAGGTTCCCTATATCTCTCCTACACACACATATAAACCTATCAGTCACCCCTAAGGCAGGCCCTATCAATCCTGAGGGCAGGGTGCTTGGCTTCTATGTGAGGGGGTGCCTCTGCCTGAGCAGGGCCCCTCTGCAGCTCTCAGAGTCCATTCTCTGGTGCTGTTTGTGGATGCGGTTAAACCATATACTTTCAAGTGCATTATATCCTCGCTGTAGAATGCTAACTTTGGAATGGCTGCATCAAAACATGTCGTGTTTGGTGTCAAACATCTTGGAATACTACCCCCCGCCAGTTCTGGCAGCGGGGGTAGCATTCCACCCTTCTAGAGGGATAGACATGTACCTACTGTGGAAACGCGGTAGAATCGTGGAGAGCCCTGGCATCACAAAATGGATGCCACCAGTCACAGACACTGGGCTGCCCTCCTGCTGATGACCAACACTCGCAGTGGAGGAAGCCCAACAATAGATATCCTGTCCCAAGGGGTGTGACCACCTCCCAGACAGGGTTTAGTGTATTGGGGCTGGGTGGGTGCACTCTTAGAGAGCTTTGAAGTCCTGCACTGGGGAGCAGAAGGCTCCTCTGTGCATACCCCAGTTCAAACCGGCTCAGGGGCTACCTGCCCCTGCTCTGGCGCGAAACTGGACAAAGGGAAGTGGGTGTAGCCGCCCACTCCCTGACCCTCCCATAGGTAGGGTCATAGAGCTAGTCCCTCCCTTTCTTTTAGTATAAGAGGGGGAACCTGTGCATTGCACCCTAGATTTCCCTGGACGGCGCTCTGAAGAACAATCCTGGACCTTCAACATTCCACTACCTTTGGAAGACTGAAGAATCTCCCTTGGAGTCAAGGAGTGACTCCCCTGCTTGGCAGGCACAAAAAACTACAAACAACGGTCGCAAACTACGCCGCTCCCGCCGGAGTCCGAAGTCCATGCAGCCCAAGAAGTAGATTTCCTAACTTCTCAAAGGCTATCGTGAGTCTCCAGTGAAGCTGAGGCCAATGGACCCCAAGAGTGATGAGGAACCATGACCCCTTTGTACCGTGCACTATTGTCAAGTGCAACCCCTTAACAACGTTCCACGAACTTGTGCTTTGGACCACGTGTGGTCCTAGCCTCCAGAAGGAATCTCTCCGAAGATCAGAGGCCTACCACATCCCGAGTGACCGTGGGCCCCTGTTGAGCAAATCCTCCCGAGGCATCTTTGCGATCCCTTGCCATCCGGCTTGTGGGTCCCCAGAAGACTTTCTAAAGAAACCAAAGGGCTCCCCTGGTTGCTCCAGGCCTGCCCTGACTTACCTTCGCAGGGTGAGTCCCACAGATCTTGCTGGTCTGTGCCATTGCCTCTTTACACTTTCCCCGAGACTTGCTGTTACCAAGGCTTGTTGGCTCCAATCGAGACACCGACACCGCAGTAAGCTGCAGACATTGTGGGACACGTCGAATCCAGCTCCTGGTTGTCGTCGACGCCTCCTGAACCTCGTGGCTGAAGAGTCAAGGCACCCGCGAATGACCTGAATCTTGCGACGACGGTGGGCATCCATCTTCCTTGCCCCAAGTCACTGCCAAGTGACTTTGAACACTGTCCCCTCTGCTTTAAGGTCTTCCATCTTCTGAATCCAGGCTTGGATTCCTCCGGACACTTCTCCTGTCGCCGCAAGCAGCAAGTCTTCACTGGCTCCCATTGAAAACGACGCCGCGACCCGACACCAAAGAACACCTATGCACCCGGCTCCCCTGGGTGAGGTAACTTCAGCACTACGGTGCTCCTGTGGGTGTGGGCCCTAGAACTACTTACCCTGTAAGTGACTTGCTTGTAGCTACCCTAGAAGTGCCCTAAAACTCTTACTTTCCAAGTGCGACTATCGCACTGACTCGTACATGGTTCGCGTCTGTGTTAGACACACCGCGTCCAACTCCCTTGCAATTCTATCTGTAACCGCGTCCTTCGACTCGTACAAGGATCGATCGGTGTGTTCGCCTCGAACACGCAAGGGACCTTTAACATTGAAATCTCAATCGCGTCTGTTCGCATAGACTCGCACAGGACTCGCATCGGTGCCAGGACACCGCGTCCGTCCCCTGTGGGTCTCCTACAACTACCTGGGGTGGTTCTTGGGGGTCCCTCGATTCTAGATGCCCTAGACCTAGGTCTAGCCAAACTAAGATTGTGATATTCGATTGTGCTAAACTTATTTTGATAGCATTTGACTTGTACATATGTTCCTGACTTCTAATCTCATAAAGAGATTAGTAGAGAGTTGTTTATTAATAAATACATATATATTTGATATATATTCCTGTGTGGTGTCTTTTCATTTGGTGATTCAAGAGATTGTGTGGTAAAACAAGCTGCTTTACATTCCTTCAAGACTTAGCCTGAAGGCTGCTCTCCACAGCTACCACTAGGATAGCTTTCTATAAAGGTTGTCTTAAACCTATCTACCATAAGAGTCGAATTGTTCTGGTGCAAGGTGTCCACTTTAATTAGTGAACAGCATATACCAGGCCAACTTCTCACAGTAAGTAGTCATAAACTATTGCCTGAGTAAATGTGAAGATGTGGAATGTGTTGTCTGCAGCTTGCTGTCTGCCAATGGATGTTCATGACTGATTGTTTTAATGGCCACTTTGAGTACACTGTCATATGCAGGACACCTTCCTGCACATAAACAATCATTCCCTGAATTGTAGGCAACCTTGCACTATGGTGGGTGCAAGGGTGCCTGCCTAGGCGCTAGTCAGCTAATTGTAACGCCAGCTAAAGCACAGGGGTGCGGCCTATTGTAGCAAATACGGCGCATCCCTGCGTTTTGAAAATGCTGGAGCGATGCGCTTCCAGTTTTGGCGCAGCTCAGCGCTATGACATTTTCTAGTAACTATGCCCCCAGGTTTCTGGAAATGGCAATGTGTGAGATGAATGTAAATATGTGTTATATGGAATTGTATTGTGGCAGTGATGTGTTCTGTTGTTTATATACTGCTGTGTTTTTGTGGTACATTATTGCAATGTGGTGCTGCATTGCACTGTGGTTTTTATGTTGCATTCTGCTTTACTGTTGAGTTGTACTTGGTTATGTTTTCACTGTGGTGTTATGTTGTTTCATGTATGTTATTCTATTATGTTCTGTTATATACGTTAGATATTTCAACAAATTGTGCTATCTTTTCAAACAAAAGCCTCAAATGCCTCTTAAGCAACATGTTACCACTGTTTAGGGTAGTAAAGTAGCTCTGTTCCAGCTCTGCAACTGTTTAAGACACAAGTCCACCTAAAACTGGGAAACAGAACCTGTCCTAAACTCACACTCAAGGTGCTCACTTTATGTGCAACAGCCTGCAGTGCTCATTTTATATATTAGGACCTACTGTGCAGAGGGAAAAAAACCTTGAGGGCTTAGGCTGAAGAGCAAGGTAAGCGCATTTTCAAGGGACAGGTAAACACACCAAAATGATCACTGGAAAGGCAGCTCAGTGGGTTAATATCCATGCTACAGAGGATTTTTTTAAGCACCGAAGAGATATGCTTTAATCCCTCCAATGCAGAGGGAGGGTTTAAGACAATAGATGCAGAGATTCATAGAAGACTTCTGGGCAGTGCTTCTGATACTAATTGTCTGCTCAAAAGATGTGAGTTTGAAGACAACAAAAAGTCAATATTTTCTCATAGAAGTATTTTTTCTTTGTTTAACTGTGTATTAGTAATAGTAACTAGAACAAGCCCATTTTCCCGATTTATATGACATAATTTGATTAATCTGCAATTTGGTTTCTGACAATTACCACACTTTCACAAAATTCCTCTTTTATGTGTCTTACTATCAACCACACATGTGTAATATATTGCATATACAAATACTCAATAGTAACATCTTATATCTCTTTTGCAATCACTATTTTATGACATGATAAAGTGCCACTACAATTTTTGGTCATACATATAGTAGATTGAACTTTCAGATGTCAAAACAACCGACGTGTTTTCTGAAGGGTGACACTTCATCATGGCATTGAATTACAAGCATAGCACATTTTACTTGCTCGGAACTATCTTAATGGAATTCTAAATTATACAAAGATACCGTTGTTGTGTAGGTCAATACTTAAGGTGATGTCATCATTTAAACAATCAGTAACATTATGTCCTTGAGAAAAATAATTAACTAAAAACATATTCCCCTCGACTGTCATATATAATGTTCGGGCAATTAGTGTAATAGAAAGCAGATCCATTCAAAAGTACCTTTACAATTGCTTGTGCTTACACTCAGTTGAGATTGTTAATTCCAAAATTAAGGCAGTAATTAAACCACATATTTTATTGCATTGTATTTCATTGCACTGTATGTATGTATTTGTTTATTTATGTATTTATTTATTAAATTAATTAATATCTATTCATACACATTTTAGTTGATATATCAATGTAATTTTCAAGCTGTAGGAATGACAGATATTTTAGAGCAGGTATCTGAATACAGGTCACAAGCAATATCTTACTCACTCAGTATTGCAGGCTACTAATCATGCCTTGTCACCAGACCATGTGATGGGCTGGCAATGCTTGGAAAGCAGCAATCTACGTGTAGGACTTGTATGACTCCATGCTTATTTTTAGATGAACTAGAATAGGCCACCACAGCAAAGACAGACTTCAAAATATTTGTCATTATATACAAGTTCAGCTAAAAATCATCTCCTTCAGGTGTTGGATGCAAAAATATCTCGCTACTGGAACATTTGTCACCTAGAAAAATAAGCAATGTGGTGAAGAGAGTGCATGATTAATTTGAGTCTGTACATTTGAGCACCTAATACATGATGATTTATATGTTTTTGGATTGATCTGCACACATTAACACAACTGTTGAAACAATTCAATTCATTAAACTTTATTCGGTGTGTAGAAACAACCATAAAATTATACAAGAAATACATACATCCGAAGTAGTTCATAACTGTTGAAACATAAACCAAGCATTGTAGGTCGCCCACCCAGACCATATTATTTATTTGTTGATACAGTTGACTCTAGTGTTACATTAAAAAATGCAGGAGAGTTAAATTGAGTACAATCGATTGAGAGCCTGTAATATTACCCTCTGTTTTTGGGAATACTGTTGTCTTTATATATGGACTGATATTTGCCAGCCAGTTCCCTGCTTCAACACATCGCATTGAAGCAATCAAACAAAAGTATTTATTTCCTATAACTAAATATTGCGGGAACATTTAAGAGGTTTTGTGAGAAATTGGGCTATTGGTTGAGTGAGGTGTTAACCCTGCTCAAGCAACAGCCACGATCTCTGTCAGGGTGAGACACAAAAGGCATTAATTTAACCTGGGCTTAACCTTCTGGTGGCTTGGCACAAAGTAGTCAGGCTTAACTTAGAGGCAATATGTACAGTATTTATGCAACACACAAACAGTAGTAAAGTGAAAACACAATTCAAGAAAAATAAAAAAACAATTAAAAAAAATTGAGTAAATGCTAATAAATTATTTTGATTCAAAAAAATTAAAATACAATTAGTATAACTGGAGTCATGCATTTTTAAAGTTTAAGGTAAAAACTAGTGCCTAAAGGATGGAAATCCCAACCATGGACATCTAGTCATGCAAATCCAGGTCTAAGTCAAAAAATATGGACAACCGCGATGGGCCGCAAGTCAGATTCTGCATTGGGCCCAGTAGGCACTTAGCTTCTGATTTAGAAGAAATTTCTGTAAAAGGTTGTCTGAGAAGCCAAAGTTCTGCAGGGCAAGGCTGCAGGTGGGTCTGAGGAACAGGTGTCGTCGTCGGGGAGAAGCTGGACAAAGTTGCGGTGAAGATTTCTATGTTCAGACTTAGTCTGTATTTTGGAAATAAAAAATCTCCAGCAGGACGAGGCTGGAGGCTGTAGCCGATCAGAGTTCCTCAATGCTGGGAAACCCTTTGGTGAAAGACTGCTGAATCTGGTTGCTGCTGCGGAGAAGAACATAGCAGGAACTTCCACAATGTCAGGCCGTATGGAGACGGACCTTGGGCACAAAGACGAGAAGGTTGGTCCCGGTCTCCTCTTGGTCCTCAGAGCAGTTTTTAGCCAAAATGTTTCTAAGTTACATGTTTTGGATGTTGGCTATCTGGGTGCCTTTAACACCGCCACTGAGGGCCCAGAACTGGAGGGGTATCACTTGGGGGATTTGGACTCAATTAGGCTGGGTCCAGATGCAGGTTTATGATCAGTGGAGCATTTTCTGTCCCTGTGGCTCTGATCAGGAGGCCAGGCAACTAGCCCTGGGAGTCACTTTGGTAGTCCTGGGTTCAAGAATTAGAACAATGCTCAAACAGCAGGGCAGGCTTTTGAGGGTTCAAGGCAGGCTTTTGGCAGCAAAGCAGTCCTTCCAAGTGCAGCAAAGCAGCCTTCTGAAGTATATAGCAGGCCTCAGCAGCAGGCGGTCCTCTAAGAGGCCTTCTGCAGGTCTAGAAAGTGAATTGAAGAGTGGGTCTGGGGGTCCTATTTATATACCTGGTGCCTTCTTTGAAGTACAAGATGTTTCTAGAGATTTCCCTTTTAAGTGCTTGAAGTTTCCTCCCTCCCTTGCCCTGGCTCCAAGCTGGCTGCATGAACAATGCAGTGGTGACAAGTCCTTTGTGTGAAGTCAGAGCACAGACTATTCAGTTGAAAGTGGGGTTGTGTCCAAACCCCCCCCATCTTCCCAGTGATGACCCAACCAGGCACACCTAATCCCTCTATTGTGTGGCTGTCTGGAAGGAATAAACAAAGTCCACCTGCCAACTATACCCAGTCATGTGACCCAGGAGTAGGCTGGAGGCACCAAATAGATAGGGCAGGAAAATGGCAACTTTCTAAATGTACAGTAAGCAAGGGCATCCCAGTAACCCCTTGAGAGAGTGGGTAAATATAAACCAAATAACAAAAGGCTGACAAGCGGATAATTCAGACCCTAACTCATAAAACATAAATAGATTTGATCAATAATATATACATAGAGATATCTCTTAGTGGTGAGCATCAAAGTGATATAGAAGATAATTCAATACTCGGGTGCTCACAATAAAACAAATATTTTGTTACTTAAAAGTTCAAAAAAGAATCAAACAGAAATGAGGGGTTACACATCTTCCAGCATGCAACAGAATAATGACCAAAAATTGTCCCATCAGGTCAAAAGTACTGTTGGTCCACAAGAAGATGGTTCAACCAGGATCGAATCCGTTGATAACAACAATTTTTGCGTGCTGACAAAAGTCAAACTGGTTTCAAAGAAGCAAGTAGTGGACAGAAATCGACCTCTTTTATAATTAATATGCAAGACCATCCTTAGTACAATGTTAATAAACAAATACCCAGTATGTTTCACAATTTTGTATCATTTGTCTTTGAAATGTGCAGAAACTTGCACAAAGTAATTACTACTGGGCTTATTTTTATTTGAGCTTACCACAATCCTTTGTCTTGCAGTATCAATTTAACTTTGAAGAGGGTTCTGATCAATTAGAACACAAAACGCCGTCTTGTGGCTCCGTTCCTGAATACCGATTTATATCTGTGTTAAATTATTTTCTTTATCACTTTGAAGTTCAGTTTTAAGAGATATCTTTTTGTTTCTATTGTTGATCAAATCTATTTATATTTCATGAGCTAGGGTTTGAACAATCGGACTTTATCATTAAAGAGGATTTTAAATTACAATTTAGACCAAACATGAATTCTTTACCTGTTCCCAATCAAACATGAACACTTATTGAATGTAATAAGGCAATTAAATATTTTTCTATGAGAGAGTAAGGCCTCACAGTAATTAAATATGAATTAAGGAGTTTTCCACTGCCAGGACATGTAACGCTTAAAAGTACATCTCTAACCTTTTAATTACAATGCAACCTGCCCTATGGGCCACCTAGGGCCTTCTTTAGGGGTGAATTTTACGTACTAAAAGGGGACGTTAAGGTTTGGCAAAGGGGATATATTGCCAAGTCGAATTGGCAGTTTAAAACTGCCTGCAGGCTGCAATGGCAGGGCTGGGGCATGTTTTAAAGGGCTACTGAAGTGGATGGCACAAATAGTGCTGCATGCCCACTAGTAGCATTTAATTACCAACCCTGGGTATATGGTATACCACTTTACTAAGGACGTATAAGTAAACTAAATATGGCAGAAATATGTAAGCCACATTCTACCATGTTTTAGAGAGTAAACACACGCACTTTAGCATTGGCCAGCTGTGGTAAAAAGCACAGAGTCCTGAGGCCAACAAAAACGAATTCAGCAAAAAGGGGTGGCGTGAAGGCAAAAAGTCTGGGGGTGACCCTGCAGAGAGGGCTAAGTCCAACAAGTATGGTACACATTTAGTATGTTGATAATACCCAATTTTGAATTTAGAGTACTAGGACCAAATGTACTATAATACTGGCTGCAAATTGTGGTTGTAAGTTGCATACAGAGTTTTGATGCCAACTATTTTATTTTGTGAACTGGTCTATGTACAAATAGGTCAGTTTACCATATAATGAATTGCAATGGGATGGTGGGATGCAAGTGACAGCAGACCACCATCCCTGTCATTATTTTTTAAAGCAGTCCAATTTATTTAAAGGAACTTCGGTGAGAACAGGCCTTGATCTCTGGGCAACTGTCAATTTCCCCTTAAGCTGCCACCCGTGACCCAAAAGGGAAGGGGTCCAAAGGGAACCCCTTCCTCTTCATAAATCATTTAAGTCCCCCAACCTAGGAGTTAGTAACTGATAGATGATTTGCAACCAGAATTACTGTTGCAAACCATTAATACATAGGTTACACAAGTCACCCAATCACAATTTTTAAGGGGCTCCCCTAACACACCCCTTCAAAATTGTGATTCGGTAATGATTTTTAAACCCATTTTGTGCACAAATGGAAAGATGAATAAGCCTATAAGAATTGTTTTTGTGTGGGAAGGTGTCTATTCCTTCACCAAACAACACCTGCCTGTAACGCAGGCCCCCTTGCACTACGGTGCAAGAGTGCCTTCATTGGCGCTGGGCAGCACATGGTATAGCAGCTGCAGAAAAGGGTAGAAATGCTCCATGTCTGTGTAAATATCGAGCATTTCTGCTCTGTCCCTTTCAAGCAGTGCAGCTCAGCAGGTTCTCTTGCTGTGCCATGTTGCAGGAAATAACAGCACGTGTGCCCCTCAGATAAGGTTTAAATGGAGGCACTTGTTGTGATCTACTCCTGAGGGTGATGGGGACTTTAACACCCCTGTAGAACTGCATTCCCTCTATTTTAAGAAACCCTATTTAGAGATTTTCTGTGCATGTCAACTATTTCGTTATTAGGAATTTCACATGAAAGAAGGGCAGGGCTAGCGACTTGTAAATCTCCTAATCAAACATGGCTTTGGGCCTACCTCCAAGTGCATGCCTCTCCAATACCCCTGCAAGCTTTCCATTTAACAGGGGCAATTACCTGAGCAGGTCGTATTACACCATGGTTAGTGTAGTAAATTAGGGAAATAATTGAATCTGGTTGAGGATTGAAAGTGAACATAATCTTTTGTATCCACCTCTATAATTGAATGATGTTTTAAATAAATGTATAATGACCAGAAAGGGTTTTTTCCAACACAAGGTATGAAGAATATTAAAAGTAATAATAGGCGTAGAATAGAATGGTTTGATGAGGCTGTAACTGTAAGTAAATATATTTGATTGGTTAATTAAAACCATTGCAACATAAAACCGGAGAAAAATCATTATTTATTGTTTTATGTACAGTTAAAAACAATCATTTGTGCAAAATGGCAAAGGTGCCTTTTTTGAGATCAAGAATTCAGTTCTGTCTTATCAATAGTTTAAAAACAATCATTTATACAGTGAGAACAAAAGTGCATGTTTGAAGGCTATGCTCCCTGTAAACTGCGCGCGTGCACGCGCGAGCAGCCTTTCTACTTTGAGTGCTCAGACTCTCTCAAGGAGCGCGCTCTTCGTTCCTAGACTTGATAGAGATTAAAGGGAGGTGCGAAAACTCCCCTCTTCTCTTTTCGTGGCAGGCGCACCAGGAGGCCCAGCTAATGCATCAGTGACAAAAGAGGCTGTTTCTTTCATTTCAGTTCAGGGCGTTTTGTGAGGCGGGCAGCAGACAGTGTGAAATAAACATGTGTGATTGTGTTTCATATGGCAAAGAGAGGCTGAGCATGTAAAATTACTGCCGAAGCTGCTGACTTTGGAACTGGGAAAACATGTTCCAGTCTGATGTTCAGATAAAGCGCTCCAATACTTTCTGGTTGTGTTTGCTTCATAAAACTGCAATAACAAAAAAAGAAAATTCAGGATGTTTTTCAGTTCAGTTTCAAAAATCACTGTGAATAATTCCTTCAGCACACAATCTGATGTATAAGGTTAGGGCCAGTAGAATTATGCTGCAAGGAAGCACCAAATTATGCGGCAGGGTAGACTAAATTAAGGGGCAAAAAATAGCAAATCACGTGGCATAATGCAGTTACATTTTTGATTGTATTACTTCATTGTTTTGTCATTTTTACACATGCACAGATTTGACCTCATTACTTCTAGTTTAACAACCAAACGCAGAAATTACTGAAAGATGACCAGTTAATAATTGCTGAAGACTTTCCACTGCCTACAAACACATGTGGCCACATTTTTAGTAACCTTTGATCCCTCTGACCTAAAAACTATTTTTTTTGTCAAAATCTGCAGATTATGCAGCAGACGATGGATTATGTGGCAAGTACTGCAAATCCATAATTATGAGAAAAAGCCAACTCTGCAGAATCAAACATTTCTAGTGGCTCTGACTAAGGTGAAACGATTACACATTTTAATTTTTGAATTTTGAAAACACCTTACCATATTCTTACATGATTTGTGCTGCATGATTGACATGCCACATATCTTCAAGGCTCGGATTGTGCATGGGCTCTTAAGAGCTAGAGAGGACCCTTGGATCAGGTGTCCCTGTTAATTTGTTGGCTCGCCAACCTGAACCTTGCACCATAGTCAGAGCCCCAGGAATTATGCGGTGAGGAGGACAAAATTATGTGGCAAGGAAATGCAGATTATGTGGTGTAATGTGGCATATTTTGTGATAGTATTACTATAATATTTTGGCATTTTCACACATGCTAACACTGTCTGGGCAAATGTTGCACCTCATTAGTTCTAATTTAACATACAAATACAACAATTAGCAACAGAAAGGTGACCAGCTAACCTTTGGGAAGGGTCTTCCACTTCACAGCAATACAGTTATGCATGGTTATAGTACCTGTTGATCCATTCAAGCTAGAATCTAAATTATTGCATGTCTTCAGTGCATGCAGCCTTAGCTGCAGTGCATGGAGCACCTTTATTGCCGCACATAGAGAAAAATAATTAGAGGGAACATTGGTGGAAGATCAAGAATGCAGTTCATAGGTCAATAAGATTAGTATAAAACAGCCGGTGGATAAAACATTATTCGAATACCAGCCGGCCTGTAAATCTATCCCAGCCTTATGATGAAAAGAAGACTGGATTTAAAAGCATTATGCATATAAATAGGAGAAGTTAAAAAAGAGATAAAATACATTCTTCCCATACATATTGCAAGTCTAACCTGACCTCAGTTCTCAGTAAGTGAATGTAAAGGACTCATCAGGGTATAGTCCCAGCTGCAATGCTGATTCGTTGAGTATGAGCTCTTTTCCCCCACCCCTCCCAGGCTTCTGGCTTGTCCTCAGGATGTGTTTCTGTGAATTATTCTCCTTACAATTATGTTCAAATATCCCACAAGATGGCAGTTTAGCTGTAGGTCCTTTTGACAAAGCATGAGCAAGCAGCTGTTTCCCCAACCCCTCCTGGTCTTCCATTATATCCGAAGGATGTATTTATATCAATTAGTCTCTTTTCAACTGCGATCAGATATTTTACAAGGCGGCAGTTTATTTGTAGATCCTCTTTTGCCAAACATACCATGACCGCCTGCCTGCAAGTGCAAATGCCTTTGTGATTAAAAAGAGGGCATAATAGTGCTCTGCGTTTGCTCAAGAGTTCTTTAGATATGCATATTTGGTGAGGGATATCTTCTCTCTCATCTCCGCACAGACAGCAGCAAGGCTTTGCTGAAGTGAATTTTAAAGGTGGAAGATGGAGCAGTGAGGAAAGATTCCAAATGATAATGCAGATATTTCTCCTTAGTGGCTTTAGTAAACCCTGTGATTAGTTAGGGCTGAGGTGCCGCTTTGGAGTAGTTGTGAAGAACAAACCAACCAGGTGCTCTACCTGTCAGTGTTGCTTTGTCCTTTAACAGGGAGACTCGTTTGATGGTGTTATTGACCAGCGTTTGAAATTTCCATGTGTTTCTGACGCCTCCCACAGTCCCTGTAGGCCTAATTGCTCAATTGATTTGTAGAGATAGACCCTTGCAGGAAAATTTTCCCTGGTTGTCAGTTCAGCCTATAGATGAGCATTCAAGGTTCCTGGCTGCCGGCCTTTAATCTTTTGCCAGCAATTAATGTATGCACCTCTGCGAGCCAAACCCTGTTGATTCAGGCCAAACTCTAGTCTTATTTGAGCTGATGATGTATACTTAGTAAGACTGAAAATCATTCTAAATGCGCCATCTAGTATCCTGTCCAAAGTAGCCTTGTCTCTCTCCCTCATTGACTTGCTCCTATAAGTTATTGTTGGGATGAGCTTTGCCTGCATCACTTGAAGTAGTGGAGTAAAGCTAGAACTGACTGCCTTGTTCTTTAGATATTTTAGTGCCAATGCTAATGTATTTCCTCTCCAGATGTCCATTCTGAAAAGAAAAAGAGCCCTTGCTACTGTTGTCACATCTTGGCATTTGTACTCTTTAACAGTCTCCAGCAATTGTATGGCCAGATACCAATGAGGTGTGCCCTTTTAATTTCTTTGGTTCAAGATCATGATCTTAGTCTAGTCTAAATTGATGCTCGGGCCATTTTAATCCAAGTAGGCTTGAGTGGTATCTAGTAGATGATGTAGGCCTCCAGGAGTATGTCTTATGAGTACAAGTCATTGGCATAGAGTAAGTTCGAAAGGATAAGGCCTCCCATCTACGGGGCATGAGAATTACACCTGTCTAACCTTAATGTTAAGTCCGCCATAAAGAGGTTAAACAGGGTTGGAGCTAAGACATTATTCAGTTTGCGCCATAATTTACCCCTGTCAATATGATCAAAAACAGATCTATAATCTATAAAACAGAGATACAGGGGTAACTTGGCAGCTTTTGTGGCATTGATTAGTAAGGGAAGGGTTAGAATGTTAGTAGAAGTTCCAGTGTACTTGCAGAAACCTGTCTGATTAAGAGTGATGACCGCATTTTCGCTGGCACAAGATGTTAGCTCCTCTAAGATAAGTCCGGCAAAATATTTGGCATCATTATCATTAAGGGCTACTAATCTATCATTTTTGTGCTGTTCTTGTCTCGGTGTTTATAGATTGGTGAGATGATTGAGCCCCTCCACGAAGCTGGGATTACCTCTTCTCGTAGAATTTCCTGGAAGACCAGCTCCAGGGCTTCTGCCTAGTGAGACTGTTCTAATTTGAATATGGCAGGGAGTATGCCATTAGAGCCTGGTGCCCACTCCTGTCTTTATATGAATATCCTTCTTGTGATGAGTCGACCTGGGATTGCGATCATAGATGTTACAAGATTGCTGTGTGATTCGTGAGTTCATACCTCTTCAACTGCTCCTACAGTGTTGTTCATTTTCGGAACAATGTTCAAATGTTCCCACAAAAACCTCACCTAGGTCTCCTCCGTTAAGTACGAGCTGACTCTGCAAACAGTGGGATTTTGGAACATGTTGATCGTGCACCAGAAACATCTGCTATTATTGCTCTTCACATCATAGAAAAGCTTGGCCCAGAGCGTTTCTTCCTCCTCTTTTTTTAAGGACCAGGTTAGCTTTTTCCGGTCCACTTTAATATGTCTCAGCTCCCTTTGCAAGTTGACATCCGACGCATGTAAACGGAGATTCCGTACTGTTTTGTTTATTGATTTCTTGAAAAAACTAATTTGCACTTTCTGAGCATTGGTAGGGCTCCCCTGACGAGGCCCTTCCTGTGTCATAGGTCTAAGCTCCACCAAAGTTGCATGAACTTCACCTAATGCCTTTGTGAATCTTTCCCAACCAGCAATTGGATTCATACTTGGCGTTTGTTGTTCTTGTAATAGGATCTTTGCTGATGCCAGCAGATTTTCCAAGTGCCAGTATTAGACTTGGCATCTTTTGGCGTGTTTCCCCTGACTTTTTGCTTTCTGACCTCCCGGTTTTTACTCTGTTTTTGCTGGTTTAGTGTCTCTGCGCACTTTCCCACTGCTGTTCAGTGTTAAAGTGCAAGTGCTCCTGTTGTAAATTGTCATTATGGATTGGTGTTTCCATGATTGGCTGATTTGATTTAATAATCAGTCCCTAGTACAGTGCACCGTGTGTGCTCAGGGCCTGTAAATCAAATGCTGCTAGTGGGCTTGCAGCACTAGTTGTGCCACCCACACAAGCAGCCTGTAAATGTAACTCTGGCCTGCCATTGCAGAGCCTGTGGGCAGTCTGGTACTGCCATGTCGACTTGGCAAGAGTACCCGCTTGCCAGGCCCTAACCTTCCATTTTCTTACATATCAGTCACCCCTAAGGTAGGCCCAAGGTACACCTGTGGGCAGGGTGCAGTGTACGTGAAAGGTAGGACATGCCCTTGTGTGTGTGTAATGTCCTGATAGTGAGTTACTGAACTCAGAATCGAAAGATGCATCTTTTAGCAAAGGTTATTTTTACATTCTGTGTTTGAAAATACCACTTTTAGAAAGTAGGTATTTTCTGGCTTAGCCATCCAGGATGCCTCTGCTGGGTTTGTGAATTGACTGTCTGGCTTTGGATGACAGGGGCTGGGGAGGAGCAGTGGCTCAAGAGAGTCTAGATGGGTCAGAGATGGGCTGAATAGACCTGGGCTGCGTTTAGAGTAAGGGGAGGAGATTTCCTTTCACCTGAATGGGCCTGGTCTGACTCTGACAATGCTGTCTCCACCTCCTGCCAGGAAGCTGCACCAGAGAGGACAGAACTGGTTCTAGCTGGGCACAGACACTCTCTGTCTCCAGAGAACAAAGGATTTTGGGCTATAAAAAGTGGGGGCCAAACCCCTAAACTTTAGAACTCTTTTGGAACCAAGAAGACTGCCAAGAAGAAGAGCTGGAGAAGCTGTGAGGAGGGACTACCACTGTGCGCTTTGCTGTGTTGGCCTGCAGTGGCTGCTTCTGTCTTGGGAGGTGAAAGGACTGGACTGAACTTTCTGCAATTTCTTTTTGTGAGTTTCTCCAAGGACTTGAGGAAGAGCTTGCCCCCTGTTCAAGAAGTCTCAGGAACAGCAAAGACTGCAAGTTCTTCTGCCATCAGTACTGGGGACTGTGTGCTTTGTGCTGCAACAGAAGAAAAGCAACTCAACGCTGTCTACGTCACCGCTGCTGTCTCCGTGTCCTGAAGGCACCGCAGAGGGCACTGCCACAACGCCGCACCGCAACCCTGGTCTCACCGACGACGCCACCTGATGCCGTCACTGAGCTGCTGCTTGCACCATGACCTGTGGGCACCGCACTCCGTACCTCCTCACTTCACGCCGTCGCCCTGGAATCTCTGACGACGACGCTTCACGCCAACATCAATGCCGCTGCATGCACCGTGGTTCGAGGGCACCGCTCGTAAGTTACCCGATGCACCATCCTCATCCCGCACTGCAGCCTTGGCCTACCGACGCCAGCGCCATCGACTCCAGTTCATCAGCCGACGACAGCACTTCAGCAATGACGACGCCGCTGCTTGCACCGTGACCTGCCAGCACTGCGACGAACACCTCATCACTTCGCACCGCAGCCCTGGTCTCACTGATGCCACTGGATGACTGTCCCCGAGCCACTGCCTGCACCGCGACCTGAGGGCACCGCACGACGCACCGCTGCACTTCGCACCGCAGCACCCGACGCCTGCCGACGCCGGTGCTCCTGACTTCAACCGCGAGGAGTTCAATCTGCAAAGCGTGTGACTTCAAGGGCCCAACGACTCCTGCACCTACCTCCGGAAACGACGCCTGCGGACGCTGTGCTTTTGGAGCTCAATGAGAGGTCGCCAATGCCCTGCATTTCTAAAGGTACTGTTTTGCGGGTCTTCCCGACACCGTAGCTGGCCCGCAACACCGCGGTCAGCCACAACTGTTTGGATTTGTTGTTCACGAAGCCGTGATAGCCCCAGACGGAGCTATCAACTTCAAGGAACTTCATTTCAGGTCTATTTTGATTACTGAAGATTTCTAAGTACTGTATTGTGGATGTTAATCGTTTTGGTCTTGTTTTAAGTATATAAAAATATTGGATATTTTTCTAAACTGGTGTGGTGTCCTTTTGTAGTGCTTTCACTGTGTTACTGTTGGTGTGCAAATGCTTTACACACTGCCTCTAAGATAAGCCTGACTGCTCGTGCCAAGCTATCAAGGGGGTGAGCAGGGGTTATTTTAGGAGTGTAACTCCCTTATCCTGACTAGAAGGAAGGGTCCCTACTTGGACAAGGTGCAAACCATTGCCAACTAGAGACCCCCATTTTAACAGCCGGTTTTAACATTTCATTCTTTTATTGTTCACTGTTTAGAAAAAGTGAGGAGCTTCTAGTGGCTGAGGTGGCATTAAAACTCATGCTATAAGTGTGATTTCTTGTGGGAAATGATCACTATTGTCCTTCTCTCCTAAGTGGTAGGCAGCTATTTTGCAGAATAAATGGAGACTTACAAAGGTTTATTCTATTGTTGTACATGCTGTTGCTGTGTGAACTGTTACCACTGGCGGGTAATTGCCGGGGAACCAGACGTTCAAGGCATGAAAACTGAGATGTACAAGATCCCCCAGCAGTTTCTTAGCTGATTTATACTGCCTTCCCTTTTTATTGCCTGCCTGGGGCAGGATGTGCCACAGAAGTGAATTGATTTGCCAAAAACTCATCATCCATGTTGTTCCCAGCAGGTGCAAATTAAAGTGCCCCGTAAATATGACGTTATATGTTTGCTCCTCTTCCAGAAGCCTTGTCACCATGCATACCAGTAAGTTGGCTCACTGGGCCTTGTCTCTTGGGTGCAAATATACATTTATTATAACCAGCTGCTTGTCTTTGTTTTCACTTTTGACTGCCACTCTGACGGCGTGTATCGCATTTGTCAAAGAAGACTTTGAGTCCAGTTCATTGACGATGTTAATACTTGCTATTGAAGAATATATTGTGAGGCCTCCTTTGGGATGGCCAAATCTGGCCCCTTTACTGGCAGGAAGGTGGTAAGACATAAAGCCCTGCAGATGAAGTGGCTGATCCATCCACGTCTCCTGTAAGAGAGTAAGATCAAAAGATTTGAGGTAGAGCAGTAGCTGGGGGTCTGATGTTTTGTTTCCCAGGCCATTTATAGTCCAAGAGCATAGAACATCCTTGTAGGTTTGTAAATGGTTGCTGCTGTATTAGGGCTTGGTGCTTCAGCTGTTTATTGCACTTTCAGACCAGACCCAATCTTGAGTAACTGAGGCTCCTGTCGCATTGGGTATGGTGAATGGGAGCAATTCTGGTCATGTGCACAGGGGATACACTCCGGGCACCTTTTAGCACAGAATAGGTGCACTTCTTAGAGTGGCCGTGACTGGACCCTGAATGTTCTTGGCTCCTGACTTAGAGTAGCTCGATGCAGCCCGGGTTGAGAAATGGCAGCAGCTTAATTCCCCAGTGTCTAAATTGCTCTTGTTCATTCACGACCCTCCTAGCTGTGCCCAGCGATGCCCAGGCAGCTTTTGATGCCTTGTTGCCTAGATGGGTATTATAATCACATATTCTATGGATATAGGATCAGATGAGTTTAGATCCTCCAGCCTATTAATGGCTGTTAATAGCCGTAAAATGTTCCCCCTATTTAGAATGTCACCATGACCTTTGGACTTATATTCGGGTGAAAAGAGGGTGGTACTTGTTTCTACCTGGTCCCGCAGTGTGTTAGACACATTTTGTTTTTGGATGTTCAGGTGGAAGTCTGGTGGTATCAATAAAGCGGCCTGATTAAGTATGCATTGGATATTGGGGCTAGCAATATATCCCCTGATATTAAAGATAATGGTAGGCCCCCTCGAGATATTTGGAATGATTGTATCACTGAATCAACTTCAGTTTTTACTATTGTGTTAATACTTGTTCTAAGTGCTACTTCAAATGGGACCCCTGGTGCCCTGTGGCCAGGGTTTAGGTCGGTGGCCCCCTATGAGATAACCGCCTCATGCGGTGTACTGTGCCTGCCATGCTGCCTGCGAGGATGAGAGGACGTATCCCCTGCTGTGATTGCTTCATGGATTGAAGAGTATTTGGCACTGTGTCCCGTGATGGGTCTCCTCTAGTAGATGCCACTTTATCTTCGATACCCCCAATGCTTGTGTCCAGAGAGGCTTTGGCTGGTTATCACTTAGAGACGGACTTCTGGATGTTTGGGTTGTAGAGCCTGTTCAAGAATAGGTTATTATGTCGGCCTTCCTTTTTCTGCCTTTCCCTCTTTGTTTCTGTCGTGACTGCAGGTCTGAGGGTGCAGTTGGTTGAGCTTCTTCGTTCGGGGCTTGGGATAGCCACCTTGATGCTGAGTGAGCCCGTGAGGGGGAAGCCAACTGCACCAGAGACGCAAGCTCTTTGCTTCCTGCATTGGGGAGAAAATTCTTCCCTTGAGGCTGATTATTTTTCATACTACGTCCTCCCACTTGAGCTTCCTGCACAGTTGAGTCAGATATGGAAATAAATGCCTCTATCCCCAAGGGTGGGACACCCTGAGAAGCAGCCATTGGAAGTTTTGGCGATGTCTTTATATCCGTCAGAAGGTAATCAAACATAGACGGCAGAGTTGATAATTTCTCCACAATTGGGACACAAGTACTGCTTATTTGTGTTAACTGTGTGTCAGTTTGAGCCTGCTTAATAAGATTATTTAAATCAGCAAGTTTCCCATCGATATTGGAAAAAATAACTACCCAAGAATTGGGGAGTGAGAGTTGAATGTCTATTTTATCTGATTTGTACTGTAAAGTGTTAACTGATAATTGTATGGCATTCATTACTGATGTCCATATGATATCCGTCTCGTGTTGTTTCTCCCGTCTGAAATCGCTTTAAGGTGTCAGACTGTTTTTCTTCAGACAAGGATTTGGTGTGTTTTAGGCTACCAATTCTTCCCATTCTTGCGTTGTGAGGTAGGAGATGTCTTAGTGTGAGGTCTGAGTGTCGGACTTACTTTGGGACGGATTGTTGTTGGTGCTAATGAGAGTAGCCCAGCTTGGGCCATGAAGGGCTACCGTGTAATGTAAATTGTCATTACTACTGAGAAAAAATGTTTGGGGCTGGAATGCAAAGTAACAGCGTCAGAGAGCTTTGCTATGAGAGTTGAAGGCTCCTTATTTAGTTTCCTATTGTCGTGCAACGTAAGCTCATTTCCCACTGGCAACTTAGTGGGTTTCCCACTTATTGTTGTGCTGCATGTGATGATAGGAGCATCAGCTGATAAGGCCATTGTTGGTTCCCAAACCACTGATGAAAGTCCCCCATTGGGTTGGGCTCCTACTGCCTCAATTACATCGAATTGCCCTTCCTTGATTGGACTTTTGTTTCTCGCCCTAGTAGGCATCCCCTCCTTGCCATTGATTTCCTCACTGAGTTCTGCTTTAGCATCAAGCACAGCTACATCTTCGAGGTTCACCTTATTCAATTTCCTTGTAGGCAGTGCCTTTCCTGCATGCTCACTGTTTCCAACAAAATCCATTGCAGTGGCTGCTTTGTTTTCTCTCGGTCTTATGAGCCCTTCACAAACCACATAGAGTGGTTCGCAACCACTGGTTGTAGTGGTGATGGAACCCTATTTATCCAATCATTACTTGAGCAAAGTACTGATCCAGCATCCATTAGAAAGGAGAATTTGGTGTATATCTTTGGCTGATAGCTTAATATTACAGTCGTTCGTGCTGTCTTGGGGCTGACTTTTGAGGAGTTGGGGCAATATGATCCTCCTCTACATTAGACTTTTTTTGTTAGTGCCGCATATCTCCTGGTGCAAAAACAACAGTTGATGGACAGAATGCAGAACAATGTCATACATTCACCCCAGTACAGAGATCTGGGCCTAAATCCATCGTTTTTTTGCTCACCATGCCATTCCAGTTTGAACCCAGCCATATGCAAATCAGTCTTGACCCTGTGCCTCATGGGAACAGTCCAGCCCGAACTGCCAAGCCAGGTCCTCCCTGGACTGGAAACAAGCATCCTAGGACCGGTTTCGGGGTTTCACCCCTCTTCAGCCAGGATAGCTTGATTCCAGTGGCATGGAGAGCACGGGACCCACGTCTGGGCATAACCGTCCCACTCGGGGTGACAAATGCAAAAACAACAGTTGATGGACAGAATGCAGAACAATGTCATACATTCACCCCAGTACAGAGATCTGGGCCTAAATCTATCGTTTTTTTGCTCACCATGCCATTCCAGTTTGAACCCAGCCATATGCAAATCAGTCTTGACCCTGTGCCTCATGGGAACAGTCCAGCCCGAACTGCCAAGCCAGGTCCTCCCTGGACTGGAAACAAGCATCCTAGGACCGGTTTCGGGGTTTCACCCTCTTCAGCCAGGATAGCTTGATTCCAGTGGCATGGAGAGCACGGGACCCACGTCTGGGCATACCCGTCCCACTCGGGGTGACAAATGCAAAAACAACAGTTGATGGACAGAATGCAGAGCAATGTCATACATTCACCCCAGTACAGAGATCTGGGCCTAAATCCATCGTTTCTCCTGGTGGCTTCTTTTTCTTTTGTTAGCTTCTGAGGAGGCCTGGTGCCTTACTCTCCCCGATCTCATTTTGCCCAATCCGTATCCTCCTATGCAAGGTTTAACTTTTAATGAGTGATTTCCAAGTTTCTGTGTGCTCAAAGCCCAGGTGAGCAGCTATGTCCGCTAACCATTCCGAAAAAAGTTGATGACAATAGGGCTTGCTAAAGCTGTAGTGACAAAAGGACTGACAGTAGGGCAGAGGTCTAGGCATGTATGGTAAGAGGATCCTGGCATTGACAATGCTAATTGCCAGTAGTTGCTAAAAGTTGTCACCAGTGATAAGTTGTAATTTGTGTTTATGTTCTGGCAAGGTTGAAACAACCAGGCAGGTCATGTATAAGCAGGTGTTGTTTCTCCAAGTAGGTCTGCCCCCTACTGGCCGCTGACTGTAATCAATCGGGATTCAAGGTTAAGATGGTCCCTTCAGTTTGCCCCCATTATTGCCATTTGGTCTGAACAGTTCTGCCTCCTGCACAGTGATTTAATGCACAATTCTTCTGCCGATAGGACCCCTATCCAATGGCATGCTGGTGAAGCAGCTGCAGAGTCTGTGAAGCACTGCGGGGGTGCAGCGTAAGTCAGGGAGAAGCGGGGCAGCAAGCTGCACCACAGCCTAGATTAGCCGCTTCGGCCACTCACCGCTATCTCCCTCTAGCCATGGGTGCCTTAGTGGCAGCTGCGCTAGATCACTCCCCTGCTCACAGCCTCAAGCACCCGAACCAGTCCTGCTGCTCCCGCAGTTTCTGCATCCAGCTCACCTCCTCACCGCCGTGCAGTGACCCTGCCAGAGCCGACCTGGAGTGTAGGGCCGCAAGATGAGATGGCCGGGTGGCCAGATCAAGAGAGACTTGGCCCTCCTAAATGTGGCTTTTGCGGCTTTTTCTGTGCCAGCCGAGGCCCAGCCCTCAACCGGGGGCAACAACGACTGGCCAGGCGGTGGCGAGGAGTCAGGAGCCAAGAAGGCAAAGAGAAGTGAGGCGAGATGCGGGTAAGGGGGCCGAGCAGCAGGTCAGCTCCGGCAACTCCCACTGCAGAAGCAGCAGCTCCAGCGCGGCTCTGTCAGCGTTACAGCATAACAGCATCACTAGTTACTGATGAGGCTGTATTTCAGAAATAACCTGCTTAAACCCAGCATACGATTTAAAAATTTTAAACACTCTAGATCTGGTTACTGTAAATAAAGACCCAAAGATCCATTTAGTTCACTATTTCTGTATGTTATAAATTGTGGGTACGAAAATGTCTAAACTGGCTAGAGTGGTTATTTAGAAATCAGGAGGGTGGTCTGGCGCTGAATCTTGACCCTCCTAAAAAAAGTCTAATTATTTTAGTTAAGTCACAATAAATGAATGCAGGAAACATCCTTCGCCTTTTTCAGATCAGACAATACAGCAATAATAATATTTTTTTAAATCATTGCACCATGCCTAAACTGAAAAACCATGAGCAAAGTGGAATTGTTTCAATATTTTTGTAAGCTAAATAAAGTGGATGCTAATATTCTATGTATTGGCAATGAATGTGTTATTGGGAATGCTGATTGGCCAAGGAAAAGGGATCAATCACAATGTATTACTATCGAGGAATTAAAATAGCTTTAATTAGCCCAAAATATAATTATACTACTGAATAGCGACAACATCAATAATGTTGCATACTAATATTGAGAACAGAATATTGAGTGAAAATATCGAAGGGTGACTGCATAAAGGGAAGTATAGATTTACTATTCCTATCTCCACATCTGCGTACCTTGGAGATATAGGTACCGCATAGATACATATTTGTGGAGTTAGGTATATAAAACCTAAACTTACTTACCTGTTGATATTTTATTTATAACATTCAGTCCTCCATATTCTGGTCCATATTCACTTATTTTGTTGCTTTTTTTTATTGATCTTTGAGCATGACACTGGTATCAATACATATTGAAAAACTTACAATGGAACAAATTCCTTTGTCTTGGAAGAAGTTTCAATTTTCAAAGAAGGAGAAAGACTATTACCAACAATCTAAAAACAGCATTCTATAGTTCGAACTGAGTCCTAATGTGTAAGGTTTTGTTGATGGCAGTTACTGATCAAGTTTAAATAAGAAAGGAAATACAGGTGTGTTAGGTTGTGGCACTTTCATCCCTTATTTTTTGCTCTATAGTTCTAAAGTAAAGAAAGGGTGTTAATCCAACACAGTTCCCCCATTGTCTGCAGAATTATATCTTTAAGCGTGAAGAGGACCGAATCAGTACCCTCTGAACTATTATTGTGAAACCAAAATACATAAAAAAGAATGTAACAATATTTAGGATAATATCCACTACATGAACTTGTATTTGGTGAGGTCCCAAAAAATGTAAAAAAGAAGACTTATGCAGTCAAACAATGGAGGGTAAGCATCAGGTGAATAATTTGATAATGATATGAACTAAGTATAGTCAATAACAGTTTTAAGCTGAAAAAGATCCATTTGGATGTCAGGTTTTCAAGGCATAGAATTGTCAGCATATGACGGTTGGCGAATTTAAATCCATTGGGAATGCAAGCACGAAAAAACGGTTTGTTACCCCACCAAATATATGTTACATACTGGATATTACCCTAAATGCTATTTCACATTTTATGCGTCCTTTGGCAGTGCTTCTACCATTTTCACTCCGATAAGAGATTGATTAGGGTCATTTTTATTCTGTATTCAGGAAACAAGTCAATGGTACAATATGATTCCCAAGGTGAACTGACAGAATACTTTTGATTTTGAAAACGTGTCTAACAGAGGTGCTTGTAAGACTCCACTCTATGTAATTTTATTATAAATGAGTTCTACCAGGCAGTTAAAGACATTAAACGTGAAGGCATCCCAGTCCCTTGCCCACTATACTCAGATGGTTCAGTGTTAATATGTAAGTGCCCAGATCTTATCTAATAAATCATATGTTTAGGGAACACTTGGATATAAATTGAGTCATCACACCATTTTTTCACTTTAGGGTCTTATTTGACCAAAAACAGATAATAGTACATTGTATTGTATAGCGATCTAGTGTTGCACAAAATTAAATTATATATGGATCAAATGGCAGCCTAGATTATGTGAAACCCTTACATTAAATTTCATATATGTATCTTTCCACTGGCCAGTTTTACGCCAAGGTGATCTCCAACAAGTCTACATTTTATATGCGTAATGTAAACGAGATTGCAGATGCAAATCATTTAGTTGTTATATGCCTTTACTATACAAGGTTAAGCAATATGCGGCTTAACCCTACTTTGAAATAAATGAATGTAACAGTAGGGAAATAAGTCTTGTTTTTATGAATAAAAACTGAGTTCCCACATATCCAGTTTAGCACTGCCAACTATATATTTAGGAATTGGCAGCAAAGGAGAAGATAGCTTTCATAACTATTTTTTAAGTTTAAGAGACTTTATTTGCAAGAAAATAAGTACAATAGAATACAAAACAAGATAAAATCATACATATAAGTGAATAAGTAAGAAAAAATGCAAGAAAAAAGGGGGGAGGGAGGGGAGAAAAGAGACAATCATCAAGTGCTAACAAGCCTTATAATCCCATTTCAATGAAATAACGTCCAATTAAAGAATAAGAAAAAATGCAAGGAAAAAACAATAATTAGTATATGCACAAATAGATATATGATATGAAATACAATCATGGAGGTTTGGGAACTTCCTCAATTCGTGGATTATGGGAGGAGGCATTCATGGCAGAGGTGTCTAGAAAGGTAGTTATAGGCTGCCAAAGGGTGTCACGTTTAATTGCAAGGCAAATGGGAGAGAGATATGCCCTGTCTAATCTATGGTTGTAACAAACCGCATACCACGAGGCGCGGTAAGATATATTAGCTGAGTTCTTCCATTCCCTTGTGATTTGTTGAAAAGCAACGGCCAGAAGAAGGTCTAATATGGAAATATTGGATAACTGGGAGTCCCAATCATCGGAAATACTGCCTAAGAAAATGTTAACAAATGTAAGGGGGACTTGTGTATGAAAGATAGCATTTATTTGCCCGAAACTTGTGTCCAAAAAGTAAAAACATTTTGGCAATCAAATAACATGTGTCGTAAATCAGCATGGTCAGAAGAACAAGACCAACAGGAAGGAGGGAGGGATTGATTTATCTTGTGTAATAAAGCAGGAGTAAAAAGAAGTCTATTATATACATAAAATAATGTTTGAGTGGTATTGGCTGCTCTGGAAGATCGTCGTATTTTTAACCAAATCTTGTTCCAAATGGGAATAGAGTAAGAAGATTGGAGATCTGTTTCCCAGAGTAATTTCACTTCTGTTTTCGCTTTAGTAGATGGTTGAGGAAGGAAATGCTTATACAATTGAGAAGCAGAGGGGGTAGATTCCAAAAGCGCAGGTAAAGCAGAAGGGGTAGTAGAAGATACATGGGAAGTTAGGAGAGAAGTATACGTAGCGTGAATCGTTGTGATTAAAGAGTTGAATTTGAATTCCCAGGAAGAGGGTAATGAAAATTTAGTTTGTGCGGTGGCAAACGAGATACAGACATTATCTTGAAAGACTTGAGAAACCCAATGAAGACCCTTTGCATGCCAATCTTTCCAAAAAAGAGTTTTGTTGTGAATTCGAATATTACAGTTGTACCAAATGGAGGAGTGAAGGAATTGATCTCTGGGGGAGTTGTGAGAGACGAAAATAGGTTGGAAGTTTTTAGAAATGGTATTGAAAATAGGAAGAGTCAAGGATAAAGGTCTACTTGTAAAGGATAGAAATTCTCTGAGGGAAAAAGGATGTAAAAAGGATTTTTCAATGGAGACCCATAATGGTAAAGCTGAAAGATCACCTTCCTGTAAAAGAGAAGCAGATTGTTTGAGGAAAAATGCGGTATGATAAGAGTGAAAGTCCGGAAAGTTAACACCTCCCATAAATTTGGGTCTTTTAAGTTTCTGAAGAGACATACGTGGTTTTTTATTGTTCCATAAAAATTTGGATAAAATTGAATAAATTAATTTATATTGAGAAAGAGGAATATTTATAGGAAAATTAGAGATATAAAAGAGAATTACTGGGACCAACATCATTTTTATTACATCCAAACGGCCCCACCAGGACAAGAACAAAGGATTCCATCTGGAAGTGAGGTTTTTCAATGTTAATGTTAATGTCAATGTTATTCTTTTAAATTCAAGGATACAGTTTCTTTAATAGTAGACATAAACCATAAGCCAAGATACTTAATCTTGTCAGGTTTCCAACGGAAGTTTGAGGAAATATAGTCAGCATGGAAACACAGTTTATTTAAAGGAAGGATTTCACATTTGTCAAAATTTAATTTGTATCCTGAAACCGAAGCAAAAAGTTGTACCTCCGATAGGAAGGCAGGAAGAGAAACCTGAGGATGTGAAAGAAAAAGCAAAATATCGTCGGCGTAAACAGAGGCTTTGACATGTTTTGTACCATATTGAAAGCCCGAAATTTGAGAATTCATACGGATCCTTATCAAAAACGGTTCAAGGGCGAGAATGAAAAGGAGAGGAGAAAGAGGGCATCCTTGACGAACACCACGGTATAAGGAAAAGGAAGGAGAGAAAAGACCATTGACTAAAATAGATGACGTGGGGGACGAATATAAAAGAGAGACATAATCAATAAACGTATTGCCAAAACCAAACCAGGAAAGAGTAGAGAAAGTAAAGGGCCAACTCATGCGATTGAATGCTTTTTCAGCATCTAGGGAGATAGCTGCTAAAGAATGTTTATAAGCTTTGGATTTACTAAGGACATTAAAAAATAATTTAATATTATCCGCAATATGGCGACCCTTGATAAAACCACATTGTTCCCCACCAATTAACTGAGGTAGTAAGGATTCCAAACGGAGGGCTAAGAGTTTTGCAAAAATCTTATAATCTAAATTAATCAAAGAAATGGGTCTATAATTTTTACACAATAAGGGGTCTTTGTTTTCTTTGGGAAGAAGACAAATGAGAGCGTCCTGAAAAGAGCCGCCGGAAGATTTAGAAGATATGAAGAAAAGAAAAAGCTGATGTAATTTAGGAAGAAGTAACTGAGAAAAGTGAGAATAAAACTCAATGGTAAAACCATCAGGGCCCGGCGCTTTATCGTGTTTAATTGCTCGAATTGCAGTAAGAATATCCTGTGTTTGAATTTCTTTATCTAATGAAGAAAAGTCAACATTAAGGTGTGAAGGAGGAGCAATGGAAGATAAATACCGATGGATGGTGTCTTGGGAAGTGGAGGAATCAGGTGTATAAAGGTCCTGATGGAAGCGGGTAAATTCTGCTAAAATGTCATCATTTTTGTAAAGCATGCAATTGGAGGAAGTAAGAATCGAATTAATTTTGGATCTTTCTTATTTTATTTTAAGATAATTGGCTAAAAGTTTTCCCGATTTATTTTGACCACCATAGTATTTCGCAGAGGCTTTAAGTAAAAATGAGTTTGCATTGTCAGTGGATAATTTATTAAAAGTGAATTTAAGTTTAATGAGATCTTCCAGAGAGGTTTTGGAGTTTGTAAGATAATAGGAATGTTCTAATTGTTTAATACGTGTAGTAAGGGAATTCAGAGTAGCTAGAGATGATTTCTTTTTACGGGACACAAAAGATATGATAAAATCTCTCGAGGCAGCTTTAAAAGCATCCCATATAATTTGTGGAGAATTATGAGAAGGTTCATTTTCAAGAAAAAAGGTATGAGCAAAAGATTCAAAAGATTGGGAGAAATTATGATCTAATAGAAGGGAATTGTTAAATCTCCATCGTCTAATACCAAGAAGTGGAGGAAGGAGGTCCATATTTAAAAATACTGGAGCATGGTCCGAAATAAGGATAGGGCCAATCTCTGATTAAGTAATATGCTGTGCAAGGGGTTGAGAAAGAAGTAAATAATCTAATCTGGATTGGGAACCATGAGCTGGGGAGAAGAAAGTATATTCTAAAAAAGTGGGGTTGCAAAGTCGCCATGCATCTACTAAAGACCGTTGTGTAATGTTGAAAGTGAATTGAGTATGCATAGGGGAGGGAATAAATTTAGTTTTAGACTTGCGATCCAAGATAGGATCAATCACCATGTTACAATCACCGCCCACCAATAGATAATCATCTTTATAGGTCATCAATTTGGACAAAATTGCCGGCCAGAACGTATTGTCAGGAGAGGTAGGGGCATAAAGATTGAATAGAGTAATAGGAATTTTATTAACTAAAAGGAAAACACAAACCCATCTGCCTTGATCATCAGAATCTTGTGAGAGCACTTGAATATCTAAACGTTTGTGACACAAAATAGCGACACCATTACGTTTCCCATCACCTGGAGAAGCAAAAATATGGTTAACCCATTGCCGTTTAAGTTTAGCAATTTCCTTGTCGACAATGTGAATTTCTTCAATCAAGGCAATATCGCATTTTGAATTGGAAAGATATGTTAATATTCTTTGACGTTTTATGGGAGAGCCCAAACCTCTAACATTCCATGATACAATACGTAAAGTCATCTAAAATAGAAGAAACATGCTAAACAAAATGAGCTGAAGAAGAAAAAGAAGATGAAAGAGAAGATGTGATCATAAAGGAGAAGAGCATTAAAATGAGGCGTAAAGGAGAAGGAAAAGGGTGAGGTCCATAATAGAGAAAATGAAAGGATTGTCGAGAAAGGAGTGAGTAAGAGGAAAGAAAAAGAAAGGAAGAAAAGTAGAGAGGAAGAGGAGAGGAAACAAACACTGAATATACATAGAATAAGACAAAAAAACTCAAAAAAGACATACCAAAACAGGGGTGGTGAAGCCACATGAGGAAGATGACAACTGACCAGACATCTCAGGGCAAGGTCAGGGGGGAGGACACTCCATCCAAACGAGACCAACAATCACAAGGATCAAATAAACAGGATACTGCACCTAATAGTGACAAAAGAGACAAGAGAACAAGGAACCATAAAAAGCACAATTTGAACTTGAAGCAACTAATGCCAAATCAAAGGAGAAGCAATATAAACAGCAATTTCAAGAGAAAACTATGCATCAAAACATCAAAAGTTGAAGACTCTGGAAACGTCCAGGTTCTCTTTTTAACATTTGTCGATGAAGCATTACTATAGAAGAAGTATAAGGGATATTGCAAAAGAAGAGAAGTTATGCATTATAACATCAGGGGTTAGATACTCTGGAAACGTCCATGTCCTCCTCTCTACATTTATCGATGAAGCGTTGCAGCAAAGCCGGATCTTCAAAATTCGTTGTCTTGTTTTTGTAAGTTACTTTGAACAGACAAGGGTGAAATAGGCCAAATCTAGCGTTAAGGTTTCGCAATGCCGGTGTCATATCTAGAAATTTCTTTCTTTTGTCTGCAGTTTCTTTCGCATAGTCCTGGGAAAAGAAGAGGTTGGAGCCCTGCCAGGATATTCGGCCTTTAGTCTTGGCTGCTTGCAATACTTTTAACAAATCAGTATATTCTAAAAAGTACATAATAACACCTCTTGGTTTTGTAGAAGAAGCTGGAGAACGTGGAAAGTATCCCAAGCGGTGTGCTCTCTGGATGTTGAGAGTTGGAGACTCAGGAATACCCAGAATATTTGGAAGGAAAGATTTGAAAAATGCTATAGGATCTGAACCCTCTTGGCCCTCTACCAGACCGTATAATCGCAGATTGTTACGTCAATTACGGTTTTCAAGGTTTTCAATTTGTTTTTTAAGAGATGAGATTTCCATTTGCATGGTGGGAATCTGGGATAACCCAACTTGAAGAGAATCAACACGCTGCTCCACTTGTACAATTTTGTTTTCTGTGTGTGACCATTTATCCTCCAAAGCTTGTAAACGATTATTAGTTTCCTCCATATATGGACGAAGAGCACGAATTTCTACCAAAAGTAGATCTAGAGAAGTAGGAGGAGGAGAGTTGGCAGGAGATGGAGGATCTTTTTTAACACGTTTGCCAGAGGAAAGATTGGAGGAAACCGCTGATTTGAGTGAAGATTTCGTCATTGGGAGCGGAATATTGGAAGGCGATGAAGAAGGACCCACTGAGAGGGATACATTATTGGTAGAGTTCTCTTCCATACTGGACTGAAGGATAGTAAAAGGATTATAGTCCTCAAGGGGAGATGATGAAGCAGACAATTGCGTGGAACGCCTCACTGGTTTTGTTCTCCCCATAAAACATACATCGCATGCACAGAAAAAGAATGATTATAGTAGTCGGGAGAGATTAGTGGACTTCGTGAGAGAAAAAATACTGTGTATGATATACGCTGGGAACAAGAGGGTGAAAGCTTGAAAAACACTTCCTATATAAAAAATGAAGCAGGGAAAGTCATTGAAAATTATGTCGAAGACATTCCGTCAATGAGACGAATGAAAAGAGTATTCAACAAAAATAGCAAGGTTGCAGTAAGAGCACGGCTTCTGTCAGGCAAAAATAATACGTTGGACGCGAGACCTGTGAGGAGAAATGCGTCGTAGACCTTCGTATGGAGTTAAACCACGTTTCTTAAGGATGATAAATGCAGTTCAACGGAGCTTTGTGAAGAAACTTTGTGAGCAAAACACAATTACAAGTGATAGTCTTATAGAAACAATGCAGCACGTTATCAAGGCAGTAGGGTTTTCGTCAACAAGTTTAATTGATAGTCATGACTGTTGGTAATTCCAAGTATTGCTTCAGCCTCCTTAAAATATACTGGAAGGAAGAGGAGGAGCCGTTGTCAATAATTCAAATACATAAGGAAAAGCAATAATAGTTGAGAATGTTGTATGTAAAATCTACAGGTGCCAGATGAAAAGAAGTTATTCCCATAACAAGGACTGTGTTGTGAAAAAGAAGTTAGTTAAGGCTCCTTTAAACAGCATTTTCTTGAAAGTGCAGCATACAAAAGTATGCAGGTGCCAGAGAAAAGGGAATTATTCCCATAGCGGTGACTGGAGCATAAAAAAAAAAAAAAAAAAAATCCGGTAAGGCTCCTTTAAACAGCATTTAGGGAGCGAAAAAATGAAGTAGGAACGTTGCAGTGAGAGCCGTGACTCCGAGAAAAATACAAAATGGCGGGTGCGAGCCCCAAGAAGAAAATGCGCTGCACATTCAGGAGAAGAAAAAGGAGTCAAAGACTGCTCACCGGTCGACAAAATTCAATCCATCAAGAACCGGCAAGGTTCACGAATCGAAGGATATGCAGCTAGCGGCCAAATATGCAAATAGCATGGACGGAGGTCGAAAACCCTCCTGAGCTGCTCTGGAGCGTCAGCGGAGAGCGGCCATCCTCTCCTGGCACCAAGCCACTGCGCTCTTTCATAACTATTTATGCAGAAAATGTAAATCAAATAATTTTCATTAATATTTGTGTCCTTTTGTTCTAGATACATTTTTCATAATTCATGATTATGTGAGGAATAAGATCAAGATTTAGATATTTTTATGAATGTATTTTATTGTATAATTGAATGTGGATTTTATGGAATAGTTTTAACTTCTGTAATAAACATTCTGATTGATTGACTGATTGCTTGACCAACATATCAGAAAGTTTACAGTTCATACCACCGATCACTATTTTGCTGATCTATCACACATCTTTCAGCTATATATCTTTTTTTTTTTAAATAGTAGCTATCTATGTGCTATACAAAAACATTTGTTTACCCTGCCAGGCTCTCAAATTACTTACAAAACCCATTTCGTTTATTTTTCTTTAAAAGCCTTTGAAACTCAAATTCCCCTGGTCTTCAACAGAGTCAGTGTGCATTCCATCACAAATAATTCTGATATTCAGACTTCACTTTAGCTATTCTACAAAAATATCAGTTCTTTATCACAGACATTTATCCCTGATTCTTAACCTTATTGACATTCCTGTAGTCTTGTACATGGTTGACATACCAAATATTTCTAGCTTAGTTCTTGATATTGTGGTACTTTCCTGTTTCTTGTACCTAATAGACAGCTAATGCCAATCAAAACACCTTTACAAGCAGCAAGCACCATCGAAACTTCTTTCCATGGTCTACTCATACTTATAATGAGAACCACTTCTAGTAGAATCTTCCTCTCATTGTTCAGTTTTCTAGCACCTTTTTGTGAATGATGCACAAATCGTATATTATTTCCGTCAGCCCATGTGACCAAATGTCTGTAAGCCAGAGGTTTTTCAACCTTGGGGTGCGTCCTTGTTAGAAATGGTGGTCTCTGGTTAGCAGTGGTTTGCACACTGTCCAAACAGGGACCCTCACTCTAGTCAGGGTAAGTAAATTACACCCTCTGAAGAATAGCCAATATTTATCTGAATAAAACAAGACCAAAAGAACTAAAAGCCAATGTACACAAGAAAAAATACTAATTTTCATAGGTTAAGTACAGTTCTAACACTTAGAGACACAATAGCTCCAACTGGGGCTATAACGATGTAGCTGACAATGTAGAATATCAAAGTTCAGGGTCAACCGCGATAGAGCGCACACCGGCTACGGAGTCATACAGACCCCGGTTACAGTACCTTGGAAAATGATGACAAAAAAAAGACGTTGTGAGGCACCGGGGAGGTGAAGTGTCGCTGAGGCTGGGACAGCAATGGTTCCTTACTGTCTGTGGCAGTCAGTGGAATGTCGGTGCTCGGGATGGTGCATTACGCAAAGGATATGAGGAGTCACTGAAGCAAGTGAGAAGTCGGTTCCTGGAGGTGGTGCGGACTCGTTGAGCCGGTGATGCCCAGGATGATGCAAGGCACAGGGGAGGTGATACGGCGCTGGTGGCGAGGCATCAGTTCCACTGGTGGTGCGAGGTCGATGAAGTGTTGAGAGTCAAGTCATGCGGTGTTGATTTCACAGTGTCACTGTCCCACCATGGGGCACCGGTGTGTCGGCGGAGTCATGCACCACGGACTTCAGTGACACAGTACTCGGGACTCTTTGGAGGTGCTGCAGCAGAGTTGAGGCCTGCATAGTAAGTTGTGGTTGTTGCGTGGAGTGGGGACCACGGCTCCTATATAGGCCGCGGCACAGTGTCAGAGAGCTGCGCCAGCTCCGAAGTCACACTCGAAGTTGATGTGCTAGTTTCTTCTTGTTGTACACAGCAAACTCACTTACAAGGGCCCAGGAACTGGATTTGGCACCACTTGGCAGGGAAGGTTGTGGTATCTTAGGATATAGAACCTTTGGTATGCAGGGTTCTGTAACCAAGTGGTGAAGCAGGGGAGGATAGATTGTTGGTTAGCGGCTAAGGAAGCGGTTGGATGCTGACAACAACCCGGTCTGCAAATGGGGTCTCTGTACAACTGGATAGTACAATAAAGGACTTGAAAGTAACATGGATTGGCGGTCTTTTGTAACTTAACATTTGGCGACAAGCGACCACGTGCTATTGGACCACAAGTCTTAATTAACCTTTGGAGATGATCAAGCCACATCGAGTAAAAACGGAAGAGGAACTACAGAGATCTCAATGCAAAAGCACCTTGGATTGGTGCGGGACCATGCTTGAGGGTATGTCAATGGTTTTACCTTAGTAATGAAATGTTGCGGGAATTGAAAGGCCACGGCGGTTGAGCGTCTTTGTAATCGGCATATGCTCGGTGCTGCTCATGCAGGACTTTGCCTGCCTGTCAGGACAGTAACAGAGTGTCAAAAATCACGGCGCACGCTGCAGCGTACAGACGTGCGGTGGCCATATTGGATTGGGACTTGTTGAGCACAAAATCGAGTGCTGATCCTGTTACATTTTGCATCGCTGCGAGAGAGACCTTCAAGCGACACGACGTTTGGGCAAGTTACCATCATCAATTGTGAGACAGTGGAGTGCATCTGTAGCCTGCTGTTTTCGCGAGTGGAAAACTTACCTCATTGGTGCTACATCAGTGATACACCTCGACTTGTGTGGCACATCGGTGATACACCTCAACTTGTGGACAGTGAAGTGCACACCGCCTCTACCCCAGCGGCATCCCTGTGAAGCGCACACCTCGCTCCTACTTTCTTTAACAACATCTTTGGTTTGGCAGGAGGTACACATGTATGCCTCAAAGACAAATGAGTTATTTGCTGGGTTTGTAAGGGACATGTTCCAATTGGGTATTCTAACCAAGTTTGAATTCATTTTTTTTCCTCTTCCTACTCTTTTGTGTCTTGGTGAACAAAGTGGGTGAAGGGAAAAGTAACTGTATTTCACACAATGCAGAATGTAACAGCATCTCCATTTTTTCTCACCTCTCATGGTGATTCACCCATTTAGTGGATCAAATGGAAGAAAGTCTTCTCACATTATGCTAAAGTGTTTGGTGCTTCTCTCAGTGCTGAGAGGAAGACCTCACTATTAATGCACTGCCTAGGGTCTGAAGGGCTGGAAGTATTTGAACATCTGCCTGAACTATCGGAGGATGGGGTTGCTGATTTGAATGAGTATGAAATTTGCATAAAGATGCTTGACCAGCATTACCTTCCCAAATTGAGTACGGTTCTTGAAAGCTTTCATTTTGGGAAGACTATCCAATGCCAAAGCGAGAGCGTAGAGCAATATATAATAGAGTTACGCAGGTTAGCTTCAGCTTGTGGTTTTCGAAATTTCAATGACGAATGATTGAGGGATCAATTCATGCTGGGTTGCTCTTTGGAAAAGGCTAAGGAAGCAATGTGGGAGAAAGACAATCCTTCATTGCATGAGGTTTTGAATGTAGCCAAAACAAAAGAACATTCAAAGGCATGTGTAGAAGTTATTCGCAAGGATATAGTGCAAGCAAGCAAGATTGAAGGTGCTTCCTTGAAGGTAGTGACAGAGAAAGAGAATGAGAATAAATCTGTTCAAAGTAAACGTTACACAGGAAGCAAGACAGGTCGTACATTTCCGGGAAAATGCTATCGGTGTGGCGAAATAGGCCACATGGCTAATAGTAAGTTGTGCCCGGGATGGAAGGCCACCTGTAAGTATTGCCGAAGGAAAGGTCATATGACTAAATGGTGCACAGACAGAATATCGAGTTTTTAATTTCACCTACCATAATATCGAGTTTTAAATATCGTAGGTCAAGAATATCGACTGCAAGAATATCGTGGTACAGAATATCGACAGTAAGGTAAGAAATATCGTTTTTTTAATATCGAAGACAGTAATATCGTTTGTAAAAATATCGTTGTTAATAATATCGATGTTTATATTAGTGTTCTGTATTTTAGTATGTGTGTTAAAAGTATGTGATGTAATTTTTTGGTATAAGTGTAGTTTTTTTTTTAATGTATGTGTTACATTTTTAGCAGTAAATACTTTTATGTAAATTAATTTTTGCGTATTTTAGTTTTGTAGCGGGTTGAGGGTTTATAGGGGAATAGGGTGGGAAGTAATTTCATTATAAAAAAGTAATTATACATTTGTATTCATTATTATTTATAATTAATTAATTATTAATTAATTATTAATTGGTTATTAATTAATATGAATTAATTAATAGATAATTATATAAATTGTGTTATTGTTTTAGGAGTGGGTTGTGGGTTTATAGGGGAATAGGGTGGGAAGTCATTTAATTATAAAAAAGTAATTATTAAAATGTATTTATTAGTATGTATAATTAATTTATTATTAATTAATTATTAATTGGTTATTAATTAATATTAATTAATTAATAGATAATTATATACATTGTGTTATTTTTAGGAGCGGGTTGTGGGTTTATAGGGGAATAGGGTGGGAAGTAATTGAATTATAATAAAGTAATTATTAATATTTATTTATTAGTATTTATAATTAAGTTATTATTAATTAATTAAAAAATTGGTTATTAATTGTTATTAATTGATAATTATATTAATTGTGTTTTTTTAGGAGCGGGTTGTGGGTTTATAGGGGAATAGGGTGGGACGTAATTTAATTATAATAAAGTAATTATTAATATTTATTTATTAGTATTTATAATTAATTTATTATTAATTGGTTTATTAATTTTAATAATTATTTAATTGATAAGTATGTTAATTTTAACCCTCTGCTATCCAACACTTTCCCTACTGTTGCACTCTCTGGAGTGGGAATAGTAATTTTTACCCCTTCGCTATCCAACACTTTCCCTACTGTTGCACTCTTTGGAGTGGGAATAGTAATTTTTACCCCTACGCTATCCAACACTTTCCCTACTGTTGCACTCACTGGAGAGGGAATAGTAATTTTTACCCCTACGCTATCCAACACTTTCCCTACTGTTGCACTCTGTGGAGTGGGAATAGTAATTTTTACCCCTACGCTAACCAACTCTTTCCCTACTCTTGCACTCTCTGGAGTGGGAATAGTAATTTGTACATCTCCGGTATCCAATACTTTCCCTACTGTTGCAATCACTGGAGTGGGAATAGTAATTTTTACCCCTCCGCTATCCAAAACTTTCCCTACTGTTGCACTCACTGGAGTGGGAATAGTAATTTTTACCCCTACGCTATCCAACACTTTCCCTACTGTTGCACTCTCTGGAGTGGGAATAGTAATTTTTACCCCTCCGCTATCCAACACTTTCCCTACTGTTGCATTCACTGGAGTGGGAATAGTAATTTTTACCCCTACGCTATGCAACACTTTCCTAACTGTTGCACTGTCTGGAGTGGGAATAGTAATTTTTACTCCTCCGCTATCCAACACTTTCCCTACTGTTGCAGTCACTGGAGTGGGAATAGTAATTTTTACCCCTACGCTATCCAACACTTTCTCTACTGTTGCACTCTGTGGAGTGGGAATAGTAATTTTTCCCCTACGCTATCCAACTCTTTCCCTACTCTTGCACTCTCTGGAGTGGGAATAGTAATTTGTACATCTCCACTATCCAATACTTTCACTACTGTTGCACTCACTGGAGTGGGAATAGTAATTTTTACCCCTCCGCTATCCAAAACTTTCCCTAATGTTGCACTCACTGGAGTGGGAATAGTAATTTTTACCCCTACGCTATCCAACACTGTCCCTACTGTTGCACTGTCTGGAGTGGGAATAGTAATTTTTACCCCTACGCTATCCAACACTTTCCCTACTGTTGCACTCACTGGAGTGGGAAAAGTAATGTTTACCCCTTCGCTATCCAACACTTTCCTAACTGTTGCACTCTCTGGAGTGGGAATAGTAATTTTTACCCCTACGCTATCCAACACTTTCCATACTGTTGCACTCTCTGGAGTGGGAATAGTCATTTTTACCCTTACGCTATCCAACACTTTCCCTACTGTTGCACTGTCTGGAGTGGGAATAGTAATTTTATCACCTCCGCTATCCAATATTTTCTCTACTGTTTTAGTTAATGTAGTGTGAAATGTATTTTAAAAAGATTAAAAATATTGTAATATTTTAATTTGTTATATATATTTTTTATTTATATTATTGGTGTATGTGTATATATATGTATTTCTAATTTTTAATATGTTTTTAACAAATTATAAGTTATTAAAATAATTATTTATAAATATTATTAAGTAAGTATATATATTATATTTTATCCATATATATGTTTAATTGATTTTTACATATGTATTGCTTACAATTTTAAACATTTTTTAATAATTTTAACTATGTTTTTTTAATTATATGTATTATTTACTTTATTTTACATTATTTTTTATACATTAAAAAAACGATATTTTTAACAACGATATTTTTAACAACGATATTTTTTTATCGATATTTTTGTACTTACCATTATGTAGATAGGACTTCGATATTCTGGACATCGATATTCTTGTGTCGATATTGTTGTGGCTCGATATTCTGACTGTCGATATTCTGTCAGTGATCCTGACTAAATGCTGTAAATCCATTTTAAAAAAGTGAGGGAGGTGGATTGTGAACTTGATCTTGTAGAAGAGGTGCTACGAAACAAGGTTGAAGGTTTAGAAGGACCTTTTGAAGTGGTACGTGTTAATGGGGAAGTGGTCAAAATGTTATTTGATTCATGGGGCCAAAATAACGTGGATACCACACACGTTTTATGCGAATAGGCTAAAAGACAAAGTGAAACTCTTAAAGCCAGACATTAAACCCCGGGGGTATGCTGGAGAACCAATAAACTGGCTGGATATTTTTGGGGTACTATAGAATTCAAAGATCGCATGATACCTTCGAAGATCTGTGTATCTGTGAAGGGTGACTCCTTAATAAGCTGGATTCATCAAAGCATTCTCTATGTGTACCTAGACCCTAATGCAAATCCTTTGGTTTTGCATTAGGTTTTGCTGTTCGTAGTGTCTCAGATGAATGTGACGATTTGGTGAATGAATTTTCAGATGTTTTCAGAGAAGAGCTGGGGTGGCTGAAGAACTATGTACATGAGATAAAGCTTAGAGCCAATGCACTTCCAAAAGTTGATGAAGTTAGAAATGTGCCTTTGGCGGTCAAGGATAGTATGAAAGAGGAGTTGGACAGGTTGATTGCTGGGGGAATAGTTAAGGAGGTAGAAGCAGCTTAGTGGCTTGTTCCAGTGGTTATAGTACTCAAGGCCAATGGTGATGCTAGGTTATGCATTGATTTGAGAGAACTTAACAAGGCTGTGATCGTGGATCACTTTCCACTCATTAACATCAATGAAATGCTGTGTTTGTTGAATGGGGCTAAGCATTTTTCTTCTTTGGACCTCAGCTCGGCATACCATCAAAGTGTGCTGAGTAAGTCATCACAAAATTTGACTTCTTTTACCACTCCCTATGGGACATTTAAATTTTGGCGGATACCCTTTGGGCTCATATCGGTGGCTTCTGTGTTTCAGAGGGTGATGGAAAGGGTATTGAAGGGTGTGGGAGGTGTCAAGGTCTATCAAGACGATATTTTGGTATTAGGGTCCAGAATAAGGTACCACAACGGTAGGTTGTGTGAGGTGCTTGGGAAATTACAGAAGGCAGGGCTCACATTGAAGCAGGAAAATTGTAAGTTTAATGCATCTGAGATAGAGGGGCCGATTCCGATTCTGGCCGGAAATCTCTCCGACCGAGCCGGACCCGGAGAGAATTCCGACCGAATCGGACCCTAGCAGTCCGACCGGACGAGTACGATGCATTTGCATGCTATCGGACTCGAGTCGGTCGGACTCCCATTGAAGTTAATGGGAGCCGGTCATACAACGCGTACGCGGGCTCCCATTGACTCAATGGGTGCGAGGCGAACAAGGGCGCCCCCTACAGCGGGTACGCGTCCATGCGCATTGCGGCGTACATGCACAGGTAGGGGGGATCCATGGGTCCCCCCTGTGTGCGACTCGCGCGCCTACACGTACAGGGGGGTCTGACGCGGACCCCCAAAGTCCGGCTCCGATAGCTTTTTCGAGCCGGACGGCGCGAGTCGGTCGGACTGCTCGCGGCGCGCATCGTACTTACCCGGCCGGGAAACGTCTCCATAGCGCGGTGCGAGTCGTGTCCATGCGAGTCGGTCGGAGCGTGTTGAAGCCGCGTTCGAGTCGGTCGGCGATTTCGCGGGTGCTTGCATCGTACTCGCTCGGCCGGACCCGCGTACGATTCGGTCGGGAAACAGGGCTCCGAATCGGTTCCGGTGAATCCGAATCCGATTCGGAGCACTACCGGCCGAGATCGGAATCGGCCCCAGAGTGTTTAGGACATTTAATTACTGTATCGGGAATTCGGCCAAAAAAAGGATTGATGGACACCATTAAAAATGTTTCCTCGCCTAAGTGCAAGGACGAACTTGTGAAATTTTTGGAAATGGCAGAGTTCTATAACAAGTTTGTGCCAAAATTCGCTGAAAGAACAGTTCTTCTCAGATCTCTGTTAAAGAAGGGAGAGGAATTTTTGTGAAGTGATGGTTGTGAAATAGAGTTTAAGGACGTGAAATTACGTTTGGAGAAGGCCTCAGACTTAGGGAGTTTTGATATCAGGGATGACATCATAGTGATGACGGATGCCAGCTCCAAGGGGTTGTGAGCTGTTTTGTTGCAGAAGTCTGAAGGTGTGTATAGAACCATTTTATTTCTTTCTCGTGGGTTGAGGGGTGCAGAACTCAACTACTCTGTTATAGAGAAGGAGGCCCTAGGAGTATTTTGGGCCGTGAGAAAGCAGAGGAAATTTCTTTGGGGACGCAAGTTTGAGATAAAGACAGATCATAAGCCTCTCAAGGAAGTTTTTGGTAAAAAAGGGATTGATCAAATTTCAAGTCCCATTAGAAGGTGGGTGGTTCAACTTTGAACTCACGCATGTGCCGGGAGCAAGTAATCTGCAGGCTGACTGTCTTTCTAGGTTGCAGGTGGTTCTAGAAGATGAAGACATTTTACAAGGAGAGGACTTTGGTGGGGAAGAGTTTGGTGAAGAAGTAAAGGTGTGTGTCATCACTGAGGGAATTGTACAGGAAGAAAAATGGATAAGAATGTTGCAGGATGATGTGTGTTTACAGTATGTTGTGAAAGGGGTTTTGGAGGGTTGGGCAAGCAAGAATAGCTGCGGCCAGCATGCCCTGGCATACTGGGAAGTGTGAAATGAGTTGTCCGTGGTAAATGGAGTACTCTTGAAAGGGAGCAAACTGGTACCTCCTTTGGTTTTGAGAGACAGATTGGTCAAGAGTGCTCATGCTAGTCACATGGGCATATCTAAAACCAAATAAAGGATCAGGAAGGGCTCTTGGTGGCCGTCCATGAAAGGGAAGTATGTGATTACATAGAATGTGTGTGATGTGACAAGGTGTTAAAGTGCAGGACACAACCCATGGTGATTAGGGAGCAAGCTTCTGGACCGTGGGTTGATATTGCACTAGACATACTTGGGCCAGTGAGAGTAGGTTCACATGATAAGTATGTTTTGGTGGGTCTGGACATGTTTTCTCGCTAGCCAGAGATCAAAAGTGCAGGTGGGTGATTGGATAAAGATTAAATCTCCCAAGAAAGATGGGAGGTTATCAAAATAAAGTCAGCCTGGTAGGGTAAATAAGGTATTTAAGAATGCAGTTAAGACTGATGATAACAAAATCTGGAACCTAAATAGGGTTGCCAAGTGCAGCTCTGTTTTAGGAGGTGATGTAGTGCCTTCAAACAAGGTGTTGGCTGAAGAGCTCAAGAGTCGGCCCAAACATATGAAAAAGAGACCAGCTCAGTTATGTGACTATGTTTAACTCCGATTGGTTATGTAGCAATGTATAACTTTTATTTTAGTCTTGAATTTTTTTTTTTTTGCACTACTTTGTTTAGTTTGTGGGGGTGAATTGGATTTTGTATTTGTAAATTTTAATGGTCCCTTTTTCTTAATGCACATCAAAAACCTAATTTTACAGATTATGGAATTTGTGTTCACCGACCTACAATATTTTTGACTCCAGAATATCAGCAAACCTATATAGTAAAGCTAAGTATATAGAGGTAAGTATAGATTAAATATTATTAGCTCCATGTATATAAAATTTGCCAATCTATCTCCAAGGTGTGTTAAAAATAGTTTTCTGCACCTACTTTTAATTACTTACAATGACAATACAGTTCTAGTTAATATTCTGGAGTCAATATTTAAGTAGGTTGAAATGTGTCACCTTGATATGCAGACATAGCCTCAAGCAGACGAATAATCCCTTTATCTATCGACACTAACATGTGACCTAAAGATAAAACAAGGATCTCTGTAACAACTACATTTACCATATGATTTCATTCTGTGGTGTGCAGAGTACACATAGCTTGCACAGTAGACATAGTAACATTGGTATTAAACTGCAAGACTGTGAAAAAAGCGCCATACAAGTACATTTCACTTAATAAGTGTATGTGTATGCACATATATGTATGTATGTTTACTGGGTGTGAAAAAGGTTACAGAAAGAAACATTCACCTTTGCTCCGGAGATGCCGCAAAATCCAGATTATGCTGGAATCAAAGGTGGTACCTTAGGTGCAGCAGATTAGAGATAAGCAGAGCTGGACACTGAATGCAGGTGCATGGGGACTTACTGGACAGGAGAGATATGAGTAGGCAGAAAGTCTAATAAAAGGGGTCTGGAGCTAGTAGAAGGCGTGGCTCTGTGAATCTTAGAGTGCAAAGTAAATGCCCGAAGGCTAGCAGATGTGCTTTGAAGATAGCTGAGGTTCAGTTGAGAGGGTATGAGGATGAACGACATGGCCGTGAGGGCTGTGTGTTAGACTCTAACAGCCAGCAGAGGAGTTTCCATGTGATAAAGTGACTATCATGGTATGTCTTAGGGTCTATGGGGGTCATCTAGGGTCAGTAAGGACCATGCTGAAGTTAAAATAAGTTAAGGGTCTTTTGTTCCTGGCTACAGTTCTCTTGGGACCCTGGAGACCAGCAGATTGCAACGTTTATTAAAATTAGGTTAATCCAAGGGTGTCCGTGGAGGTGCTGATGCTCTATAGAAGGAGGGATGACAGATTCTGAGTTCACTCAGAATGAGTCTATCCACTTGCAGAGTGCATCTGAAGAACTGATTGGGGTCTGGCTGAGGGTGTTTTAGAACTCACAAAGGGCCTAGAAGGAAGGCTAAGTACTAGCATATTATTAGTTGAGTCCTAGATTGGGAGAGCCTATATTTGAGTGCCCTTGTGTGCTGGATATGGGTCTTTTGCAGTTGGGTGATGGTCTGTGATGTCTGTCTGAGGTAATGTGAGTGATAGGTAAGAGCTGTCAGACTATCTGTGCAGGGTAGCTGAGGGCTCACTTAATAATTGGTTGAGAGGGAATTAGAGAAGATTGGTAAATTCCTGGGAGTCATTCGAAATGTAAGGTTGCATATGCCGCAATATCCCAGTCAGGCCTATGCCTGCAACCTCCTTCTTGCAATTACTCTTGTTGGCAATAGGACTGAACCCCACTCTCTCCTCAGTGTGCAATGCCATATATGTAGGAGGTCATTAGGGTGCATCCGATGCTCCAAACCTCCCTCTATATTCAGTTTGGGTCATGTGGCTTCAATTGTAAGCTCTATCTCTCATGCTTGTTTTTTTTTCTATCTATGCAACATGTGTTCTGTCTGAAATGTGTGTAAGCTTGAATTGCTTTTTTGTGTGGAGGGAATCATACACCAGTGTTAACTTTGTTGTGTATTTTCAATGGTTCCAAGAATGCTTGTATTCAGCTACATAGCAAGGGCTCCATGCACCCTATTTGAAGCATGAGAATTTAGGTTTATAACCCTTGCATCATTAGTAAAAGGCAGACAAAACTGTGAGCACTGTACCTTCTCAAACATCTGGGCCAAGGTGATAACCTGCAGCACTAATGAAAACAAAGGCCATGCTTGCACTGCTGCTTCCTTTGTTGTGTCTATTCAATGTGTGTGATGGAACACTTACACTACTGTTGCTAAAGCCTGTTGCTGTCTACAAAGCGTGACATACTTTAAAGTGAATGCATGGATAGGGATATGGGTACATGCACCAATAAATGTTATGTTTCCTCTGACAACTGCTAAATATGACATTCCTGCAATTGTGTACTGTTGGAATAGGCTCTTTTTCGCAGGGGTCATCCCCAAACATTTTGTCTTCCTCCTGTATTTTTTCTGACCTGTTTTTCTATTTATGACTCTGGGTGCTTTACCACTGCTGTTCAGTGCTAAAGTGCATGTGCTCTCTGTAAACTTGGTAAGAATGGTCTACACCTGTTTGGTATATTTAATTTACCTGTAAGTCCCTTGTACAGTGGTATCCCATATACCCAGGGCCTGTAAATTTAATACTAATAGTGGGCCTGCAGCACTGCTTGCGCCACCCACCAAAGTAGTCTTTCAAACCTGTCTCAGGCCTCTGCCGCTGCAGGGCCTGAGCTCGCAGTTTACTGCCGCAGTGACGTGGCCTTTAAAGTTGTTGCCACATCTGAAACTCCCCTTTTACTACATATAAGTCCCCCCTGAGGTAGGCCCTAGCCAGCCCTGTGTAGGTAAAAGGTAGGACATGTGCCTTAACTGTGTGGCATGTCCTGGTAGTGACAAACAGCCTATTTGGTTTTTCACTGCTGTGAAGCTGCCCTCTCATAGGTTTGCATTGGGAATCCCCTGATATGTACGTCAGTGGGAATTTCCGATATGAAAGGGGTAGCGTGCCATGTTTGGTATGTTTGGAATAGTAGTAATAAATCCTGCTTATTGGTGAAAGCGGATTTGTTATTAATATTTTAGAAATGCCACTTTTAGAAGTGGGCATTTCTGTGTGCTTATGATTCTTTGTGCACTGCCAGGTTGTGTATTCAATGTTCGGTTTAGACTGACAGGAGCAGGGGATATGCATTCACTCTAGACAGTCACAAGTGGGGTTGAGGTGTGTACTGCCTTTCCTGGGTGACTCAGTGCTGGGCTGAACGGCCTTGGCTGCATTTAGAGTGGTGGGAGGAGTTACCCTTGCACCTGAATAGGCCTGGTCTGCATTTAGAGTGGTGGGAGGAGTTGCACCTGCACTTGAATAGGGCTGTGCCTGACTTTCACTATGCTGTCCCCGCCCCCCCTGCAGTCTGCAAGGAGCCAGGACTTGGGATTGAATAGGGGTGTTGTGCACTTCTAAAAAGTGTTTGAAGTGCCCCCAGAACAAAGACATTTGCAGTTTAAGTACAGGGGCTGTGACCCCATGGGGTAGGGACACTGCGTGGACTTGTAACCAGCTTCTTCTTATACTACAGATTGCACCATAGGAGAACCTTTTATGCTGCCAGGAGAAACCGCCGCTTCAGCTTTGCTTTGCTGTGCTGACCTGCTGGAAGGACTGCCTCTTGGCTTGAAAGAACCCTGTGTGCTGGCATGCTGCCTGCTCCCTGCCTGTGTGCCCCAGTGATCTCCCAGGGCTGGGTGGCTTGCCCTGTGTATTGTAAAATTCGGCGCCTGGTGAGTGCTTTATTCCCTTGGCACTGGGCCCTAAGCGTGGTGAAGTGCTTTTATTCATGCTAAGTGGCAGCACGAAAAGCTGGGCGTGTGCTGCAAGTTGCCAGGGGAGAGCTTGAGTGTGGAAGGACTCTCCTCCCTCTCTAGCCTCTAGTGCGTGCATTGAGCGCCGCTGGAGTATCAGGTATTGCCTAGCAGCCTGCTGAAGTCTGCTGCGAACTAAGAAGGAAGCCACAGCCCCGCTCCACAGGACACCATGTAGAGCACTGAGAGCAGCGAGGATGCTCTCGCACAACCCAGAGATGCACAGCCGTGCTGCGGGAAGGAAAGCCCTCGCGCCTCCAGCTTGGGGTTGCTGGAGAGGCGCCAACCTCAGGAGCCAGTCGGTCCAGACAGGGGAACGGGTGAGTGCCTTCCCCCACCTCTTTTTTGGCAGCCCAACGCCGCTGCACAGTGCGGGCAGCTGTGTGTCTTACCTCCTGTTGGGGGTAGTTCAATTACCGGCATTTCTGGAGGGCCGGCGGGTCCCATTGGACTGAGTGAAGTGGGAGAGCCCCGCCCGCGTTGCATTTGTTTAGGCAGCCTGTGGGCAGCTGCCTTCACTGTCGGGGGCACTTGTTCTTAGGTAGCATTGCAGGGCGTGCCCGGGACAGGTCCCCCATTTAGGAACTTACTGCCTAGTGAAAACACCACTGGAAGTACCTTAATCCCAGTGATGGGCGCGCAGATGCTGCTGTGCCCGTTCTCTCTGTGAGGAGTACTGTGTAACATGTAAAATTAGTGCAGGAGCGCTGTCATAGGTTTCTGCTGCATTTACATGCCCTAATGTTGGTGGACGTATCGTTTTACTATCTAACCTGCATTTTATCCCTTGATGTAATGTTGCATATTGTAGTTGTATTTTGCAGGGACAGTAACATTGATATAACGTGTTTCTACCTTACATGCTGCATATATGTGTCTTGATATGGATGTAGGACGTTTTTTGATGCCTTCTACTGACCAGAATAACGGGTACTATTTAAGGAACTGCAGGATATGTACAGTGATGGTGTAAGGTGATGTTTTCATCACATTTTGGTGACGTGTGCAGCGTTTACTTTATGCACTAACTGTGATGTTATGACAATTGCCTAGTGGCAAAGTGATTTATGTTATTATGGTCTGAAGTGTTTTATGTACAATACAAAGGATATTGTTATATAACCTTGTGTGGAGTCTCTTTTTGTGGTGTGCCTAGTGTGTCACTGGTGTGTGTTGCGTAAACATTTTGCACATTGCCTCTGGGATAAGCCTGCCTGCTCTGCCAAGTTACCAAGGGGGTGAGCAGGGGTTATCTTGGGTGTGTAATTCACTTACCCTGACTAGAATGGTGGGGTCTGCCTGGCTTACGTGTATACCCTAGCCAAATAGAAGCACCTTTTCTAACATGCACACACTCCTGTTTATGCTGGGAGAACGTAATGAGATATGCCCCAGTGCAGACTGGCACTGTGTTCACCTTTACATAATACAGAGCATAAAACTGTGATTGGACCTTGAGCACTGTAAATTACGACGAAGACGTGTTGTGTAGCCCCAGCGAAGATTCTAATACATCGCGCCATTGCGTTTTCGTGTTGGATCGTCGAGTCTTCGCAATGGGACATAAAGGAGTGTCTCAGCACCTCTTCTCTTGAAGGTACTGAACCAACGGTTCTTGCATTTTAATTGTCGTCCGATTGTTCCCTTCAGCAGGTTCAGTGACGGTTTAACAGCGTTTATGCCACACGTCATCAGCACGCAGGGACTACTGACTCCATGATGCAGGTCACGACATGCTGCCATCTTGGTGGCAACTATTGCTATTGGCAACAAGCGTAGCTTTTATTATCAGATACCATCAGTGCAGCCGTTCCTGTGTGACGAGTTTGCGCTACGCATTTGCCGTAACTGATCAGTGCAAGTATGCCGATATCGATTGGCTCACAGTAACCACCGCGCTGAACCTAAGCCACAGAATAGCTGCTGTTGCAGCATCGGAGACTGGTTGTCAATTGTCAAAGGTACATTTTCAGTTTTGTGTGAGATCCTGGTATAGCCTTTCTAAAGGGTGGTCATCAGCACCTGTCTGTGAATTTTATAATAGTACATTCCTCAACATTTATTTTTATATAACCGAGAGAGGTATTTTTTGTTTTGATTGGACGCAAAAACTTTACGGCTGTACACACGAGGACCCAGTTTTTCTGCTCCTTAACAACATCCATGGCCTCTGCAGAATCCCCTGTATAGCTTACAAAAGGATAAGTATATTAGTGAGTCAGTCATGTTGAGTTCTTTGGATTCACCATCACCGTAAGCCTTTTTACCAGCTAAAGGTGAACCTTCTATGAGATGGCAAGACTGGAAAGAATACTTTTGTAATTACATAGATACCTTTGAAGAAGAGAAATTTACACCAGAAAAGAAGAAAACATTTTGAATACATTGTGTAGTTCCAGATGGAGTCATCTCATCTCAAAAGTCTTTTTTCGGCTGTATACCAGCCATAAAAGAGTGCATCATAAAAAACATTTCAGACAAAGTTACAGATAAAAATACAGACATCTAATAATAAATCCATGACAGTAGCAGTTTCAGTTATCAAAATATCAATATCATAAGCAGTTAATTCCACACAAAAAAAAAACATCTTAAAACCTGAGCACAAGATATAAATGAGATCATAAAATCATTTTCCAACAATGTCCCGTAGCCGAACAGCCGAGGAGATGTACCTGTAGATCATTAGACAGGTAAATTCGTCTTTTAAAAGCTGGAGGTGATATAATGCAGCCCGACACTTTCTTATATTTAAGAATTTTAAAAGGGGTATTAAAAAAGAGCGCCTTGGATTGGTATAAAGTTTACAAAAAAACATAAAATGTAAGGTGCTCTGGACTGACTCTGAGTCACATGGAGTCAAAACTTACAATCAGATTGAGAAAATGGTCAGACTAGAGGGTAATGGTGATGTTTTCACACATGCATTGGAGGGTCTCGACGCACAGTTCTCCCCAGTGGTGTGCGTGGCTGTGGACAGATTAAAATGTTTCCAACGCAAGCAAGGAAAAAACGAAAATGTTGATGAATACAAAGCAGCACTTAAGCATTTGTCCTTAACTTGCAGGGTTGGCCCTTTGCAGGAAGAGTTGATTCGGGACCAAATTATTATGCATGCCAGAAATGCCAAAATACAGGATAAGTTATGGGTTAATGGAGAGGCCCCTTTAAAGGAGGTTATAGCATTGGTGGAAAAAGCTCAACTCACAGGCAGATGTGCGAAGGCTGTAGTAGAAGAAGCTCAGAGTGAGAGTAAATTGGTCAATATTGTTAAGGGTATAAAGAAAACCAAAAGAAGTGTGTACACTTCTAGGAAGTTTGGGCAAGGCAGTTCTGCTAGCAGTAAGTCTTGCAGTAAGTCGGATGTAAAAATGAAGAGTGAAGAGGATGTAAGGAAGTGCTACAGATGTGGCAGTGAGGAACACTTAGCACATTTCAAAAAGTGTCCTACATGTAATCAAAAATGTGCTAAGTGTGGCAATTTTGGGCACTACGCCAAAGTATGTAAGAGGAAAAAATTGTATTCTGTTAAATTTGTTCAGTAAGAAGAGGGTTCAGAACTGGATGTACATGTAGAAGATTTGGATGCTAACAGTGTATTTTGCATAGAGTTTGATGTACTAAATGTTGATTGTACCAACAGAAAGAAACGGATTTGTGAACTGAGTGTGGATGGTGTTATAGTTAGTGGCGTATTCAGGTTCTCCGTTCACTATTATTAACAGTGTTGTTTGGGAGGAAATATTTAGTAACATGCAGATTCATACATTGACTAAACCTGATGTCAGAGCAAAAATGTATACAGGAGAAAATATTGATTTAATATTTTTAAGGTGCCAGAGGTCAAGTTTGAGGTAAGAAAAGCAACTTGCAAAATTTATGTTTTAAAAAAGGTCCATCTGTGTTGGGGTGATATGACCAGGGAGAGTTGGGGGATTATTCTGGACCCCAAAAACATCGAACCAGTGCTTACTATTCATCAAGAAAAGAACATTGGTGAAATTATTTTAGGAGAGTTTCCTTCTGTGTTCTCCAAAAAATGGGCACATTTAATGATTTCAGCCATGATGTTAAATTAAAGTACACAGCTATACACTGTGGCCATAAAGTAAGGCACAAACCAATGTCCATTAGGGATGAGGTCACTCAAGAATTAAAAGAACTGGTTAAGAATGGAATAATTGAGCAAGTACAGCCTGCAGAGTGGGTTAGTCCTTTGGTTGACGTTAGAAAATCCAATGGAAAAGTCAGGTTATGTGTAGATCAGAGAAAATTGAATAAAAACATCTTTGTTGATCAGTACCCCTGGCCCAGGATTAATGAAATGTTGGCAAATACCAAAGGTGCTCACTGGTTTTCAACATTAGACTTAAATTCTGCCTACCACCAGGTACAATTGCATCCGGATTGTAGGAAATTAACTACATTCATCACACCCATTGATTGATTGATTGATTACAAGCTTGTAAAGCGCTTGGTTACTCCAACAGAGTGTCCCCGCGCTAAGAATTCCAACTGCCAGTAAAGTAGAGCCCTATCCAAAAACAGAAAGAATTAGCATCAATCCATCGTAAGTGACCGAAAGAACCAAGTTTTGAGTTTTCTACGGAACAGCACTTCTGAAGGCTGCATCCTCAGCTCCAGTGGCAGTTGATTCCAGGCCTTCACTGCTAAAAAGCTAAATGATCTGCCTCCTAACTGTGCCTTTTGAATTATGGGCACTGTCAACTTTGCGGTGCCCGCAGACTTAAGATTCTGAATCGGTCTGTAGGGGATGAGTAAGGGTCAAAGATAACTAGGTCCCTTCTCATTCAGAATCCTATGGCAGATGCACAGAGCTTTAAAAGTAACTCTGTCCTGCACCTGTAGCCAGTGTAGTTCCCTCAGGGCCGCTCCCACCAAGGTTCGCCTTGGGATGTTCAATAACATCGGGGCTGCAGCATTTTGGACTTTCTGCAACATTCTCATGTTGCTTTTAGTGACCTCTAGGTAGAGAATATTGCAGTAAGCCAAACAAGATGTAATCAAAGCCTGAATAATGGTCTTTTTAGCGTCTAGAGGTAGAAGATCTAAGATTTTCCGTAGCATTTTTAAGAGGCCAAAGCAAGTACCAGCCACAACTGATATCTGTTCCGTAAAAGATAAGGTATTATCAAAGCATACTCCCAAATTTTTGATCTTAGGTTTGGGAACCGGGGTCTGCCCTAGCTCTTCCGGCCACCAGATATGCGACCAAATGGAGGGCTGTTTACCAACTACCATGATGTCAGTCTTGCCTGCATTTAATTGAAGGCAGCTAAGATTCATCCAGTTAGCCAGATCATTTAAGCAAGCTTTGAATTTAGGTGCAGCCTCTACATCTTTCTGTTCCAACGTGATGATCAGCTGAGTGTCATCAGCATACGACACCAGCTCCACCCCATGGTTCAGTACTATGTCCGCTAGTGGGCGCATATACACGTTAAATAACGTTGGGCTAAGGGCAGAACCCTGTGGCACCCCTTGTAACAGGGGACTGGTGTCCGACTTAAAGGGCTGTTGTAGGACTTGAAAGGATCTGTCTTGTAGGAAATGCTTGATCCGTTCCCATGTGCTGCCTCTGATACCGGCATCCCATAGCCATTCCAAAAGAAGGCCATGGGATACCGTATTAAAAGCTGCACTTAAATCTAGCAGGATCGGTGCTGCTGTCCTACCCTCATCTGCTGCTATTTTTAGCACCTCAGAGGCCAGGAGTAGAGCAGATTCAGTGCTATATGGAGGCCTGAAACCAGACTGGGTTTCATGAAGTACCTGGTTTTCTTCCATAAACTTAGTCAGTTGGGAGTTGAGACATTTCTCTGCAATTTTTGCAAAAAAACAGAGAAACTGGTCTAAAATATTCTGGGAGCGCAGGATCTGAGGATGGTTTCTTCAATAGCAGAACCGCCATAGTGTGTTTCCAATTATTGGGAACATGCCTCGAGCTGAAAGATGAGTTCAGCAGGTTTGTAAGCACTGGTGCAATGGCTTCCTTCCCTCGTAATAGCATCTTTTGGGAGATAATATCCAAGGGAGAGCCCGATTTTACTACTGACATAAGCTGTAGTATATCTCTTTCGACTGGTGGTTGGAAGGTAAAAATTCCCTTCTGAAAAGTTTCACTCCTTGGGGGAGCAAAGGTAAACTTCTTACTTGTTCCTGGGAAAGTGGCATATATCTTCTCTATTTTTTCCGAAAAGAAACTAGCTACTTTATTACAGTACTCCGTAGATGCAGGCAACCCTGCTGTAACGCGCTCCAAGGAGGTAAGTTCTTTAACAATACGAAAGATGTCTTTAGGGGTGTTCTTGGCAGATTCAATTTTATGAGTAAAGAAATCCCTACGTGTTCTTCTGATTTGTTTATGATAGTGTTTTAGCGCTTCAAGATATTTCAACTTGTTCTCTGGCAGATAATTCGTCCTCCATCAACGTTCAAGACGTTTACATTCCTTTTTAGACATTGCTTACTCCTCTGAGAACCATTCCACTGAGGGATTTGAGCGAAAACTATTACAGAGTTTCAGAAGTGTTAAGGAGTCTACTGCCTCCTTAATCCAAGAAGAGATTTGTTTATCTGCTTATCTGGGTGGAGGCCTCCAGTTCCGGCGTGCTCAAGGCCAGTTTGGCCGTGAAGGAGTCTGGAGTTAGAAAGGACCATTTCCGGGTCCATTTAGACTCCAAAAGCCGTTTCAGTTGGTCAACGACCTTCCTAGGATTCATAAACTTAATAGAAAAAATCGAGTGATCAGACCATACCACCGACACTGGAGGCAAAGCTTCCACCTGAGCACTGTTAGAGAAAATATTATCTAATGTATGGCCCCTAATATGCGTAGGGGCATGGACCAGCTGTTCCAGGCCTGAGGCCTGAAAACCAGTTGTAAACTCACAAATTTCTTGACTAACTTTGTTATCAAAATGTAGATTCAGGTCCCCCAGGATTACAAACATAGGGGCATATTCACAAGAACGTGCGATAAACATCGCCAAAATAGGTTAACGCAAGTTCACATATCACTGTCCATCGCGGGAAAATAACCCTGTGTTAACGTGGCATTCCCAACACGGCGGTAACATGCGATAGTGTCTTGATAACGCGGAAAATGACCGCGATGAACTCACCGGGACGGCGCTAAAAATCCAGCGGCGAACGTGAAAAAAGGTGCGATGGGCGCAATCGCGATAAGACAATCAGCGAAAAGCAGCGCCAGGCCTGCAAATCACACACGTCAGGTGGGAAAAATAACCATAAAAGCAGAAAAAAAAAAAAAAAACTAAAACCGAACCACAGCGAAGCACAATGGAGGCAGCAGGAGCAGGCACAGAGGACGGCCAGAACCCCACAAGCCCCACGGAGGTCCAGCCTGGGACCCCGGGGACAGGGAAGGGCAAGGACAAGAAGAAGAAGAAGACGAAGTTCAGTCCGCAGGAAAACAGGATCCTGATCACGGAGGTGGTAGAACACCATCAACAACTGTTCGTCACCTCCACTGTGTCATTGGCAACCAAAAATGCAACATGGCAGTCCATCCTGGACAAGGTGAATGCAGTCGGAGTGCTGAGGAGGACAATGGAAGAGGTCAAGAGGCGCTGGAATGATGTCAAGCGCAAAACCAAGCAGAAACTCGCCAACAACCAGAAGGCAGCAATGCAGACTGGAGGTGGGAGTCCTGCGCCACAGGAGGAGCTGGATGACATGGAGGAAATGGTGTCCACAGTCATCAGTGGGGAGACGGTGGCAGGAGTTGGGGGACCGGACACTGCTCAACATGACCGGACACAACAGCAACAGGGTGAGTAACCACCAGGGACTGGGGGGGCGGGGGGAGGGGCACAATGGCACACATGCACAATCAAGAATAGCACACTGCACACCCACAATGACTCTGGGTCATGTCCCTGATCTCCTTGGCATACTGCGGCACACATAGAAACAGCAAGTGGGCCCCCGTCCACAACGTGCACAGAGGGGGCCCTCCCCACACATCACTAATCTCACAACAAACCCATGCACATGTGCCGAACCCAGCAAAGCGGCGTGTCAGTGAGCCACACTGACAATGCAAGTGACACTGCATGACGAATAGCATGGCTGCAGTCAATATACCATGACATGTTGCACGCCACGACACTGAGGTGGCTGAGTGTGGACCACATCCGTAAAGGAGCAGGTCACACTCTGACACATCCACCTGCACAAACAACCCCTGACCTCAACAACACACCTGTGGACAAACCATGCCCCACAGTCCCAACCCCCACCAAGAGCCCAATTTACCCAAGTATGCAACATCTCAGCACTGTAGAAGCACAGAAGTCAAGGCACACCGCCTGAAAGGGATAAGGGCCAGCCACATCAGAGCTGCAGGGGCGACTCACCCAAAATGCGGCACACACACATGATATGCAGAGCACATCAACATTGAAAACAATGTGGTATGAACTGCAACACGTCCACAACAGAACAGAGCACCCAAGTGGTGCCGCTTGTGTGTAGAAACTGGCCAATCACATTTGGCATAGCAGGGAAACATGGGATGAAAATGTACGAGTACAAACACACATCCATGATGATGTCGAAATGTCCACTGTCTGCATCAAATAGGCAGCTCCTCCCAAACAGTAACAATGTACATTGTCATGCAGTCTGTATGTAAATGTGTACAATCCGTCAACATACATGTGTACACAATGTAAAACTGCATCTACCCTTCACATTGCAGAGGGAGAACCAACACCTCCTGCAGAGCAGACCCAACCTCTCTTCACTGATGACGAAGAGGACCACACCACCATCGACCCCGACGCTCTCCAACAGCTCATGGACGCCCTCAGGACCCCACGCCCAGGATCAGGGCAGCCCAGCTGCATCAAGGAAACCCCACCCCCTGCACAGACCACACAGCAGGAAGCACCTACCACCACGGCTGACTCCCAGGACCCCCACGACCAACACATGGCCTTCCTACGCCGTGTGTTGGAGTGCCAGGAGAAGGTGGCCGATCAGGTGCGGGTGGGGTTCGACCGCATGGCAGCCAGACTTGATGCCATACATGGGTGTCTAATTCCCATCAGGGACCACTTTCAGTCCCTAACAGACACCCACAGTCCGCTCCATGCTCTCCAGCGATCCATGGCTGACATCGCTGGAGTCATGATACTGAGACAAGAACAACTGTCCAGTCAGAGTGGCTCCAGCGAGGTCTGCCGGGAGTTGGGACAGATGCGGGGGCTCATGGAGACCATGGTGCGGATGACGGCAGACAGGATGGCTGCCATGGCTGCACACCAGCGGGATGTGGCTGGGGCCTTCAATGCCCTGCAGCACATCGTCATGGCATTGCTGCCTCAAGGCCTTGCTCAGATGGGTGCTGCTGCAGCTTCTACATCCACATCTTCGCACCCTGATGTCTCAGTGCCTCACAGTGCGGCAGGCAATCCACCACCACCCACGTGTGAGGCACATGTGCCATCAGAGGACGAAGATGCGGGTGAACCAACCTTACTGGTAAGGAGGAGGCAGTAGCATTCATCTCCGCCATATGGCCTGTTTCTGCTTGGTTCTGCCCTTTGCATCATCACCTTCCACTGTCCCCCGATACACTCTACGACACTCCCTTTGGCCTCGACATGGACTGCCATATTCCGTTTGGTTACCAATGACACAGCGATCAGATTGCGGACTGAACTCTTCCGATGTACTTGTCATTCCCTGTGGGACTCTGGCTGGCCCTCCACGGGCCAATAATGTGAAGTGGGGTTTGCATGGCCCTGTACTGCTCCAGCTGCAACACTCCACTGGATGTGAAATAAACATTCAGAATCGCACAGATGTGTCATGCCTTTGATCATTCACGTATGTGCGTATGGTTGAATATAGGGTGGGAGATTCCCCGTAACGTCCATGTTGCTCATGTCGTGGAACTTGTGTGACAGGGTGCAACAGTGCCGATTGCGGTCCGGGTGGCGTAATCACTACAACAGGGACACACGCATCAGTAACTTCCATGTCCAGCCCAGAACTGGAGCACGCCCAGAGCCCCGGGTTCATTGTTCCCACCCCTACGCTGGCCTGCCATACGCCAGGCCAGTCCACTCCGCTTACGCATACAGGGGGGGCGACAACGCTAAATGTCCCAGGTCGTCCCTGTAGTGATCTGCTGATCACTGGTCTAGTCATCAGCATGCCACAGCCACTCCCTGAGGGCTCGTTCAGACCCACACCACACCCATCCAGCACAGGCGTCATGTGACATGTGACCCTGCCAATCTAAGGGGCCTGGCACGTCACATACCCCACTGCCGGTGTGTTAGTCCGGGGGGGGGGGGGTCCTGGGAGGGGTGGGGGTCCTGGGTGTGGTGGCGGTGGGTGTTGTGGCCCTCTTGGGGCTCCGGGCTGCATGATCAGTAGCTCCATGGCATCTGTTGTTCTTCAGGTGTGGCTCTGGGCTGGACTCCCTTTCATGGTGCAGGTTGTCGTCCGACTTAACACCAGGTAGGAGCAGGTGTTAAATCCCTGCTGCTAACGCGCCTTATCGCATGTTTTTGATTCTTAACGCCGATCTGGCTGGTCGTTGGGAATGTTGCGTAGTGGTGTTTCCACGGGTTTTTGCACGGGAACGCCTACTCTGCATCTCATTAGCGTTAGTTGCCGGTGTCATCCATGGCGATGTTTTTTGCGACTGCTATCGCATGAAAACTGGTGATATCGGCTGTTGGCACCAGCTTGTGAATGGTGCGATTAATTTATCACCACTTTGGCTGTGATAAAGTGTCGCTAACTCGGCGATAAGTCCTTGTGAATATGCCCCATAGGGTAGCGGATAGCATAGGGAGGCACTAGTTCTGCCAAATCATTGATAAACGCTCTTGCCGGGCCCGGGAGTCTATAAATCAAGAATCCCGCCACTGACCAATCGCAGTTTAGTGACATGGTAAAAAACGCTGCTTCACAACCTGAAATCGGCACTCTGGTAAGTTTCACCTGGTAGTCTATTTTAAAAATCACTGCCAAACCCCCGCCTCTCTGCTTAGGTCTGTCTAATCTCAATATAGCATATCCTTCTGGTAGTGCCTCCCGAATATCCGGCGCTGATTGTCCATGCAGCCAGGTTTCAACTAAAAACAGCCCTACTGGCTTCTGATCCGCTAATAGCTCACAGATTTCCTGACTGTGCTTACTTAGAGATCTACAGTTTAAGAACAAGCAGAGTATGGAGTCATTTGCGGGCTCTAGGACCTTCTCGCTCTTCCCTCCCTTTACAGCAACATTAACGGAGAAATTACATCTCCTACAACCGTTAGCTCCAATACCTACTTCAATGGAGTGGAGACAGTCTTTATCTAGTGCCTTTCTAAATGATAAAATCTCTGCGGAGGTGTAACAGACTGTTCTCCCTGAGGAACTGGCAGGGTTCCTGGCCCCTGGCGCCATCCAGGCATGGACGGTGCGCAGACGGGCTTGCCTTTGGCCTGCTTTTGCATTGATTGGGTGTTTTCAATTTCTAAGAGTTCCTTTTGGGCTTGCATCAGTAGCTGCAATGTTTCAAAGAACCTTGGGTAAACTATTTGAAGGTATTGGGATGGCTATGTTCTTCCAGGATGACATTCTGGTAATGGGTGTGACCAAAGAAGAACATGATGAACAGTTCCTCAGAATATTGAAACAGAAGGGTCTCACTGTGGAATTTGGAAAATGTAAGTTTGCCAAAGAGGAAATAACGTACTTGGGCCAAAATATTAGTGGCAAGGGAATCAAGCCCAAGGAGATGTTAATTGATGCAGTTTGTAACGCTCCTCCTTCCTCAAGTAAGGAAGATGCAAGGGCATTTTTGGGGCTAGTTGAGCTTTACTCAAAATGTATACGTAATTTTGCTGAGAAAACATACAGTATTAGAAACCTGTTAAAAAACAGGGTAACATTTAATGGTCTGTGGAGTGGCAACATGAATTTGTTGCGCTAAAAGAACACATTTGTAAGGTACTAAGTTTGAAAAGTTTTGATCCCCAATATAAAATGTATGTGAGTACAGATGCTAGTAAGAGACGTTTGGGTGCTGTGCTTTTCTAAATGGACGAGCAGGGAAATTAATCATTTGTTGCTTTTCCCTCACGTGCTCTTTCACCTGCAGAAGAAAGATATGCAGTCATAGAAATAGAGACATTAGCATGTGTTTGCGGTTTGACTCATTTTAGACAATTGGTATGGAGTTATAATGTAACACTTAAAACAGATCACAAACCTTTAACAAAAGTTCTTACCGCTATTGGACTACAAAGAGCGTCTCTCGTTTAGCACACATGTCCATAAAATGACTCAATTTTATTCATGAAGTGAAATACATTCCTGGCATTAATAACAGAATTGCCGATTTCTTGAGTCGTATGCCTCTTCCGTCAGAGGACAGTTGTGAGAATTTTCTATTTGATGGTTGTGTTGCTAGTGTATTTGAACACGGAATGGTGACAATTGATAAAGTTGATTGGAAAGAGCAAATGAGATTGGATAATAGTGTACAAATGGTTTTAAAATACATTAAGTAAGTTTGGCCGGAAAAGAAGAAAATGAACAGAGATATTCGTACATTTTGGGAAATTCGCAATGAATTGAGCGAGGAGAATGGGGCTCTGCTCAGGTGTGGCAGATCTTTTTCACCGTGTGGAATAAGGAAGAAGATTCTTGGAATTGGCCACGAAGGGCATTTAGGTATTTCTAAAACTAAGCAAAGAATTAAAGATGTGTATTGGTGGCCTGGTTCCGACATTGACATAGAAAGTTTAGTGAGAGAAGGCATGAAGTGCAGTAGCTCTGACAGGGCACTCAAAACATTTTGCCCACCTTTGTTGCCAATTTCTTGTCCTAACAGGTCATGGAAGAAAATTGGTATTGATATCATGGGTCCCATTGAGAATGATATATATGAAAAAACTACATTATTGTAGCTATGGATCATTTCTCCAAGTGGCCGGAAATAGAAATTGTCAGCAAAGCAGATTCTGATTGCATTATAACATTTTTTAATAGAATTGTTTTAAAGAAAGGATTGCTGAAACACCTCATTTCTGATACTGGTTCACAATTTGGGTCGGATGTGTTTAAAAAATGTATGATGAGGAATGTTATTACGCATAAGACCACATCAGTCTGTCATCCCGCAGGGAACGGCCTAGTGGAGCACTTTAATATGGTAATTTAGGGCTCTATACAAATAGCCGCAAGTAGCAAACGCAATTGGGAGATTGACATTTTTAAATTATGTAGGATTATCCCTAATTCTAGTACAGACAAAAGCCTATTTGTGATCATGAGAGGGAAAGCACCTTTAAGTAAGGACACAGCCTGGATGGCAGTATCTAGCAAGGTAGAGTGGTCACCTGAAAATGTAAAAAAAATACTAATTGATGTTGGCTAAACAAACATACAAAGAATATCATGATAAAAGACACAGTGTTAAACATGTTCCTTTGGATGTTGGTGATTGGGTAAAAGTAAAATTGGATGTTAAACTTAAAAAAGGAGAAAGTAAATTTTCAGAATATTTGAGAGTCAACAAGCTGTTCAGTAATTCTGCATTATTGAGTGATGGCAAGGTGTGGCATTTTAGCAGATTGGTAAGATGCAAGAAGACTGGATATGTGTGTGATAAGATCAAAGGAGATGGAATTTATTAACAAAATTATGATTGGATGGCAGAGAATGAGAAGGAAAAGATGGTTGAACTGTCCGCTAATGAAAAGAAGGGAGAAGCTCTGGTTGGTGCTCAGGATGGAGGTCAAGTGTATGGAAAGGACAATTTGAGTTCCAAAGTTGATAAACAGTACAAGGATGTCACAACGAGTGTGTTTCAGGCTAGATATAAAAGTATAGTTTGCAGACCAAAAAAATATGAGGATTTCATTTGTACATAGCAACAGATATGGTTTTCAGGTAGAACCTGTTTTTGTATATTCAGGGGGATGATGTGTGGTGAGGTAACTATAGAATGTGGTCGGTAGAATAGAATGATTAGTGCAGGAACAGGCATTTTGCCGTATTTCCTACTAAAAAAATCCCCACCAGCTTACACCGGCAGGATGTATAGTGCGATTGATTTATAAATGAGAATTCCGCCTCGGTGTCTTGTTCTTATATTGAAGGACTGGTCTACTTCACAATTGTTTTGTCTTTTATTTAAATGTTAATGTTATTGTATGTTTAATTATCACTGTTAAATGTATATATGAAAAAGAAAAAAAGTTGCCCTTCTAAAAAAGACATGCGATGAATGTTTGAAATTTCCTAACTTAGAAGTTAGGAAATTCGGCAAAATGCCTGTTCCTGCACTAAAAAATCCCCACCAGCTTACACCGGCAGGATGTATAGTGTGATTGATTTATAAATGAGAATTCCGCCCGGTGTCTTGTTCTTATATTGAAGGACTGGTCTACTTCACAATTGTTTTGTCTTTTTATTTAAATGTTAATGTTATTGTATGTTTAATTATCACTGTTAAATGTATATATGAAAAAAGAAAAAAAGTTGCCCTTCTAAAAAAGACATGCAATGAATGTTTGAAATCGTTTTCTAATTAGAGAAATAAGTGTGAAATAAATCACAAAGGCCACTATAGTTGTAAATGTGGTTTTATAGCAAAACAGAATAATTTGATTTGAGCACCTGGACACTGAAATTTTGATATTACTTTAAGAGAGGCCCAGTCTGGGTGCCAGGGACGGGCCCAACCCCCCATTCTTACGAGGATGAATAAAGAGCACAACTTACTTCACTGTCTTCACATCCTTACGATACTCCAGGGGGGATAGTCACAAGAACGTGTGCTAAACAACACAAAAGAATGTTAACGCAACTTTACACATCGCAGCCTATCGCGGGAAAATAACCCTGTGTCAACGTGGAATTCACAACAAGGCGGTACCATGCGATAGTCTGCCGAAACCGCAGACAATGTCCGCGATACAACAACCGCGACGGTGATAAAAACACAAACCTCAACGCGAAAAAACATGCGAAGGGCCAAAGCGCGATGAGGAAATCAGCGATAAGCAGCGCCAGGCCTGCAATACACACATGGCAGGCGGGAAAAATCACTATAAAATTAGAAAAAACACACAAACACAAAATGACCAACACCGAAGCACCATGGAGGCAGCCGGAGCAGGCGCAGAGGACGAGCGCAACCCAACAAGCACCCTGGACGACCAGCCTGGGACCTCGGGGACAGGGAAGGGCAAGGACAAGAAGAAGAGGAAGACGAAGTTCAGTCCGCAGGAAAACAGGATCCTGGTCACGGAGGTGATGGAACACCATCAACAACTGTTCGTCACCTCCAACGTGTCATTGGGCACCAAAAATGGAATATGGCGGGACATCGTGGACAAGGTGAATGCCGTCGGAGAGCACAAGAGGTCAATGGATGAGGTCAAGAGGCGATGGATTGACATCAAGCGCAAGACCAAGGAGAAACTCGCAGCCAACCAGAAGGCAGCAATGCAGACTGGAGGTGGGAGCCCAGCGCCACAGCTGGAGCTGGATGACATGGAGGAGCTGGTGTCGACAGTCATCAGTGTGTAGACTGTGGCCGGAGTCGGGGGACCGGACACTGCCCGACAGGACACAACACAACCGCAACAGGGTGAGTGACCACCAGGTACTGGGGGGACAGGTGGAGATGGCCACACAATCAAGCAGAGCACAGTGCACACCCACAATGACTCTGGATCATGGCCCTGATCCACAGACTGTCACAATGTACAATGCCATGCTGTCTGAATGTGAACCTTTACCATGCGGCTACATACATGCGGACACATTGTAATACACCATCTCCCCTTCACATTGCAGGGGCACCGTCAACACCTCCTGCAGAGCAGTCCCAGCCACTCTTCACTGATGACGAGGAGGACACCCCCAGCATCGACACCCAAGCCCTCCAAGACATCATTGACATCATCTGCAACTCACCTCCAGGATCAGGGCAGCCCAGCTGCATCGAGGAGACCCAACCCACTATCCAAACCACCCAGCAGGAGGCACCCACAGCCCCGGCAGTCTCCCAAGACCCCCAGGAACAACTCATGGCCTTCCAATGCCGTGTGCTGGAGGGCCAGAGGGAGACGGCTGAGCAGGTGCGGGTGGGGTTCGACCTCATGGCTACCAAACTGGACGCCATCCATGGGTGTCTAGGTCCCATCAGGGACCAGCTCCAGTCCCTAACGGATGCCCACGGCCCACTCCATGGTCTCCAACGAGCCCTGACTGACATCGCTGGAGTCATGACTCGGAGACAAGAACACCTGTCCGCTCAGAGTGGCTCCAGCGATCCCAGCCGTGAGCTGACACACATGCGGAGGCTCATGGAGGACATGGTGCGGATGGAAGCGGAAAGGATGGCAGCCACTGCTGCACATCAGCGAAATGTAGCTGGGATCTACCATGCCCTGCAGATCCTCATCATGGCATTGCTGCCACAAGGCGTGGCGATGATGAATGCTGCTGCCCCCACCCAACCACATCTCCGCCCCCTGGTGTGTCAGTGCCTCCCAGTGCGGCAGGCGTATCCACTCCGGCACCTGAAGTGTCACTGCCACACAGTGCGGCCGACAATCCTCCTCCGGCCCCTGATGTGTCAGTGGCACACAGTGCCGCAGCCGGTACTGCACCACCCACAGGTGGGGCAGAGCACACATCCGAGGACGTGGATGGGATTGAGGTGAGAAGGAGGCACTAGCATTCATTTACGCCACCTGGCCTGTTTCTGCTTGGTGCCGCACATGGCCCCATGACCTTCCACTGACCCCCGATACACTCCGCTGCACTTACCTTGGACCGCGACATGGACTGCCATATCCTGTTTGATGACCAATAACACGGCGACCAGACTGCGGACTGTACCCTTCCTCTTCCACAGTACTTGTCATCCCCGGATAGAATCTGGCTGGCCCCCCACGGGCCCATATTGTGTAGTGTGCTCGGCATGGCCCTGTACCGCTCCAGCTGCAAAACTCCACTGGATGTGCAATAAACATCCAGAAATGCACTGCTGTGTCATGTCTTTCATCATTCATGTATAAATGTGTGGATGAAGGTAGGGACAGTGATTTCCCTTATGTCAATGATGCTCATCTAGTGGGATGCCAGTCACAGTGTGCTACATTGCTTATTGTGTTCCGGGTGCCGTGGACACTACAACAGGGACACACGCATTAGTCACTTCCTTGTCCGGACATGGACTGAACCACGCCCAGAGCCCCCGAGTCATTGTTGCAAGCCCTGCGCTGGTCCGGCGTACGCCAGGCCAGACCACTCCGCTTACGCTCCGAGGGGGGGCCCACATAGCTACATGTCGCAGGCGTACACGCTGGTGGTATGCAGGTCACTGGTCTAGTTGTCAGCATGTCAGGGCCACTCCCTGAGGGCAGGTTTGCACACACACCACACCCATCCGGCACAGGCGTCACAGGCCATGTGACCCCGCCAATATAAGGGGCCGACAACATCACATTCCCCACTGCCGGTGGTGACTGCATGACGGACGCGCCACGGTTCTCAATCATAAAGGGCCCATGAGTTGTTGCGCACAGGGTTGGTCGCACCCGAAGCCTTGCGCCCGTCACGGGCCTACCACCACGTGGCGCTGACTGGGATTGCACAGGGTTAGTGGCACCGAAATAGCTGAGCGGGTGTGCAGCCTGCGATGATGACGTGTGCACTAATGTGGTCTCTGCCATTGATGACTCAGGACTCAGCGTCATGTGTGGGACCTGCTGGGCCGCAGGGCGGGTCCGCATGATCTGGACCATGCCATGGTGGCGGGACCGGGGCCTGGAGCTTGCATGGGCACGTGGTGTGCCCACTGGTGGACACACCATTGGCGGCAGGTGAGCAGTGGGCCCGGGGTGCGCAAGTGCGGACAGCCAGCGCTGGCCGGCGGGAGGGGGTGGGGTGCGGCTGCATGCGTGCGCAGGGACGGACAGGCGTTGTTGCCGTGTGCTGTGTGATGGACTCTGCCATGATTGACTCTGGCCTCGATTACAGATTGCAGACCTGGTGGCTTGCAATGTATCCCGGCACGTGGTTGGAGACACACCGGTGGCAGCAGGTGAACATTGGGGCCTGGGTGCGCAGGGGCGGCGGTGTCTCTCTCTCTCTCCCTTCCTTCCCTTCTCTCTCTCACTCTCTCTCCTTTCCTTCCCTCTCTCTCTCACTCTCTCTCTCTCCCTTCCTTTCCTTCCCTCTATCACTCTCTCTCTCTCTCCCTTCCTTTCCTTCTCTCTCTTTCTCTCTCTGCCTTCCTTTCCTTCTCTGTTTCTCTGTGTCTCGCTCCTTTGATGTGCGCATGACACACGTTCTGATTTTGTGCTTTATTTTCCAGGCTGTGACATCGAGATTGTCCCGGACGGACCCGACAGGAGTCTTCCGCATTGGTGTTTTGTGTTGTATTTCAATAAAGTTTTTGGTTGTTACTTCAGTGCTGTGTGACTGTTTCTCGTTCTTCTGGCCACACATGTGTGTTATTTTTTGACAATGTGCGTCATCATGCGCTTTTTGTGGCTCTTGTGTCGTGCACAGTATGTGTATGTCCAGGGGGGGCCGGGGGGGGGCTGGGGGTGGTGGCGGTGGGTGTTGTGGCCCTCATGGTTATCGGAGCTGCATGATCATTGTCTCCATGGCATCTGTGGGTCTTCAGGTGTGACTCTTGGCTGGGCTCCCTTTCATGCTGTAGGTAGTCGTCCTGCTTAACACCAGCAAAAGGCAGGTGTTAAATCCCTGGTGCTACCGCGGCTTATCGCCTGTTTTTGGTTCGCATCGCAGATCTGGCAGTTCGTTGTGAAAGTGGTGTTGTGGTTTTTTCGTGAGTTTTTGCACGGGAACGCCTACTCTGCATCTCATTAGGGTTAGTTGGTGGTGTCCTTCGTGGAGATAAATTTTGGGGCAGTTATCGCGGGAATACTGGCGATGTCTGCAGTTTGCACCCGCTTGTGAATGGGGTGTTAAATCTATCTCCACTTTTGATGCGTTAAAGTGGAGATAAATCGGCGGTAGGTCCTTGTGAATATGCCCCCAGGTTTCTCCCAAGTCTTTTCTTGCAGACATCATCCTCCTGTGCTGCCTCATCTCTTAATCAAATTGCTACAAAAATTATAATCCCCTAACAGCAGATGGTTCCTTGCAGCGCTGCTCCTTCAAATGCTCCTTCCACACTTTCTCCCTCCAACCTCCCTCTCTACTTCCAGAAAAAACAGTAAATCAAGCCTGTGGGCATGACGAGGGAGGAGAGGGGAACAGTGATAGTAGCCCTTAGCCCCTCACTTAGTCCTAACCAGCGGATCCATCCTGGGAAGTATCTGACAGTCATGGGGAATTCCTCCCAAGTCCATCCAACTTGTTTGTGATGTCGCTGGTGATATCACATACATAATAAAGAGGCAGAACGGAGTGAGCACTTGGTCACTTCATTCAAGAGTTTGTCGGTGCAAACACGCTCAGTATCAAGAGGAGTTTGTTCCCCGTTGTTGGGACCAAAGAAAATGTAAAAGAATACAGTTACCAGGCAGGGCGTGGCCCCTTGACAGTAGTGATGTATATATGTTATAAGGATGCCATGAAAACACCCTTTAAGATGTATGTATTGGACGCCAGGGCAACCAATTAGTTATTCCACATTTTTGATAATTATCCTTGGACTTAGGGCCTAATTTAGTGTTTGGCAGATGGGTTACTCCATCACAAATTTGATGGATGTGCCGTTCGCTTTATTACAAGTGGCACTGGATATAATGCACATATAATACGACAAACAGGATATCTGCCGGGTTGATGATGGAGTAACCCGTCCACCAAACTCTAAATCAGGTCCTTAGTTCTTCCTTACTTGTATTTTGTTTTAATTTCCATGAGCACAATTATTAAAGTTGTCCAGAACATTAGTTCACATCAGAGTTTCTTCAGTCCATATAGCTTCTCCCATGGCTAAAATCCAATGTACATTGACCTCAAATCACTAGTGGTATGAGAGACATCTGCTCTGGCCACACACAATGCTCTTTTTCATCTAGATAGCAGGTATCTCTTTCTTATTTCTGTGGAAGCTGCTCCTTTGGCACCATTTTCCCACCAGCATGCATTAGCTTTTTCATGCATGTGTTAATATTGATGTCAATGTATGCAATAATACGTGTATGTATAAAAACGAAATCGAATCACTGCTGTTGGAATACCCCGATATGAACTCTCGATCAACCCTGAGTCAGAAATACGTGGGCAGGCAGGCCTTGTGCTCAAGGCCTGAGGCTACTGTTTGATAGATTACAGGTGGGGTGGCACGTAACAAGCAGGACAAACATGCAAACAGGAAAACTCAGATTAGTCCCACAAATAGGCAGCAACACCACAATAATCCTGGGAGATTGGCCCCAATAAAACACACATGGCTGGAGGGGCGCACTTTCCCAAAACACCATAAAGTTAGATGCCACATGAAGTTAGGAACTCTCAGCCAATCAGGACACAGTGCACACTACACACGCAGTGATTATGTGCTCCCCATGCAGACATCTGGACACGTTACCCACTGGCCTTCATTGTGTCCACGCATGGTCGACACCCACCTGCATTTTTCATCAGGTGGGAATAATTTATGGCTTCATGACAAGGGCCACATTCCACTCCTGAAACAGGATATTTGAACTGTTTTGTGATGCTTCAAGAAATGGATAAAAAGACATTCAAAATGATTGCACATTGAGTCAATCTTCAGACCCGTTTCTGTATGCTGCACTCCCAGCCTCAGTGTTTGATTAAACCAACAGTTCCTGTTTTGCCAAACGCCTCTTGCCTTTGTTTTTTTAAAGGTAAATTCATATTCAAGCAACACACGTTCAGCCTTAGATCAGTTGTAAATGCACAATTCTGTATCCTTCTGAATCCTCCTGTGTGTTAGCTTTGTGCTCTGTGCCCAAAAGTTGCACTGGGCACTTACTTAGTTTTCCACATATTTTCATTATCCTGATGCTTGTCTTCACTTTTCTGTGGTTTGGTCTCCCACATAACTTGGGCAGTTTAACAGTGGGAAACATATAGTACCACTCACATGTATGTCCATCCTTACTGGCTAACATATTGCTTTCTACGAAGAAGTAAACATAGTGGTGTTAGATGAATCCAAATACATTTATTTGTTGTGGGATAACGTTTCATTGTTCTGTTTGGAAGGAGGAAACAAGCTGACAATACCAGACAAATGTGTTCTGGGCATTCACGCTCTCAGTTCCTTAAGCCTGACTTGATGTCAATTGAAGCAGGTGGAGGAAGGGAAAGGCAACTTTTGTGAGATTTCATACAAAACCATGAGTTAACTCAATGCTCCATGTTAGAGAATGAATTTTGACCCACTATATCCCTCTAGATCTTTTGATTTTTGAACCACCTAGTTTCTGAATTTCTGCTGGAAACGAGTCTCACTGACTGAGTCTCACTAACTGTACCCACCTTTTAACGTATGGTCCACTGCTTTGGGTAAGAAACTGTATGCTGATTACACATGCAGATATGTGCATCCACGAGTGCAGGGCTGAGGGAGGTGGCTAATATCCCCACCCATTATCTGCCCACAAGTAGCCTGTCACAGATGGTACTTTGAGAAAATGTCCTGGGCATCCAAATTGGTCAAATTGAAATAGCCTCATTTCTTTTTACCAGTAGCGTGACTTTGCAGTCAATTACTATAAGGTTTTAGTGCTTCAATATATGCTTTGTATTGCACTAATGTATTCTCTTTAAAGAACATGGAAAAGCAGCACCAAAATGACAACTTCTAAATGGCTCAACAGTGAGAAAATAATAATGTTCTTTCTATATTGTCACAGTAGGTCACAAGTGCAACTATAATATTGATTTGGCCAGAGTTGCACATATTCATTTACTACTGTTGTAGTGTTTTCATGAGTGAGTGCTTATTGGGATTTAAGCTTTGAACTACTATGTTTGTTGGGACATATTAATCATGCTGCTGACCAGCAGTTAGATTAAAACCTCCAACAGAAATTAGGCCCATTGGGGGCGATTAGTCTGATCTGGGGAGATAAAGAGAGTTGGAGATGAATCTTCATGGCCTTATTAACTCATGTATACTGAAAATCCTAGACATGTACTTTCTCACAGAAACAATGGGTGGGGGGCGACAGCTAGCCCTCTGGCAGGATTCTCAGAAGGGGCTTCCTTTGGGGTTTTGAAGAGAAGGAACCAGTTTGCTTTGTAAGTTAGGGTTAGCTCTGGGAGCACTGTGTACCAAAGCTTAATTTGCCAACTCAAAAATCCCATGATGCGTTGCAGGGGGATGAATCAGGAGCAAAAAGATGATGAGGCATTTCTCATGTAGGCATCGTTCCTAACCTTGTTGGACTCTTCACCTCTGTGTTTGGACTCTTGCATAAGCAGAGTACTTTGAGAATAACTGGGAAGTGCAGAAAAATAGGAAGGACAGACCCGGCGAGGAAGAACCCCTCTCTTGAATGGTTGGACACTCTTGGCTTGTAATTTCTTGGACTCCTTTGGACCCTTGCCTCTAGAACCAATCCCTAACGAGTGCCTCTCTCCATTGTTTTCGAGCTGGAGCAGGCTCACCGGAGCCTTCACCTTTGCCCCAGCCCACAGGGCTTGCTGATGGTAGCTAGTGAGGTACGGAGTCCCCCAGGCTGCAATTGCTATATCATACTCTCATGTGAAAAGAGAACAGAAGGCTCCCTGCCTGTACAGGTTAAGGAAGGTGGGCAGAGAACTGAGCATTTTGATTTGTTTTGAGCTCCCATGTGGACATGCTTTTGAGTATTAGATGCCCCAAATGAGGGCACCAAACAAAAAAGACATAACAAATAGGAGAAAGATGTCCAAGGTCTACTGCTGGATGAAAGGATTTTCCACAGGCCTGCGGAAGATCACCCCATAAGTTCAAGCAGCAGTCTTAAAAAGTGTACATAAAGTTTCTCATGGTGCCCCAGAAGATGAGACAATTCACTACAAGTTAAGGCACAGTTTGTGGGGGCTGTCAGTAGAGTGGCAGGCACCCAATAGACCACATTGTTGATTTTACAGGTGTAGCCATAAGTCTCCTAGTTGACTAAAAAGTGACCTGTCCAGTATTTCCTCACTGTTTCAAGCAATCCTGGAGCTAGTGGTTTTCCCTAAATATTTTGATATGTATGTATGCATTGGTAAGAAAATGCCCCTTTTTGCATGATCACCCCCATTATTTGGACTGATTCTGCTGTTTTTCCTGACTATGTGCACTGGGACTCAAGTGGGGAACACTTAGAGAAAGGTTTTTAGTAGTCAGGGAAAATTGATGGCGCTCTGCTAATTAACGCGAGTATTTGGATAGAAACAAAAATCAGTATGGTGCAACTAGGCGAGGGGATAAACCCTATAACCCCTCAATTAACACCAATGCAACAGATGTTCATGTCTTTCTAACATGTGTCTGTGTGTTTTTTATGTTCGCAATATTTCCTACCACTGTTCATGCCTGATCAATGATTCTACGATTACGCCCTAAATGGATAATACCTGTGATGCGTATGTTCTCACATCTATGTTTCGTAGACGTCCTTCCAGTGTAACAGATGTCCATTTCTTTGCACATATGTTTTTGTCCTTTTATATTACTATTTACATTAACGCGGTAACATAGGATTGATGAGCAGTACCATAATTTTTGATTATGTCTATGTCCCTTTGCGTTATCATTTATACTGACGCGATAACTTATGACCGGTGACCTTACAATTGTGCATGTGTCTTTTGTTTTTCATTTTTTTATTTGCAATTAATATTTTAATGTGTGACCAATGACCCCACAACCCGTCAAGGTGGACAGTAATGTGTTTTTTATCTTTCTTTTGATTTGACTGAGAAACAGTTTCATACGTGCATTACGAGGCTTTACATGTTTTTCATCAACTGGTGCACTTTGTGACATACTGTGATTGTGAACACAATAGAAGTGGGGAGCCGGCACACATACGCCAAAATCGGCGTTCACAATATCCATATAATGTGAGACACATATTACTATTCTATACTGTCTCTGCCTTTCTTTCACTTTCTGCCGCATCCAAGATTTTTCTTCCGACTGTTTTATAGAATTTCATAGAGATTAGGGTCCTTATCTCGACCCACCTTTTTTCTTGTGCTATTCAGTTAGATCAATATAGTTAGAATACGGATACCCACCGGATTATTCCTATTAGACCTATCGGCGAGGCGTAATTTCAATTCTTACTTCCGTGTTGACAGTCATAAATATTTAGGTTTACGCACCAGCTTTTTCTGGTGACTCTCAGATAGCCTATATTCTACTTCCGGCCTTCTGATCACGTGTCCACAACCCGGAACACAGTGATCGGCCGTGAGGGGTCCCGGCTTACACGCCTTAGGTAAGATTAATGATGCCCTCGCTTTTAGTTTATTTTAAGGTTTCCACTTTGTTTTTACTTAACGTTTACTTGTGCACGCGAATAACGCAATATTGATCTGCTTTTCAGATCTCTTACGCTACTGGAATTATCCTTTTTATACAGTTTCCCTCACGGCGCCCGCAACGAAGCACTACCGATACCCCGGTAATTTTTGTTAATTCTCTGCCGCCTTTTACACTAGGAGTTGGGTAATTTTGCCCTGTCGATAGGCTTGTTATTTATTATTTTGTTTCTTTCCATTTTATTTCCTAATATAGGTCACAAACATTTCTTGTCCATTACTCTTGGACTATATCATAACGTGCCGGATGTTTCTTTTTACGGCCTATTGGTAGCGCGTCTTATTATGTTCTCAGGCGGTTTTCTGCCAGACACACGACCTTGTATATTTTTGTGCTTGTCATACCTGACGGCACTTTTGAGATTCTGAACGATGTTTATCTTCCATTCTCTAGGTACCCCTAGAGTCAGTCATATCTGCATGAGTGTTTAGCCCAGCCGGGTTGGAATTATCACCGGCTGAGTGGTAAGCACTCGCTTTTATTTTCTCTTTTACTCTCTGTCTGCAGATTCTCTCTTCTCTCTTTTTTCTCCCCTCCTTTTTCTCTCTCTTTCCTTTCATAGTTTCTCTTGGCACTAGTCTGATATAGACCTGTGTTATACATTCACTTTTCATTTCCCTAATTTCTACTACTATGGCTATTTCTTTATTGTTTTCCCGCCTCTTTCTCTATTCCTCTTACAGATGACCAAGACTACTATCCTATGTATACAGGTACATCTAAGTATCTTCATTTACACCAGTTCTATGACCGATATCCTTTACATACTACACTGTATCCACGCATGGTCTCTTACCGATTTTATTCTTAATTTTAGGACACTTGAAATGTCACATTTTTAAATATATTTTCCACCAAGGACATGAGCACTTGCCGTATATTTTCAATACTGGTTTTTCTTTTTCTCACTTATGGTGACACAATTTAATGGTGTTGTGGGTTTCCACTAATGAGTTATTTGTACTCAGATAATTTTATCTCCGCTTTATGAGATGTGTTGATGTTCTGTCATGATACATATATTATTCATACTCCTTGTATCCTTCCCAGCCCTGAGGAAGTCGCAGAATTACTTTCTTAATGCGACGAAACACGTGTCGGCTGGTTGTCTTCTGTTCGTTGGCTCTAAGCTTAAGAAAAATTAAAAGACTGAACATTATCCAACTCATCTGAAGATATTTCTTTCAAAATTGTGGCTACTTTACCATAGTTTTGTATTTACCTACATACTGTTTGTTTATTATTATGTGTGCCTAGGTTTTTGCTTACACTGGGACTCAAGTGACCAGGCCCCAGTGGATGTGCTATGACCCCTAAAACATGTCAAACTTGGCTAAACTCCTAAATTGCCATATTTAACTTACATATAATTCCCTAGTATATGGTGCACAGTGTACCCAGGACCTGAAAGATAACTATCACTAGTGTACTGTGGCACATATTGTGCCACCATTAAAGAGCCAATGCAAAATCTGACTGCAGGCCTGCCTTCAGTAACCTGGTTGTTCAGGTTTAAACTGAAAATTTGGACTGCATAAATAACACCTTTTGATAGGCCCAAGCTGCCCTTTTAAATGTTACTAAGTCACCCTAAATAGGCTTTAATTGCCCATAAGGCAGGGTGTATGATATTAAAATGTAGGACATGTGTAAATGTAATGCTAAAAATGCCCTTATAGTGACAATGCTAAGCTATTTTCGCTGTAGCAAGGTTAGTTTTTTTAAAGGAAATCATTGGGATAAAATCTTAAAGTTAATAAACTTATCACCATCAAAGACCCAGATAAAAATGTAATTCTTGGACTTTTTAAAATATTTATAACAAATCCAAATAATTGGTAAAGTCAAATTTGTACTAAGTATTTTAGAAAAGGCACTTTTAAAAAGTCATCTTTAACCTGCCTAAAGGCTTTAGAATTCAATTTTGCCTGAGCTTCCAACTGTCACCCAAGAGTTGAATATCTCCTTGATGAGATGTGAATTGCTTACCAAAGCTGAGCGAAACCCCATGGATGTGGGGTGGGGAGAGTTTGACGTTCCCTTGACAGGATGGTTTAGGGCCTGTGCCTAGCCCCTTGCATATCTTCAAAGGATGCCTACCCTGTCACTGGTAGATGTGGTTAACACCTGGGCATGCCTCCCTTTTGTTTTTCTAAGCAGCCAGGCTCTAATCCTAGTAGAAGAGGAGCTGCCTCAAGAGACAGTTTTGAGTGACCTCTGAGGAGGGGGTTGCTCATTTCCCTGGCCACACTCTAGGGTCGGCACTGAAGTTCTGCACACGGGAAGGAAAGCTCTGCCATGTTGGATTTTGGTAGGGAGGGGCACTCTGGCATTGTCTTCAGTAGGGCACAAAGAAACTGTTGAAAAAGTGGGTAGGGCTACCCCTGGGAACCTTTTTCTCCAATGGTTAGGGAGGGGACAGTAGACATCTCCACCCATAGGCATAAATGTGGCATGCTTTGGCACCCTCCTCAGAACACTACTGGACCTTTGGAAGGCTGAAGAAGGATCACACTTGCTGATGAGACCGGTGAGAAGAACCCTAAGGACTTAATCTGCTCCCATGTGGAACCAGGACAAAGGAGAGGGCTTTCTCCAAGGGTCAGTTGGCCTACCTCTTGTTAAGCTACAGGGACAAAAAGCTGGAAGAAGCCCACTTTCCTGAAGCTGCCTTTCAGGCCTATCACTGCACCCTGTGTGTGCAGTTTTAAGCTGCCATTTTGATCAGGCAAAATAAACCTTCAGGCAGAATTAAACCTTTCTTTTTAGTACACATAAGTTACCTCTAGGGTAGGCCCCAAGCAGCCGATATGGCAGGGTGCAGTGCATTTAAAAGTTGGGCATGTACTTTTAATTTTTACATGCCCAGGTAGTTAAAATCTCTTACATTGGTTTTTCACTACTGCAATGCCTGCCTCTCCCATAGGATAACATTGGGTTAACCTAGTACATTTAATTAATGATAACTTTCAATTGAGAGCAGGTGGGAAAGTGTAGTTTGATGTCTAAAGAATCTAAAATTGCAATTTAAAAACCTATTTAATGGTAAAGCTGTAATTTAAGCAGTGCAAGCGGGGGACGTTTTCCCGGTGGGACAACGCTTTTCCTCTTTATTCTCCTCACGCTGGTGGATCAGTCAGCGATACCCAGGCTGCACGCAGAATCTCACTCTAACTCTTACAATTTCAGTTTACGCTTGGTGTGCGTGTACCACACTTTCCCATTTTCACTTCTGACCCGGTATACAGCACCCTACTGGCAAAATGTCATATGAAGAAATATCTAATGTTACGGAGAACAGATCCAACACTTTCGCCTTTTCTGAGAATGAAGCTCAGAGAATATACGCTCTTATTAATGAAGTGGAAACCACAAGCTCCAGCACAGGCGGCATTCAAAGCAACATCAAACAACTACTATATGTGACCAAAAGAGCCAACGTCTACACGCCAGCACTCTTATCAAATACCATTGAGTACAACGTATCCCCAGGGGACTAAGAATCCCACTTAAACCTTCACTTTGTAAAAACAATGCTAAGTTTATTGAAAAATGGTATGCTATCCTTAACAAGTGTTCTCTCGATTTGATTTTACTAATCATGGAGGAGCTATCGAAATTTTTTGAAGAACTCAACAGTGAGATAAATCAACTCAAACAAGAATTATCTGCAAAACTAACAACTGAAGACTGGGCTAAAACTTTGGATGTCATCAACACACAACTTGATAAACATACCCAAGAAATAAAGAACGGAAGATAAGAAAATTCAAAAGAGACACAACTGACTACAAACTAGGAGAGGTATACAATTGGGCTGAAATGTACGCTAAAAGACGACAAAGTAGACCATCTTATAAAACTTCTGAAACAGAGACTTCTTCAACTGACGGCGAATCTAACACGGGAAATCGTAGAAACAATGCACAAAATGGCACTCGCATTCCCACAGACCAACAACTGCCTTCTACAAGCAACCAACAAACGAGTGCTACTTCTTCCCAGGTGTCTTTTTCAGGACAGGGTCTGCCTGCCCCAGACGAACCAGACGGGACAAGCAAAGAAACAGGAACAATAACAGATCCATTGTCCTCCAAGAGAGTAACCAGAAGTCAAAGATCTTAACAACACAAGAGTTGGTTATCAATATTTCCTCCCATCCTATGAGTGCAGTTGAAATCAACACCCTTCAAAAGGGTACTTCATTTGTCCCGACGTATTATTCAAATCCACTTGAATTAGAAGTCAGTTTCTACAAATTCATGCGTACCCTTGGCCTGAAACATTTTTTCACTAACATCGTGGACTATCAATCCCGCACAGAAGCGAGTACACTCAGAGGACTGAAACCAAAGAGCAACTACATGCCTCCTGTGAGTCACAAAATACTGGACTCTTTTGAAACACTGATCAAACAAGAAATGTCAAATTTGTTCAAAAGCAAGAAAACAAAACATTCTAACCTCACAGTTAAAGAACGGAGAATTTTGGAAAATATTGCGAATAATCCTGCTATAACTTGCAGTTTAGCAGACAAAGGTGGAGTGCTCGTAATCATGGATTCAGCCTTCTAGTCACAGAATGTCCAAGAACACATTCACGATCTCGCAACATATATTAAATTGGAAAAGAATCCCATTGATGAATTCACAACAGTACTCTCAACTATTCTAGACACCGCAGTCATGAATGGGACAATCACCGATGGCGATAAACGATTTTTACAGATGCACAGCCCCAGGAGCCCACAGATCTACATGTTGCCTAAGATTCACAAAAATCTTACCAAGCCTCCGTTCCGACCGATTGTTTCCACTTGCGGCACAATCCATAAACCCATTGGTAGATACTTGGACAAGTATCTACAACCGCTGGTACAACACATGTCTACATACATCAAAGACACCAATGATTTCTTGCTCAATATTCGCTCCATCAACCTAGAAGATACCCAAAACATTTTACTTTGTACAAGTGATGTCAAAGCTTTATACACATCCATTCCTCATGACTGTGGAATGGAAGCTGTTGAACATTTTTTGACCACCACCGAGTTGGACCAGGATCTCAAAATCTTTCTCCTTGAACTTTTACATTTTACATTGTACCACAGCTATTTTGTTTAGGATAATGAATACTTTTTACAGCTCAATGGAACTTCGATGGGCAATTGCGCAGCTCCGTGCTACGCCAACCTGTTTATGCACAAGTTTGAACTGGATCACATTTTGTCCTCTGAACTTTGGATTAACAACTTGATGATGTTTGTCAGATACATCGATGACATTTTCCTATTATGGAAAGGGTCACATCTCGAACTTTCTACAGCCATACAACAGTTAACAATCGGATCGAATTTACATACAACATCAGTGATACTTCCATCAATTTTTTGGATGTATCCATTACAAAGATGGGCACAGAATTGGAATCCAACACTTTCAGGAAAGCAACTGACCATAACAATTTACTACATTTCAACAGCTTTCACCAGTATTCTCTAAAAAAAATTTACCTTATTCCCAACTCCTTCGAGTTAAAAGAATTACATCTAACCCGGCTAAATTATCTTCTAACATCAGTGAGACACTCCAACGCTTTAAGGACAGAGGGTATCCACCTGACATTCTAGAGCTTGCTGTACAACGGTCCTCTACGAAAACTCGTGAAGAACTCTTAACAAACACCAAACCAACCAAAAAAGACAGAACTGTACTCGTCACAAAATTTTCTAAACACAGCCCTAAATTAAAAAGAATCATATTGAAATATTGGACCATGATACATCACGAGCCTGATTTCAAAGGGATTTTCATTGAACCCCCCCTTTTCGCTTACGAACGGAGCAAAAATATTAAAGGGATACTTTCTGTTTCAAAATCAACTCATACTACTCATCAATATCAGGGGACCATCCCTTGCCATAACTGTAACAATTGCAATAATGTAATAAAAGGCAATTACATAACACCCCCCCGGAAAGGCAATAAAATCAAGCTCAAGTCCACCGCCACTTGTGACACCACGAACGTAATATATTTGCTCAAATGTCCATGCGGACTCGCATACATCGGTAAAACCGAACGGAAAATAAAAATCAGACTTAATAAACACAAGAGCAATATCAGGACCATGAATCTCAATTCATCTGTCACTTCGCACTTTTGGAATCCAAACACAACATCAGGCAGCTAAGGTTCCTGATATTAGAGAATGTTGACATCCGTGAAGGTCGTAACAACTGCAAATTCTTACTCAAGAGAGAAACTTTTTGGATCAGACTGTTGGACACTATACCGCACAGTCTCAATGACCGCATTGAATTCAGTTGTTTTCTCTAATTCTGCTTGTACGCTGGCCCTTTTTCTAATGTCTTGATTCTCCACACCTTGTTCCTACATCTCTACCCCACTATTCTTTATGCTCACACCCAGTTCCTGCTCTCATACTACTGTCTTTTATCATCCCCTATTCCCCATGTTTACTCTATACCTTTACTCTGGTCTTCTTCAATGTTTCTGACTTTTCTTAATGTTCCTGCTCTTTTAACACCCTGTTCCTACACTTTATCTCACCATCCTCCTTGCTTACACGCTCATATTTTCTCAAAGGTTCTCATTTCTTTCCATTGACACATCTAATTCCCTCATGTTTACTCTTTAGATTTATTTGTTCATTACTTTTCATTCCCACAATGAGTCCTCTGTCCTCACAGCTTTAACCTCTCCTTTAGCTGTTTCCGTGGAGTCGGGCCTCTTTCGGACCCTCCTCTATGTTTATTTTCTCTGTCACTTTTGGTTTCCACAACCCATTCCATGATGGCACCAATTTCCGGGTACTTGTTGCGCTTTCCTTTTTTCGACGAAATTGTTTTTCATCCTCATTTGGTTAGTTCGCACTTTTTGATTAATGTATTTTTTATTTTTCGTACTGTATTTTTATTTTTGGTACTGTATTGTGTTCATCTTTACACTCAGTTTTCCTGACCTCGCTTCCTTCCATTGGGAGTCTTCCCAGTGTTTCACCTCCTCACGACTTCCGGTCCGTCGTCTATTTTTACGGTTACCCATCAGCTACCAGGTTCCGACTGAACCATACACGGAATCTCTCATGCTCGTTGCACGATCACCTTGGCAGTAAGCTTTTAGATACCGAGGCACTAGATTTGTGTTGGGTAGCCTCTCACTTTGAGAGACACCGTTTGCCATTTCAATCACATGTAACCACCTTCACTGTCTCATTGTTTGCAATGCACTTTAGATCCACACACACATTTCTCATGACTTCCCGTCCACTTTCATTCACCCATGTTGCTGTTTACCTATGATACACTGCTTGTCACTTCCGCCAATTACGCTCACTTTTTAAAGTTACTGGGGAAATTTGGGAAATTATTCACGGTGCCTTAACCATTTTTCTCCATTTGGTCACGCTGTTCTTCGTTTGGTTACATGCTCCTTCGTTTGATCACTTTTTTTTCTTTTCATTTTGCCTACCCACTGGCAAGACACATTAGCATTGGACTTTTGCTCTGGGGCACCACTCTCAGCCTATGAAGCCATGCTTATGCATGCAATTATCCAGGTCATTCGGTCTCTCAGACCAAATTTTTTTAATTGAACCCTTAGACATTCCACTCATCCCCGTGCTTTCCACTTCATTATTTACAGATGCAACTTCCCCTGATGAAGGGCTCCGCCCGAAATGCATTGGGCCTAGAAAATTCTAATTCACCCATTTCCAGTATGAAGTAATACTGTGAAGGAAATTCCATGTGTTGAAAAAAACCTTCTGAAGTTAAAATCAAATTAAACTTCTTCTCATACCATCAGATTCCTGGTGTTTAACTTTTGGATCAAACTCCCTTGGGGAGTCCAGCAGTGCAACCGGGGGACGTTTTCCCGGTGGGACAACGCTATTCCTCTTTATTCTCCTCACGCTGGTGGATCAGTCAGCGATACCCAGGCTGCACGCAGAATCTCACTCTCTTACAATTTCAGTTTACTCTTGGTGTGCGTGTACCACACTTTCCCAAAGCTGTAATTTAAGTCACAATTCTTAAAATGCCACTTTTAGAAAGTTGCCCTTTCCTTGTCCTAAACATTTGGTGCCTGCAGCCTATATCCTGGGTCACATGGCAGTTGGTCTTTGTGTATTACTCCCAGACAGTGAGACAAAGGAGGAATAGGTGTTCGCAGAATGGGCCATCTCTGCCTTGATGGCAGAGCAGAGATGTCATCTACCATACTTGCACATCACAAAGCCTCTAACTGAGCCCACTCACAAAGGGCTTCACACTAGTCTTTTTTGCCCCCAGACAAGCTGGAACCAGGGCATGGAGGATGGAAATTCCAGACACCAGTGTATGGGGAAGACTCTAGAAGATTCTCCCACTTCAAAGCTGGCACCAAGTATAAATACTGAACCCTCAGACCAAGCTCTTCAGTACACCTCTGGACGTGTGGAAGACTCAGAAGGAGGACCACTGTGCTGTTCTCCTGCAAGAAGAACTGCTATTCTGCTGCCCTGCTGCCTGAGTGAGAAGGACTGGACTGGCTTCTTGAACCCAGGACACCCAGAGTGACTCCAAGGGCTTGTTGGATTGCCTCCTGATTAGAGCCTCAGGAATAGAAAAGGCTCCAACCACCATGAACTCTCCACATGGACTGTGACTGCTGTGAGTCCTGCACCTCAAGTGGTGCCAGCCCAGTCCTGGATCCTTGGAAGTGGGTCTGAAGGTGCTCTGACAACCCAGCTGTGATCCTTGCAATGCATCGTTCTGCAGCTCATCCGAACTGCTGCTGCGTAATGCATCTCGACCCTGGTCCTCACATCACAGCCTCGCAGCTCATCATAACCACACTTACACGATGCATCTCGACACAGGACCTCACATCGTAGCCTTGCAGCTTTTCGGAACCACAGGACCTCGCATCACAGCCTCGCTGTTCGAAGGTACTGCCACTGCGCAATGCATCCTTAATGCAGGACCTCACAATGCTCCACAGCCAGGATTTAAGGTACTTTGTTCAGTGACCCTAACTTGGTTCCTGTATCCATCCTGTGCTCCATCCTAGTCGGCCTGAACTTGTGACTTTTTCCTGGTCTAGCACGACCAGATACCCACAGGTGAGACTTTTAGCTAAAACCTTTAAAATTGCATATCTCTGGTTTTATAAATTTGATTTTCGTAATTTTGGTATTAATTTACTACATTTTACTCTATTTTTCTAGATTGGTGTGGGATTTTTCTTCTGTTGTGTTTTCTCTTTATTCATTTTTTTGTGCTTCATAAATACTTTACACATTCCCTCTAAGTTGAGCCTGGCTTCATTTGTGCCAAGGTACCAGAGGGTTAAACACAAATTAATTTGGGTTTGCTTGTGTTACACCCTGACAAGAATTGTGGTTGCTGCTTGAGTAGGGTTTCACCTCCCCTCAACCAGTAACCCAATTTCCTGCAGTTATTGAAAGGAAGTATCATCCTGAAGAATTTCAATATTGATTTTATTTGGGTTTGACTTTATATTGTGCCTTTAATCATTGTGATGCTACACTGACAAAGCCAGTAGCCCTGATTTTTAAATAAGGCACTCCTCATGCTGTGTTAGGCTCTTTTGGGGATATAGTGGTTTCAGGAATCAAGGCTTGCACCAGGTTTCATTAATGGGGTTACCTGACCTCTGGGACAATTTTTTAGAATGCACTCACTGTTGGTTGAGAGACCCTTTAGAAGGTATCACTGTAAATATTCCCACCTGCATTTTTGTGAATATTTGCCATATTTTGCATAGTATTTAGTAGTGTGTGACATAAAGTCGTTTTCCTTCCCATAAACACACATGACTGGACAGCACATTATTAAGTTTTACTTGTTGCATTGGTGAGCTCGGAAATTAAAGACCACAACAACTCTGAGTGAGTCTTGGGCTGCTCTCTCTCACAATGCTTGGAGTCAAATTCTATAACGTTTTACTTGGTTACCAGTTGCGTAGTCCGCTATAATGGCCACCTAAGAGACCAGTGGTGAAAGACCCTAGATGGTAAATTTGAGGCCCAGTACCCCTTGTCTGCCCTGTCAACTTCTGACCCAGACTATTTACACTCTACATGTGTTGATCTGGCATAAGAGAGAATGCAGTATGGTATGGAAACCGGTGGACATGCTGTGGACAGGAGGGCACAATTTGGCCAACCTCATAATGAAGATCATGTCTCTATATACTGTCCTGGATCATACTAAAAGATATTCCCTTATATACTTTTCACAAAGTTCTAGTACTTGTTAAACATTGGACATCTGGCAAGTTTATCTAAATTTCAGTGAGATTTAATTTGATGAACTCATCAACTGTCACTTCGTAAAGCTCGTATTAGTCCAGAAATCAGAAATGTATTCCCAGTTTAACTTTAAATTGCTTACTCTGTAAGAGTTATAGGTTCCAAAGGAGATGGAATCAGAGATAAGAATGACCAATCAGCAGATTTCTTGTTGAGGGCATGATGCCCTATCTTGGCTGCAGCACAGAAATGGGACTATCTCTAGATTGGCATTAAGGATTGTTCAGTGACATGCTGTAAGCATGCATTGAAAGGAATAAGGACCTGCAAGACTAGTGGGGAGGACACGTGCCACAAAATGCATAGGTCATGAGGGCCTGATTCACAAAGGGCCTCCGCAGTCATGGGGGAGTCACCGCACGGGAGGCGGAATCTCCACAAGGAGAATTCTCATTGTGAAGATTCCGCCCCAGTGCGGAGACTCCTCCACAACTGTGGGGCCTCCGTCACGAGTGCAGACGCCCTTTGTGAATCATGCTCTGAGTGAAAGAGAATGCTATTAGAGAAGAGCATCAACTTTTGTGCATCTTTAAAGCCTGAAAAGAACATTCGTACACTTCTTAACATCCGTTCATGCTCAATGTTTAGCTACTAGGAGGATACATTCAATTTGCTAGATGTTCATGAAAGACAGCAATCATAAAAGCATATATTAGCACCAGCATTACATGATGATAGAGATCTTCATTCTGGTTTAGTCTGCGTGCATTTAAAATACCAGTTAGGCATTACAAACCATCACACCCTCTACAAATTCTACAATATAGCTGTTACAGCTGCATCTACGTATGCTTCATATGGGAATGCTCAGTTCAGGATATGTTGTCTGAGGTTGGATCCAGAGCAATGTTGGCTTTTATTTTTGTAGAACGTAGTGAGCCACACACAAAGTAAAAGTGTTGATGAGGATGCTAGAATGCAATTCATGGTTTGCCTATTCAAAAGGTGCATTGAATGTACTATAAAACAGCTCAGCACTGATTAGCTGAAATCTGTCTCTCTGTCCAGACTGAAAACTGGTTGCAGGCAAGAACATTCAGTGCAGGAGCTGAGATACATCTCAATCAAATGCACAGTATAACTATTGATTATAGATGCAGTGTGTTGCAATCAATCGCTGTATAGAGATTTCCTTCAGCAAGCTAAGGGGCCCATTACGATGTCGGGCGGAAGCACAACCGCCGTGCTGGCGGATGCAAAAAGCACCAGTTACCGCCGGCACGCAGCAGTCCACACGCCCGCCCAATTACGATGCGAAAAGTAGGCCAAACACCGCCGGCAAGCCAGCAACACCGTCCGCCATCAAAGTGCGCCCGTACACGTAGCGGCGCAGCCCAACTGACACACACCGTCCGACGAAACACGTCCCGCCCGGCGCATAAATTACGATGCCGCAAACAAACGGCTCCCACGGCCAAGAGATACCGTACGACAAACCGAAGCGGTAACACGGACGCCGAGCACGGACAACGAAGAAGCGGCTCCCCCGAGCATGAATCCAGCACTGCAGGCCCTCCCCATGCTCCTGCTGATGCACCACCAAGGACGCAACGTACCGCGGAGACGCAGGTAGGCACACACACAACAAGTGCACGCAAACAGCGCACACAGTGCAAGGGCGGAAAAAGCGGACAACCCCCCACCAGCGCGTGTACACAACACATCCACCATCGCATCCACATATGACACACAGGCCAAATCGTAACATCGCAGAACACATGTGTACACACCACCTGGGACTAGGAACCAACCACCCCGTCACGGCCCCAAAGCGGCGATGACGCCGCCACACATGCGCACAACGCAGAGGCCAACCGCAGCGCCATGCATGCGTCGCACACAGACACAGGGACACAACCAAGCAGCACACACATCAGCCCCACCCCGAACGCACATGACACGTGACAGGCCGGCCACAGACATGTCCCCAACGCCCAATTCACGGACAACACCCAACGCCACACAACCGACGCACACATGTCAGTGAAGACACGCAACAGCAGGACACACCCCAGTGTAACAAACATGGCGTAGCACACAGCGGCGGCAACACCAACTAGGAGAAGCAGGGCCCCTTCGGGAAGAGGAACGCCAGTACCACACAGAAACACCCATACCACCCTGCACATATGAACAAGACATATAAAACGGAACACCAAAGAGCCCGGGGACCGACAACAGGTGGCCCAAGAATAACATCCACACACAAGGCCCAACGCAGAGCGGAAAGGCAGCCTGCCGCCCACACAAGGGAGAGCAGACAGCACTGAATGACCTTCCATTCCAACTCCGAAACCACAGCCCTACGACAGAAGCCGGTGAATACAGCCATTGTCCAAGAATAGACCAACACAGGCATGCCGAGGAGACCGACCACAGGGCAGATAGCGCATATCACAGAAGCACACAACGGACGGGGAAGAAAGAAGAAAATACTCCCCATGTCGGCCACATGCAAGTTAATTGGAAGGAGTCACACAGCACTGACCTTGAACTGTCTGAGAAGCATGTGGGAAGAGGGCCCGTGTCCTCCAAACAAGCCAACAGAACACAAGTCCTGTCTCCCTACGACTACACAGAGCTCACAGCAACCCCGGAGCGTGCACATTGCAGACTGCACACACAGCCGGAGCACGCCACCTCAACGAACCGCTGCGAAATGGCAACCGCAACACACCTACCCAACTACGCCGAACAGCTCAAGCTGTACAAAACCAACCTGTGCCATACATTGGGATGCGATCTCCTGTCCCTGCTGAACGTAAGTTACCGACTGACTTACCGCATCACATTGTTCAGCTGCGTCATGCCCGTCTTCTACTGTCGGAGGTGTCCCTACCAGCATCCCGTCGAGATATGCCTCTCCAACCCGGCATGTCTGAAGGCGGACCTGCTACCACTACTCCTCCCTCTGGACGCACACGACAGGGCCTGCTCTGCCTATGGGGGCATGGCGTATGTGGCCAACATCGCACCCGCACTGAAATGGGACCACTGTGCCTCCACACGACGGATCATCGATAACAGCTACATCGAATGTCACCCAGCATGCCCCATCATGGTCCTCCAAGGGACAACCTACGAACAACACCTTGACAGCCACCATCCGCTTCATTGGCTGGCAAACATGTACACCACCAATGACATGGAAGCCCTGCTGGACGGCATCGCATACCTGACAACCTGTAAATACGTCGGACCACAACGCAGGTTCCCCGAGTGACCTATGATGTCCAACCCCGCACCCATGCTTAGCTTCCGCACGGACTGGCCAGTCACCACCACAACAGCCATACCAAACGACCGGCAACTGTAACCACACCATCAACGACATCGCCATGACATCGGATATGACCGGGACATGCACACTGTTCCCCATCACATCCAGGAACACCGCATGCATCGTGGGAGGCAGTGGCATGGGGTCTGTGTATCGCACCCACATGGACGGAACTGCACGAACAACCAGGACACGACATGGATCCAGCGCCCATGGACACACACACCGCTCAGTGGACATGAATAGGTCGCCTGGAGTCTGTGGGTGCTGCACCCCTCCCACCCCCGCCCCGGGAATCCCATACCAGGACCTTTGCATGGACGACAAGTGCATACAACAACAACACGACCCCAGTGACTGTGACATGTCCAGTAACCACCACAGTGCAACAACAAGTGGCACGCCGCTGCATGCACGCAAGCACATGCCCTGATGTCATCTCACATGCACGCGTGCATGAGGAACAACCGCAGCAAACCTGTCACATGGAACTGAGATGGACTGTGCCCATGATGCCAAGCGGTCTGGTAGGCTACATGTATACCGTCTGTGTCAAAGTCCGCAGCTCCGCAGCTATACGTAAATGTACATTAGCACAGCCTTGGCCAAGCAGATGTCACTCTGAAGCCCACATCCCACATGCAACAGCCAATCACATGTAACCCCACACCCTATCCCATTTGCAATCATGCTCAGTATATCCTCAACATGTATCCCGCTGCCAGTAGTGTCCACTATACTGCATCACAGAGGACAGAAGACTCAATATAATGTTTGAAACCAAAACTGTCTCCGCTGACTCATTTCACAAGTACGAATGAGAGAGGATGAGAGTATGTGAAGTACACGGCAGTCGTGACATGACCATGTAGTCCACTGGTATTGGATGTCAACGCAAATGAGTAGCACTACTGTGGAAGACACACATGTGTCGTGTGAAGTCGTATGGACGCAGTGCTCAGGTGGGTGGGTGCGACGGGTAGATGCGCACATGCCAAGTTGGAGCACGCCGTGTTGGGAGGGGTCATGAACAGTACACCACCGCTTCCCTGGGCATTGTGAGAGGACACCTGTCGGGGGGAGTGAACACGTGTGTGCACAGCAGCCGGGCACACGTACAAAGCGGTACCAGGCGCACCTCAGCCCACCCTCTGTGGACAAGCTGGATCCTGTTGTGCGCCCGCCATGCCCCTGACAAGGCACACACAGCCCCAGTCGACCAGGTGTAACCCCAACATAGTCAATCCGCACAGGCGATACAGGGCACGGGATGGCAGTGGAGCATGGTGTGTGAGAGGTCTCCTCGCGCTCCTCCTGGTCATATCACGCAGGCAATAGAACCTCAACGTCTAGCATGGCACAAGTCAGATGGAAGTGTAGGGGGACGCACCACAGCACGAGCAGCACTGACGTCACGGGAGGTGGCTCGCACCATCCCATCCATTGCCCATCATACCAACCACGCCACATGCCATTGCGACTAAGTGCAAGCGCGTGCGCCACCACCCCCGAGCCCTCCCCAGAGAGGCCAAAGAGTGAATGTGTGGGCCATCAGCCACAGACGGACGCGGCCTGGCCGCAAGGGCAGCCACAGCCACTGGGTGTCGCAGGTGGCGGATCCGGAAGGCGAAGACTGTGATGCATAGTCCATGCAGGCCGGGTCTCCATTTGGGGCACCACGCAGGTGGACGGCGTCCCGCGACACATCATACCCTGAGACAGCCCACTCGTGCAACTGGACCCACACATACACTCCTTGCCCTCTCTGGTGCGAGCTTGGGGCTGCCTGTGCAAGCGCTAGCCTCGCAGGTGAGCATGCATATTGGGGGAGCGAGGGGAGGACATGAGGGCTGGGGCGAAGATGACTGTATCACTGTCAGTTAGTACAAGGGATGACCCAGATGTGGAAAGGAAGAGACGTGTCCCGTGTGTACTGCAACTAGTCGCCAATCCAACTACCCCCCCATGTCCGGAATGTAAGCCCGCACCTAGGCCCGCCCATCCGCCACATCGAACATACCACCAGCACGACAACCTTCCCATTCGAAACACTGACTGGGGGTGGCGACCAGTGTACAATCATGTGTAGCCTACCCACGCGTACATGTGGGCCCTCCATGATCCATGTCACCTGCGGCAAAGTCATGACATGCGCAATGAGGGAAGTGAGGAGAGCTGTCCGCCCCACGCGCAGAAGGTGCATCAGCTCCACAGACCCAGCAGCGAGTCCAGCAGGGGTCACATGTGCAGGGGCAGCTGTGCCTGGTGTGAAGGCACATGCATATAGACAGCACATCGACCAATGTGTAGTCTGCCCACATCTACAGTCCATCATCATGCGGACATAGGAATTGAACACAGGGCAACACATCTTCAGTTGGTGCACCCACCGTGACCAACAATGCGCAATCATCGACGTACCCGCCCTGTGCATGGCCCCCCACCCAACGGAGGCACATCCAGTGCCACCATCCCACACACACAAGCCTTCCACGGAACATGCTGTGTCCAATGGTCAGTACAGAGTCAGCGCCCATGTGGTGGATCCTGAACAGGAGACACATGCACACACATGCCAGCTCCCACTGTGTACGTCTGCCACCTGGCACGTGCAATGTAACCTCTCACCTGTGACGTGTGACTGCAAGCACACAGCCGTCTTGGCATGGGGCTGTCAATGTGGACACCTGTCAATGTTTCGGGAGGTGTGATCCGTACAGTGCTGTACATAGGGTGCAGTGCTGACACCTACTACTGTCTCATATCCCCTCGTGCCACAGGTCCCACTTGTTTTGGCCGCTCAGCCTGTGCCCACATCGTCGTCGTCGTGTGCCATACTCATCCAGCCGCGGAAGCAGTTCCATGCTCAGCAGACATTCATGTTGCCGTGGCGTTGCCGCTTGACGGATATGCAGTCAGTCCCCATCAGCACGCCCCGCAAGTCATTGGGGCCTAGATCCCCATGTGCATGCACATGGCAGTGGTTTGTATCACTAGCCATTGCCATTGGTGGGAGACCTGTGTAAGTGTATTGTGGCCGTGCCGTCCCAGCTTGACAGCTGGGCTGTGGCTCATGTGCTTGCTCAGTCATGTCAGTGATGTGTATGCGAAATTGCTATGTGTCGTGTTGCTTTGACATGTGTCCTCTGCCATTGTCCCTAGGCGGAGACCGAACATTGACCGCCCATGCCAATTGCTGGCAGACATGGAGGATACGGAGGTCATTAGGAAGTTTCGGCTGGACAGGCCAACCCTGCATCGACTGTGTGCCATGTTAGAACCCCATCTCCGTCCCCGCAGGGTGTATCCGACTGCTGTCACCCCCACGGCTAAGGTGATGGCCGCCATGCATTTCTTCGCCACTGGGTCATTCCAGCACACAGTGGGCATTGGAGGAGGGATGTCCCAGCCCATGTTCAGCAAGGTGCTGAGGGATGTACTGGCAGCCATGATGCTGTACCGGAACAGGTACATCCGCTTCCCCAGGGCTCGTGAATTGGCGGCAGTGAAGGGTGCATTCTATGCCCTTGGCAGAATCCCACACGTCGTTGGAGCCATTGACTGCACACATGTCGGCCTTGTTCCACCACAGGCCACTGAGCACCTGTACCGCAACAGGAAGCACACGCACTCCCTGAATGTGCAAGTGGTGTGCCTTGCGGACATGGTGATCACCCACGTGTGTGCAAAGTTCCCAGGCTCGGCCCATGACGCACACATAATGCGCAACAGCATCTTGCCACGACTGATGTCCAATATGCAACAGGATCGTGCCTGTATTGTCGGTGAGTATGTGGAGTGGTGTAGCGTGCTGGCTGTGCGATGCTGTCCCCTGTCCAGTTGGATTAGCAACGGTTCTCTGTGTCCCTCACACCCAGGTGACTCTGCGTATCCGAATGGGGCATGGCTGCTCAGTCCATTGAGGAATCCTCGCACCCCAGCAGACGATCGCTACAATGAGGCACATGGGAGGACCAGACGTGTGGTCGAGCGTACCTTTGGCCTCCTCAAGTCCAGGTTCAGGTGCCTGGACCGCACCGGGGGTGCGCTGGCGTACTCCCCACAGAAGGTGTGCCGGATAGTGGTGGCGTGCTGCATGCTGCACAATCTGGCCATTCGGAAGCAGATCCCCCTCATCGTGGATGACGGAGACCAACCAGGGCCCCAGCCCGCAGACCAGGACAGCTCGAGTGAGGAGGACAGCGGAGAGGAGGAAGCTGGTAATGTGCGGCAGCAGCTCATCGCCCGCTACTTCACTTGACGGTGAGTGTCCATGTACGACGGCTGATGTGGCAGTATCTGTGCAGGTGTGTGTGTGCTGTGTCAGGGTGGCCGTTTGTTCACTGCGTGCTGTGTGTCAACGCTCCATGGCCAGGGTAGTATGCCACTGTTGGTGGCTGTGGCATTGTGCCCTATAGCTCTGTGCGATGTGTGTACATTGCTTGTAGTTGTTGACATGTACTGTGTGATGGGTGTGTGACACACTCATTGAATGTGCTCCTGTTCTGTCTCCCACCCCTAGGTCCCTACAGGCCCTCCGGATTCAAATGCCATGCCACGCATCAGGTGCCTTTCCGCCCAAGGTGGCCGTTGTATTCCGTACAAATAAGACACAGGGCACAAACAGCAGTTAGTGAAAAAGGTGCATTTATTACAAACTGTGACATGTGATTGTGTGTAAGGTGATGACAAAAGTGGTGCGTGCAGTGACAATGAGCTGTCGGTCATGGCTGCGTGATGATCAGGGTGTACCCACTGGTTCTATGTCCATAGTCCAACACACACATGCCATCCAGATGGCTGTGTGGAGTGGGATCGTAGTCCAAGTCAATGCAGTGGCTGGTCAAGGAAGGCTGGCGGAAGGCTGGCTGGCTGCCTCACTTGCGACTGGAGCGTGCGAAGTCCTCCCGGGAGATCTGTTTCCTCTTCGGACGGCCCCTTCCACGTTTGCGAGGGGGGTGCCTGCTTGCGACATGCTGGTGGTTGAGGTGTGATCACTGGCTGTGGACGCAGGGGAACTGGACACTGCTGCTCCACCCTGCGCCCCGGCAGGTGGTGGCGGAGGGGGAGCTGCTGTCCCTGGCTGTGACCTCACCGCCACCACCAGCTGTCCCATGAGGTCCACGATTTGGCCCATACGGGCGTCCATGGACCTCAACACCCCCAGCACCTCACGCGTGTCTGAGGCAGACCGGACCCATTGTCCTTGGGCCTCTTCATAGGCCCCAAGGACTCTGGCCATGTGAGGCAGGGCATGGCTCCCAGGGGAGGCTGGCGTTTCCCTGACCCTGCTCCTCCTACCAGTCCTGCTGCCACCGGCCTGCCCACTAGCCACATTGCTCACCACGGTCCTCGCTGTGGCTCCCAGGGTGGATCCAGTCGTCCGGGCCACCACCTGCGCTGGGGCTGGTGCCAGCGGAGACGTGGCGGTGGTGGCGGCGGTGGTGGTCGGTGCGGCGATGGTGGCGGTTGCGGCAGTGGTAGTGGCCACAATGACCGTGGGTGTGGCCGCAACGACAGTGGCAGCAGGGGGCTGGGAATGTTCAGCAGCCCTGGATGATGGGTTGGTGGGTAGGAGGGGTCCTGGGGAGCGGCTGGGCCCTGCCACACCAGATGGGCCTGCTTGGTTGTCCGTGTCCGAAGAGGAGGACAGATCCTCCAGATCCGTGTGTCCTCGTTGGGGGCTTGTAGGCTGGCTGTGCTGGCTGCTGGCTCCATCCCCAGCATCCAGCAGTTCGTCACCTGTGGAGAGAATGAGATTAGTTATTGTGTTGCACCTGGCGAAGTATGTATTTGTCGTCTGACATTGACAGTTCGTGCAATCTCGTACATGGGTTTCCCGGAGGCGTGTGTGTGGCTGTAGCATCTGTAGTTGTGTGTGCTTGGCAATGGGACTGTGTGCTGTGCACATGTGGCATGGGACGGATTGGCCATGCCGATGGGTGTGTTGCTGTGCCCCTACTTATTGTGACTCTGGTGTATGCGGGCTCCTGGCCCATCCTGGGTCTGGTTTGTACTTTGCTTTTGGGGTTCAAATGGAACGCTTAGGAACGCATATGGCAACATGGGGGCCATGCCCCAGATTCGCATTTGGGTGGGGATATGCTTTGGGGTTCAAATGGAACGCTTAGGAACGCATATGGCAACATGGGGGCCATGCCCCAGATTCGCATTTGGGTGGGGATATGCTTTTGGGGTTCAAATGGAACGCTTAGGAACGCATATGGCAACATGGGGGCCATGCCCCGGATTCGCATTTGGGTGGGGATATGCTTTTGGGGTTCAAATGGAACGCTTAGGAACGCATATGGCAACATGGGGGCCATGCCCCGGATTCGCATTTGGGAGGGAATCTGCTTTTGGGGTTCAAATGGAACGCTTAGGAACGCATATGGCAACATGGGGGCCATGCCCCAGATTCGCATTTGGGTGGGGATATGCTTTTGGGGTTCAAATGGAACGCTTAGGAACGCATATGGCAACATGGGGGCCATGCCCCAGATTCGCATTTGGGTGGGGATATGCTTTTGGGGTACATGCTGTGAGCCATGGGTGCCGAACGTGACATGTGTTGTGGCAGCATGACAGTGCATGGTTTGAGGTGTGTGCATGCTTGACATGGCCTGCATATTTGCTGTCTGTTGTGATTACTGGACATGGCATTGGACGCATCGTTATGAGTGAGTGATGGTTGTGTGCCAGCCAACGTATTGCAGTTGTCCCATCTCCTTGGTGTGCGTGCTGCCCTGTGCCATGTGCATCACTGCAGTGCTCGGGGGGTGTGGCCCATGTTGTGTGTTGTTGCTCACAGTGTGTCGTGCACTTCATTGACTTCTGGCACATGGTTGGTAATGGGCATGTATCTTAGCGTGACTGCTGTATGTGTGGCAGCTGTGCGGATGACATGCCTTTCATGAGACTGGGGCTGACGGATGGGATGGATGGTATGTTGTTTGTGCATGGTGTGTCTGTGTGTTTGATGGGTTCAGTGGTGTTCGTGTGCATTTATGTTGTTCCGCTCTGTTGCGTCTAGTGTTGTTTGTCTTACATAGGCGTAGTTGTGGGGTGTGTGGTTGACAGGCAGTTGGGCCTACATGGACAGGACTTCAATGGTGTTTCGGTTGTGTGTGATGAGTTGCACAGTGGCTGCCGTGTGGTACTATATTCAGTGTGGCTTGTGCATGCAGACGTGGCTCCTTGGGTGTTGCTATGTCTGTGATGGGTCATGTGGGGTGTGAGTCTGTTGTTCATGTCCGTGTGCACATTGTTCACTTGTTCGTGACGGTGGGCGGTGCTGCGTGTTCGTCTGCTACGTGACATGTCCCATGTGTTGGTCGTGTTACGGTCCTCATGCCTCCAGTAATCCGGCCCTGTCCAGTTTCCCACCTGCAAGTTGTTCGTGCGTGCACTGTACTGGATGCCACATGGCTCTACGCGGGGGTGCTCCATGTTGCAGGTCTGTGGGGGTGGGAGGGTGTTGTGGGTCGTGGGGGTGGCTGGATACCCACTGACACCGATTGCTGTGGACCGTGATGTCTGCCCTTCGGCTGTCGTTGTGCACTGCGGTGGCTGACACGTGGGTGTGGGGTGTGGGGGATGCTCCTCCTTGCTGTGCTGTGGGACTGGGGCCTGGTGTGTGTTGTACTTGGGCTGTCCACCGTCCCACCCACTGCACTTTGTGTTCCTGCCACTTACCTGTTACTTGTCGGTTGGTGCAGCTGTGGCGGACACATGGGTGTGGTGGGTGCTCGTTGTGGCGCTTCTGGCATATTTGGGGACCTGTTGGTGGTTACGTGGCTGGCTTAGTGTACACATGTCCCCACGCATCTTGCAGTTGTTCGGTTTGGGCTGTGTGTGGTGGTGTCTGTTGCATGTGTGTGTGATGTGTTGTGTATTGTGTGCTGGACATGGGGGTGTTTGTCCCTGGGAGCTGTGGCATGGTGGTAGTGCATGTGAGTACATAGCGGTGTGCTGGTATACATTAGTTTGTACTTACCAGCCTCCACTCCTCCTGCTAATCCGGCGAGGATCTCCGGATGGATTACGACTCGCACCTTCTCCTCCCACGCTTTGAAGGTCTTAAAGAGCGCGGGATTCCCTCCGCCAGTGACGGCAGCCAGCTCTCTGTTTTTGCCCTCCTTCTTCTTGACCAGGCTCTTGACGTCATTCCAACGTTTGTTAATCTCGACTCTGTTCCTGGGCAGGGTCCCGACTGCATTGACCTGGTCTACGATCCGGTTCCACATTCTGTTTCTGGTGGCTAGTGGTGTGTGCTGGACCATGTTCCCATAGATTTGTGGGTACACCTTGATGATCTCGTCGACCATGACCGTCAGCTCCATGGGCGTGAACTTGGGCATCCTTTGTGGTGCCATGGTGTTTGTGGTGCTGGTGCGGTGTGTGTTGTGTAATGTGCAGGGGGTTTGTGGTGCCGGTGTTTGGTGGTGGTGGTGGTGGTGGTGGTGGTGGTGGTGGTGTTTGGTGGTGGTGGTGGTGGTGGTGGTGGTAGTGATGTGTGCGTTTCTGTGGTGTGCTGCTGTCCTTGCTGTGTCACTGTGTCCTCTCCTCTCCTCTCTGGTTTGCAATGTAGCAAGGGGTTGTGGTCTGTGGGAGTGCTGCTTTTGTACTCACCTATGTGGGTGTGTCCTCATGGTCTGTTGTTTTCAGGTGTGTTGTGTCTGGGGTTCTGGCCTTTGTATTTTTTGTTTGTCCGGGGGGTGTTTTCGGGATATGTACTGTGCTTGTGTATTTGTGCGTGCCTTGCTGTGTGGACTTGTTGGCCATGTTGTGTGCTATTGGTTTTGTGTGCGGATGGTTTCTGTGCAGGTACGTGGGCGCCATGGCTTCTGCCGTGTCGATTCTCATCGGCGTTGTTTGCGCTGGCGGGCGGTATATTTGTGGTTTTTCCGCGCTCATGTCGGTGCGATCGTAATCTCACGTGCGGTGTGTCGGCCGTGAGGGCGGGCGGTTTTGTGTTGTCGTGCGTGTTTCCGTCCGTGGCGGGCGATTTGTCTCCGACTCGGACGTTGGCGGGCGGTATTTTGTGTGCTTTTTCCGCCGATGGCGGTATTCGGTTTGTGTAATCGTAATGGCGTGGTCGGTGTTCAGGCGGTGTGTGCGGGCGGATTTTTGCTGCTTCCATGCCTGGCGGAATTATTTACGCCGGGTATCGTAATGTGCCCCTAAGTAACCAGACCCTCATTTACCTCCATTCCCCTTTAGAAAAAGGTATATATATAAGTGTAAACAAATTACTTCTCGGTATAAAATAATTCTTGGTGCAAATTAGCTAGGATTCTTGGTGCAAATTAACTAGGACAGTGGTGTCAAATTTAGGTAAACAATTCAACATATTTGCAAAATCAACTCTGGTGTAGCATGATTCAGGTGACAGAAATATTCATCATCTACCAGGCTTTTCAGATCACCAATAAAGTGACCCCTGTCATCTCAACAACAGTGTGAGGACCTCCAAAATTCACAGATTCATCAACAACTCCTTAGAAGTGCTGATTTATCCAATCCTTTCCTCCACCACAACAATACTCCACCTCCTTCACACTGATGAAAGCTGAAGCAGTCATGACTATGATCACCATAATAAAAGTTGCCGAATTTCCAATGGACACACCAGAGTGCAAGGGTGTCTGTGTGCAGGGGAGGATTGGTTATGTGTAGGAAGGTGTCCCTTCCTGCACATAAACAATCCTAAAATGCCATTTTGTAACTTTCATGTGTGCTGCTTCATGAAGCACATATGAAAGTTACAAAATGGCATTTTTTTAAAAGGTTTGTTTATGTACAGGAAGGGACACCTTCCTGTACATAAACAAACCATGGCATTTTGCTTTTTCCATGTGTGCTGCACAAGGCTGCACACATGGAAAAAGCAAAAACGAGGAGAAATAATGAATTTCTCCTCGTTTTGCCACCTTAAGACCAGGGTTTTCCTGGTCTTAATTTTGGCGCTGCCTCCTATGTACGCCACCCTTGTACATAGGGGGCAGCATAAAATACAATGGGTGTTGCGGTGGAACGCCCACCACAACATCCACTGCACGCCCCTTTCACGCTAAACATAGCATGAAAGGGTGCCTTATGTACAAGGCAGCGTTAAGCCACGTTAAGTGGCCTAACGCTGCCTTGTACATAAGGCAAGGCCCCTATCGCCACGGGAATGTCACAAAAAGTGACGTTCCCGTGGCGATAGGGGTTTGTACATATGCCCCTTAATTAATAACCGCACCTGAGAAAAACATCTGATGACCATAACATTCTAACCAACTAGTGACTCATCTCCAATCTGCCATACTTTGTTAAAAACCTTCTAAATGGAGCTGACAAGATAATTTCAAGACTACATGGAACTTAACCAGCTACTCCATGACCATGAATCTGGTTCCATCCTTCATGGGATTACAAACTGCTTTGGCTTACACGAAGAAAGAGTGCCTTCTCTCCTTGGATAAGGAAAACAACACTTCCTTGGTACTCCATGACCCGTCACCTGCTTACAACACTGCACACCACACAATCCGCCTTGAGACATTTCAACAGTGGACATGCGTACGTAGATTCACATTACAGTGGGTCCAGTCTTTCTTATCAATCACACCCAAAAGATTTAATCCATTCCTTCTAATCGCTGACGTGAGTGCCCTGCAGCATCGCTTTGTATGCCTTTTGGTTAAGCCCCCTGACTAGTGCCAGGTGACCACAAAATGTGCACAATGTCATACAAATCAATTTCTGCTTCTAAAAAAGCTAGACAACCCCTGGTACATCACCTCTTACCTAGACCACATGTTTCACTGGATGACAGACATCTTTCTGTGCATAAATATTGGTAAACCAAAGGTTCTTGTGACTGCAGATCCCAAATTCTGTCTCACTACCATTTCACTTGTTCTCATGAATTGGAACCACTCAGCCCACTATGTCTAAAGCAAGAAGCCTAGGAATATTTTCTGGGCAGAAACATTGTGGCAAAGGTTGGAGACATGCAGCTGCCTCTCCTTCACCAAATGTTTTCACTTCTCCACATGGGCAACAGAGTTGAAATGTCGCAAGCCCTTGTTCTGGGGCACCAAGACTAATGGAATAGCATACATTGTGGCATCCCCCGAAAACTCAATGTTTTCAGACCTATCTAGTCAGATTTTGCCACAATATGTGCAAGTGGGACAGCATAAAATATACCCTTAAAGTACTACATTAGCTCCTTGTTGATGCCAGGATCAGATTTAAGGTTGTATACATCATCCTCAAGACATACTGGTGCAAGAGTCCTGTATCCCAGAAACTGGCTACACGCAATAGCCGCATTCAAAAACACCTACTCAATATCTGCTCATTAAATCGGCTACTGCTCATTTAAGAGGTTGGAACATAAATGAAGATTTGTATGGACTCAGGGTTTAAAACTCAGAAATTTCCCCAGCCCAAGCCTGAGAACCATAACTGACTACATGTTGGTGAATAAACATTTGAAATCCGAACAAGCCACAGTTCATAGGTTACAATAAAAGAATTTTAGACAAGTTTAATTACCTGGCCATTTAGACTGATATATTTGTCACCTCATCCAAGCGCTCTGAAATAACCCAAAGGAGACACAATGCTCCAAATAACAAAGAATCAATAAGAAACAAGTGTCATGGCAACAGGCAGAACCATAGGGGCATCCCTGGCACTTTGTGCTATAATCCCACACTAGTGTCCTTTATTTCCTTTCGGATGTCATTTAAATTCACGATTGATGTACTGAAAGTTAATAATGGACACGAGTCATCATGGGCAGTTTTGCTTTCGTTCTTAATGCCACCATTGAAATATTTTGAAAATAGAGGGGCATATTAGCAAGAAGAGGCGATAATCATCGCTAACCCTGCTTAGCGTGATTTATTTTATCGCCGACTATCGCTGGAATATATCGCCACGCTAACGCTGTATTAGCAACGATTAGCGCTATGGCGATGAATATTCCAGCGATAGCGGGGGAAATGGGCCAACATCGCTGAAAAACCAGCGATGTTGCATGGAGAAGGGAGAACACCTTGCTGATACGACCCTGTGGTCGTATCAGCATAATCCACCCCTCCATGTTAGGTATGGCTAACACCTGCTAATTGCAGGTGTTAAATAAATTGCGATGACCCCGGTTAGCGCGACTTTTCACGTCGCTAACTGGGGCCATGGCCACCTTGCTAATAGGCGATAGGCATGTTAGCGGGTGTTTCCCAGGTTTGTTCGTCGGGAACGCCCACTTTGCATGTCATTAGCGATAAATATCGCTGACATGCAAAGCGGTAAAAAAACGGGCGCTAATGCCCGCAAACTGTCGCTAACTGCTGTTAGAGACAGTTTGCTGATAGGGCGATATGAATATCGCTGCTTTAGCGGCAAAAATTGCCGCTAAAGCGGCGATAGTGCCCTTGCTAATATGCCCCAGAGTTTTTAAACCCCACAGTATTCAAATACTCTTTAATTTCACTTTGCAGTTTATATGAAATGTTGGAGAGAGACTTCATTTCCAATCACGTTGTAAAATGTATAACCACACAATATTCTAGAGGGATGATCAAAATGTGACGACACTTCCAAGGAGCAATCGCAGAAGAGGGCTGAACCAATTAAACAAATGGCTGAACCAGGGTGACCCAAACCCCATTTGGTATATTGAGTGTGTAGCGTTCATGACCTCTGTCAAACAGATAAATCTGTCTGTATGCAGAATTTAAAAATAACGCTTAACATGAGGAATCTGTATCTAAACTGCATTAGCTGTCTAGCGGTCTTTATCATTTAAATTTGTGTTTGGAGCTGGTCATTCCAGTAGGTTGTTTATGGGTGGCTTCTAGTTCTGTGTGAAGAGTGGAGTATATTTGCCAATACGAGTAGCATGAGATTAATTTCTTATTCATTTTATTGGTTCTGCTGTATTTTGAAGCAAGGTAGCTTGTGATTATGGTTGGAGCTATAATTTTAAGCGAGGTAATCAACCATATTAATTTATGAATTCTGGGGCATATTAGCAAGGGCACTATCGCAGCTTTAGCGGCACTTTTTGCCGCTAAAGCGGCGATATTCTTATCGCCCTATCAGCAAACTGTCTTTAACAGCAGTTAGAGACAGTTTTCGGGCATTAGCGCCCGTGTTTTTACCGCTTTGCATGTCAGCGATATTTATCGCTAATGACATGCAAAGTGGGCGTTCCCGACGAACAAACCTGGGAAACACCCGCTAACAGGCCTATTGCCTATTAGCAAGGTGGCCATGGCCCCAGTTAGCGACGTGAAAAGTCGCGCTAACCGGGGTCATCGCCATTTATTTAACACCTGCAATTAGCAGGTGTTAGCCATATCTAACATGGGGGTGGATTATGCTGATACGACCACAGGGTCGTATCAGCAAGGTTATCGCCGTTTTCCATGAAACATCGCTGGAAAACCAGCGATGTTTCATGGAAAACACCGCTATGGCTGGAATAATTATCGCCATAGCGCTAAATGTCGCTAATACAGCGTTAGCATGGCAAATTATTCCGACGATAGCCGGCGATAAAAAAGTGCTCGTTAAACACGCTTTGCGATGTTTAGCGCACTTTTTAGATAATATGCCCCTCTGTCTTCAAATATATGTGTTGCAGGTTAATGTGCATGCCAGGCAAACTAAAAAGCAAAGGGGCATATTAGCAAGACCGGCGATAAAATTATCGCAGTTTTAGCGGCAGGAAACTGCCGCTAAAACGGCGATAATGGGATTGCTAATATGCGTTATAGAATTCCAATAGAAGCCCAGGTTAGATGTCCTGCACATCTAACCTGGGCTTCTATTGGAATTCTATAACGCATATTAGCAAGCCCATTATCGCCGTTTTAGCGGCAGTTTCCTGCCGCTAAAACGGTGATAATTTTATCGACGGTCTTGCTAATATGCCCCAAAGTCTTTTTTTATTTCCCGTGCAAGTTTTTGTTCACTGTTTAGTTTCGTTTCTACCTGCAACCAAAGGCTTAGCTTCAGGGGGCTGGGGTGTTTGGAATGTGACATTCCACAAATAAATGCTTTCTTGGCTCCGTAGTTGGACCTGGGGGCCCTGGGTGGAGTCTGCTATGTCTGTGTTAGATTTTCTCGTTTCACTAAAAGGTTTTAATGTGTTCATTTTTTTAATCTGATTTGATCAGCAACTTAAATATATATAGGCACTGATATACCAAAAAAAGCAGCAAATATGTACCCATAGAAGTATTAAGTGAACGGATACGTTCTAGAATTCACAAACGTTGGCAGTAGTAGGCTTGGAAAGCTGCACCAATCTCAGATTTCCAGGCATACTATTGGCAATGAAACACCCAACAGGAGATTGTACAAATGTTTGCAAATAGTTTAAGCACTGGCAATCGCTTGAGGTGGAATTCCAAAACATTGTTTTTTGCCCACTGTGGCACATTCAACAGAGGGCCTGATTAGAGTTTAGCAGACGGAGTAAAGGTAGAAAAGGTGGTATTATGCCTGCCACCCTGCATTTACTCGATCTGCCAAATTTATAGATATCTACCGACCCTGTGGGTAACTCTATACATTGGCAGAACGGCCATCATGTAGGAACAATTTGAGGGCTGGCTCTGTTAACCATGATGGATGGCCATCAAACTTTGCCTTTGGGTCGTTGAAGAAGTTATACACCAATACTCCATCAGAGTAAAACTTGCAAGCTATCCAACACAAAATCAGGTGAGCGGAACTTGAGAATAGCAGACAGGATACTCCATCACTGTTGCAATGGAGTACCTTTCGGCCAAACTCTAAATCAGCCTGGAGGCCCACCTAATGCAAATCAGCACTGACTCTGCGTCTGATGGGAACAGTCCATCCCGAACCTTATCATCTCACCCATTCACCCTGCTGTCCACTGCCTTTTTAGAGCAAACTTTGAGATTCACACCCCGCTCAATCTCGGTGACTAAGTTACTCCCCCATCCACGAGAAGTCCTCCCAAGAAAACTAGGTTTCACAAGTTTTCTATTACTTCCTTCCTGTCGGTCTAATCACTCTTTGACACAAAAACAAAGTTTCATAGGATGTCCTCACACACCTTCCAGGTGTCATGCTTCATCATTGGACAACCCCATGCTCTGCAAAACCTTGGTTTGATGGAGAGCAGGCCTACACCTCGAGATCAGGGAGGCACTTTACTAACTAAGTATCCATAAAACGCATTAAAAACCAAAGGGGTAACCAAGTATAGCTTTTGATCAGCAGGGCAACACTTGGTATTAAAAACTGGGCATGGCTTATCGGGGTACAAGTACCCAAACACCATTAAAGTGTCAAGAGGTTTCTGCCAAGGCAGCTCTGACGAGCCACGGCATTCATCATGACATGCATGGGATCCTATATTAGTATAAACCACTTGCATACACTAATGAAACTAAACAAATACTTGCTAGTGTTCCTCTCAGGTTCTCTGGTCACCTGTAGAAATACAGTATAACATGTGTATCAAATACATGTATATATATATAGACAGACGAAAGAGAACTTGATGTTCATTATACCCAAACAAAAAACTGCATGAGGTGTAAATGTGACACTGCACTCATGTATCACACCCCCATAGAGTAATTACATATTGTTACACTGTGAGAGCTTCTCACACAATTTTTACCCAAACTAAAGGCCATCTGAACCCCATGCAGGAAGGACCCAGGAACCCCTGTAGTCACACTCTAGTTAGGAAAAAAGAAATAACAATCAAGGTCCAGCAGGAAAGTCTCCAGTAAAAAAAAAGGGGGGAGCACATCACTAAACCCTTCTATGTCCCCACTTACTACACCAAGATACATTCCTCTCCATCCACCTACTGCTCGTAGCTCTTCCTCCCGATGATGGAATGCCATGTTTCATTGACCTTAAATACCATTGGCTAGCTACGCCTGATCGTGCTCACTTTCAAGTAGAGGCAGCTGTGTGTTCATATCATGCAAATCAGCAACCACTGATATCCCAGATCTGAAACCGGAGGTTACGACCGCTATTCATGGGGGAAATAGTTCCTCCCATGTAAGCGTAGTGAGATTACTAGTACGCACAAGCCCCGAAAATTATCTGGGCGGAGGGGAAGACTGATACTCAATGGTGAAGTAGTTTCTCCAATGTAAGCACAGTGACTACTCACAAGTGAATGTGACCCGATACGAAACCAGAAGGTTAGACTGATATCCAAGAGTGATGAACTCTCCTCAATCTAAGCGTAGTGAGGTTTCCCTTATGCACATGCCACATGTGATATTAGAGTAGGGACTTATGGGAAAGGTAGTCTTGAAACAAAAAACGCTCTGTTTCACATGTATAACTGCATCATTATTTACCTGCTGGTCCCTCATTATCTAGAGAATTCAGGCAAGTGTAAAAAGTAATAAAATCAACTATAAGTAGCCTACATGTGCCTCTACTCATCTTAATCAAAAACAGCAGGCTGTTGGAGGGAGGGAGGGAATGGGGTTGGGTTACTTTTTGGGTACTTCTTTTCAAAACCATTATTGAAATGGACAGCGCTCAACAAGCACATCATTTGGTTACTATTTAGATTGCTGAGTTCTCCATGCAGCTCAATCTGGGATAGATTGTGCAAGCTTCATGAATACAAGCTGATGTTATATGTGCAAACTTCAATTTATGCCAAAATTGCGGGATACAAGTGGGACCCCGGAGGGACATGTTCTGGTACCCTATTGGGTATTGACCAAAAGGAAACCCCAGAAGTTTTTCCATCACAGTTGTAGCCATGGTATCTCATCATCGAGTCGCCAAACCAATGTTTTTAAATGGTATACCCATCTTTGTTCACGAGTAAATGATTTTTACCATGTCTGGTATGTTTGTGGCCATCTTTTCCAGTACCATCAATGACAGTTCTTTATTTGTATGATTGGATTCCAAGTAGTGGTGTGTCACTCTAGTGGTTCTCCTTCTGCACGGTATTGTACTACACTGCTCGTTGATCCTAGTCTTTATTTTTCTCATGGTCTTTCCCACATTAAATAACCACAGGGGCACGTGATGAGATATATCACATTCTCTCTATCACAGTTTGCAGAAAAGTGCCCTCTTTGTATGGACACCCCCCACTTTTTGCACCCGTGCTGATGGTTATGACTCTAATAGTGCACAGGAGTTTGCTGCCCAGACCCTAGTGCCAGTGCTCTATCCCTAAAACTGTGATGTGTAAATTGGAATCCCCAATTGACAAGGCCTTTACCCCCTTATAAGTCCATAGTATATGGAACCAAAAGTACCCTGGGCATGGGTGGTAAAGGGGTCCCCAGGACTTGCAGCACTGATTGTGCCACCCTGAGTGACCCAAGTGAACTACTGACAGCAGACCTGCCATTGCAGACTGCAGGAGCAGTGCAAACTGCTCGGACTCAACTATGCCCTAACCATGTGTGACAGAGTCAATGCAGTACATTTAATATATCTCAGTCACCACTAAGGAAGGCCTCCTAAAGCGCAGGAGTTAAGGTGCAGTATATGAGAGGTGTGGACACGTAAGTGCAAGCTTATATGTCTCTATAGTGCCCTTTAGCATTAAGGGGCATTATAAGTGATAGACAGTCCATAGGATAACAATGGCTTGGGCCCAGGCAAACACAAGTTTGGCAGCTCCATTATGGTACCGCCTAAATATTTTATGTTTGATATCAAACAACATTGCCTCTCATGCCTGACACAAATCTTGTTCATGCACCCAGGTGGCTACCTTAGAGTGAGCCCACCTGGTTGCCCCAGCTTCTCTGTGCACTGGCTGGCAGTCTAAAATTGCTGCTGCCAAGACAGGATTCTGATCTCCTGCCAGGCAGTGTGATCATTCCCAGGAGTCAGCAACAAAGACCTGGGCAGGAAGGAGGCCACAACTCCTCCCTCCCAGGAAGGCTAGTGAAGTGGCTCATCAAGCCAGTGAGCTTCAAAGGCTACACCGCCTCTGATATGCACCAGGGCTGACTCCCAGAGGAAGAAGCAGCCCTCCTCCTCCCCAAGGTACATTTGCATCTGGGCAGGCAGGAAATTAGATAGTCAAGAGGGGTAAACCCCAAGAAGCCTAGCTACACCTCCAGGGTGGGCAGCCTGGTCTGTACATTGAAAGAAGGGATCTGCTATGTTTAGAAGTGAAAGACTAGGGGGTTCTGGGCAGAAAAGGTGACCTAAACCCCTGGATGTGGTCACCTTAGGGGCGGATTAGCTGGTAGGGCAAGCAGACCATTGGCCACTTGCACCAACACCCCTAACACCCCTTAATCTAGGATTTAAGGGCTACCTCTGACACCAAAACCTCAGTTCTGACTCAACTACATCAAAGAGGACAAAGAAGAGACCTGTGTTGAGACAACAGGACTTGCAGAAAGCAAAAGAGGAATACCTTGTCCCTATGGCAACGCTCCTAGAACCGCCTGATTGAGACTAGTCCTAGGCTAACTCTCAGTTCCCCCACACAGAGAAATGCCTGTGAGAGCCTGAAGCACTAGTGGGTCTAGTCTCTTGCAAACTGCAGGTAAAACAACGCTCCGGATCTGCCTAAGAATTGCTGGCCATTGGGCCCTCCGTGGGATCGCCCAAATCCAAATGGTCGAGTGCATTGTGAAAACAGTGGTTCTGCCGTTCACAAAGTTATACGCAGCTGCCGCATTCCCCGGGACCACGGGACATCGAAGTTTCTTTTTCCAAGGACTTCCGCTGCCAAGGCTTGTTGGTCGCTAGTCTAGCAACCGACCCCTTCACTCGATGCTGCACCTAGAGGGAACTCCATTGACCTTCAACTGACATCAACAACCACCCCATTGTTGTGTTTATTCATCTTGTTCCCCACAGCACCGTTTAAGCAGTAAAAGCAGCTCTTCCGTGGCTCCCATTACACACCAGGGACAGCCAGGACAACTCTGCACTCGGGTTCCACGGGTCAGGTAAAATTGAACCGACTGTCGTTGTCTGGTCCTTTGACCCACATCACATTTACCCTGCAAAAGTACCATGCAACTCGACCTGAAGGTGACCAATTGCCACCAGTGGTTTTTCCCACTGACCACAATGTTCAATTTTCACTGTATTATTTTGCACTGATTTTATATTGCTTCAAAAATCTATAACTTCAGTTATATGCATGCTATTCCGTTTATTTTGGTGTCTAAATTAAGATAAAAGTACACTCTATTTTTGTAAATTGATTTCAGATTTCTCTAAAGTCGTGTCAATTACTTATTGTCTATGTTGGTATTCTGACATGCTTAACACATGTTATTCTAGTAAAGCCAGACTGCTCTTCGCCACACTACCAAGAAGATTGAGCTAAGGATTTATTAGTGTGAATCCGAGGACCCACTTTGGGGTCTGTGAGAGTATTGCATGGCCTAAGCAGCATCACCACATAATACTCCACCTTCCTACACAGTTTGTGAGTGATTTCAATGTCCATGGCTTCCCTGTCTTGATGTCTAACTCCTTAGTTTGAGTGGTGAAATCTTCCTCATAGCAGCCTGTTCAAAGACAATGATCTCTCAAGGTAATGTTTGTTTCATTGGTTGGAAAGTGGATTTTTTCCTCAAGCCAGTGTTCGAGTTTTCCACAGGACCAATCTTTTGTTCCCCAAAAAATGCTTGTAGCTTAATGCGCCAAACGAATGGAGCCAGTTCAGTACGTAGCATGAACATATCAGCATTGGGGGTGGGAAAAAAATCTAATCCTTTGGATAAGTCCTTTAGCTCCTCAACCATGAGGATAACATAACTCAAATTTACTTTGATGTAGTGTCCCTGTTTGTTGATGGGTTGACTGCCCTACCCTTGCTTCTCGTCACCATCTGTGTTGGCCGTTCCTCTTCCCACTCTACCCTGGGTGCCTGCTCTTGTAGTGACTGCTGCTTTACTCTTCCCTGGCCCCTGCCTGCTATCTAATGATTAACATCACAATAATCCTCATGAGTGCATAAATCTATGGGCCCTCATTCAGTAGTGAATGGCAGGATATTTATCGCATCTGATAAAATTCTACTCGTCGGAGTTCATCAGGTGCCATAAATACCACACAATTACGAGTTTTATGAGAATAGTATGCTGGTTTTGGTGCTTTCCTTAATCAATCTGCCTGTTCAGGTAAATCACAGCATTTTCCCCCGATAAATATTGGTAGGGCTGACCAGCCAATATTTATCACAAAACTCATAATTGCGAAATGTTTGGTAACACCACTTACAGTAAATATCATAATTAAATGGGCCACTTGTAACAATGGCCTGTATGTTCAGATTTCTGTACTTGAGTTTTAAGTTTCCTGGCCACTACATAACTAAAATAAGCTCATCCCCCTTGGTGTTTCCTGTTGCCAATTTACTGTCTTGCATATTTTCCCAGAGCAAAGTTTGCTTAATATTAACAGAGAACTATGATTGAATCTGCTATATCAATCCATGTGCAGATCGCCCATATGTGCCTGTGTCAAACAACAATAAAATATTTGCTTAATAATGACAACATGAAATATTTAATTGGGTTCCCTTTTCCTTCTTTAGCCTTTTCCAACAGCATATAATACATAAACCTTGGAATACATCTGCCTCACATGATCTGATTCTACTCATTAGCCACTGCTATGCCACTGAATGTTGTTATGGTACTTCACAGTAGCAGGTCGCGGGCAGATTAACGTAGAATTTTTTACAGTGATGGAGTACTAGCATTGCTAGCATGCCCTTAGCTTTACTCAAATCTTTAGGCCTGGCGTTAGCCAAGACTTTTTGATTTTACTAAAATTACATGTATAATATATATACTTGTAGGGGATGTCAGCCAACTCCCTTCATCCATTGGTCTGTTGGAGTGTCATTCACCTTTTGCTTCCTCCTATCACACCATACAGCATGGGGCAATCAGTCAGTCCATTTCAGCCACTGTCTAACTTCACTTGTAGAGACTGCATTTTAC